>CM023607.1:18168489-18488489 GCA_013358685.1 Antennarius maculatus
TGTGTGCATGAAAGGTCCTTTTGAATTTTTACCTGGCCCTCCTCATCTTTATCTTCCTCTTCCTCTTTTGTGTCCCTTGCTGCAGTATTTTAGCTTCAGTGTCCTGCTGACCCTGCTGGCCTGCTCAGTGTTCCTCCACATCAGCAGCATAGGGAAGCTGGCTCTCATGCTTGTCATCCAGCTCACTTACCTCCTGCTGGTGGAGTGGCCTCAAGTAGCCCTGTTTGACAACGCAGACCTGCTGGTCATTGCTAACACTCTGTAAGTATCCTGTTAGGAAACACTCAGCACACACTCTATCCCTCACACTTTCAACTTTAATAGCAGAGCACCCTTGTCTTAAAACTGTGTCTTAGACTGGACATAGCTAGAAAATTTAAGATTTTAAAAAAGCTACTTGCTCATGTGTCATTTAGCCTATACTCCTCATTCTGTGTTTGGGTTTTATCTCAAAAGATATAACTAAAAAAATTTTCTTTATATTTTCCACAAAACCTTACACTTACATCTCTCACGTACTTCAGAGGTGGTTTTTGACATTTTGGGGATTTTAAGCATTTCACTAAATTTTTAAAACAGAGCTTTTTCTCAAATATGCAATTAAAAAGAAATCCAATAAACAAGGGCAACTGAAAAAAGTGTTCTCTACCTGTATGTCTTAGTTAAAGTGCAGGGGTGATGATGGTGGGGTAGAGGTCGTATTTCATGCTTATGGAATATGTTTTCCTATTTTTCTTCAGACAATTACCTGTTAACGATTCCATACAACAGTAGGTTTATTTTATTTTGTATTGTTTTTTTAAATATCCAATTTTCAGACATGGTTTATGACATGAATTTGTTTGGCATATTTTCCAGGCCCAGTTTCAATGAAACTACAGAACAGTGGTAAGAACATTTAGTATCTCTCACTATGTGTCAGGTTGCACTCATTTTAACCCATCAAAGACATTCTTTCATAACTCTGGTCAACTTCTCTCTCCCACTTCAGCCTGGAGAGTGTGACCAAGGTATCCCTAAAGGTCATGACCCCTGTAATCTTGACAGTGTTTGTTCTGGCTCTCTATTTGCACGGCCAGCAAGTGGAGTCCACTGCACGCCTCGACTTCCTGTGGAAGCTGCAGGTTAGCTAAAAAGTTTTTTAACCAAACAAAAATTGTAAATTACATTTCCTTTGTAAAAGAAGTCAAACTAAAGCTATTATTATACACACACACACACACACACACACACACACACACACACACACACACACACACACACACACACAAAAATGCTCTTATAACTTGTTACGATTCATATCAGGAAAGACAGGTTTGTTAAGCTTTCAAACAAGTAGCTTTTATAAGCAAGTGTCACATCGAGCCATGAAAGCAATACAGTGAGTCAGCGTGCTCTAACTGACAGTGTAAGTGATGCAGGTAAATGTCATCTACATCAGTGGTCCCCAACCCTCGGGCCGCGGACCAGTAGCGGTCAGTGGGTCAATTGGTACCTGGTCGCACAGAATAAGTTATATTATTTTCGTTTTATTTATTGCCTGATTGTGAACAATGTTTAGTTTTGGAAAATGACTGGATTCTCTCAGCCATATCTGTCTATGACTCACTCTTTATGTATGTCAAGATGCTTGCCTTGGTCACATGACTATTTTCTTAAAGGGGCCGCTCTGGTCAATAACACAGAATACATAACTGCTAAATTACAACTCTCAAGCTAAAAAAAAATGAACAAAAAACAAATGTCTTTGGAAAGTTTTTTTGTGCAGGGTAAAAGAGCCAGTGAAGCTACGTCTTCAAAGAAAAAGAAAGCTGCAAAATACCAGTTTTTATGCTGGCCGTATCATTTTATTTTGTTGTATTTATCCGCCACACCTTAAAAGCCGGTCAATGAACATATTGCCTGACTTTAAACCAGTCCATGGCACAAAAAAAGGTCGGGGACCGCTGATCTACCTGATTACATGTATTATTTATACCTGTTCCAACTGTGACATTTCAAAACATCCTGTAATGAAAAAGGCCATTGGCATAACTGCAGGAGTCACCTGAGACTATGCAAACACATTTCTGCCTGTTCGTCCTCAGGCCACAGAGGAGAAGGAGGAGATGGAGGAGCTGCAGGCGTATAATCGCCGTCTGCTCCACAACATCCTGCCCAAGGATGTAGCCGCCCACTTTCTCGCACGGGAGCGTCGCAACGATGAGTTGTATTATCAGTCATGCGAGTGTGTTGCTGTCATGTTTGCCTCTATCAGCAACTTTTCTGAGTTTTATGTGGAGCTTGAGGCCAACAATGAAGGAGTGGAGTGTCTGAGGCTCCTCAATGAGATCATTGCTGATTTTGATGAGGTGAGAAAGAAGGAAAGATACAAAACAATTTGTACATCAAACATCATGTACGAAAACACTTTGTAGATCTTTGTTCATGTAGAATAAGGATCTACAAACTGTTTTCTTCTGTTGACCTACGGCTGAAGTGCTGATTATTGATTTCTAGATCATAAGTGAGGAGAGGTTCCGTCAGCTGGAGAAAATCAAGACCATTGGCTCCACCTACATGGCGGCCTCTGGTCTCAACGACTCCACCTACGACAGAGAGGGACGTTCACACATTCTGGCTCTGGCCGACTACGCCATGAGGCTTCGAGAACAGATGAAATACATCAACGAACACTCCTTCAACAACTTTCAGATGAAGATAGGTAACCATTACCCTCATCAAATCTGCTTTGACTTGGCAAATTTTTAAAATGTTCTTTTCCTGCTCATCAGTGGTGGTGATTTGTTCCCAGGGTTAAACATGGGACCAGTTGTAGCAGGAGTGATTGGGGCCAGAAAACCCCAGTATGATATCTGGGGGAACACAGTCAATGTGGCCAGCAGGATGGATAGCACAGGAGTACCAGACTACATCCAGGTACGACACTCAGACACCCTCCAGCACCTCATCAGCAGCTTTATGTTCACAAGAAGCGTTCTGCAGCCATAGACATTAGAGGAGTATCAGCCAATGCGGAGTGCAAATCAAATGACTTGGAAATGAGTTATTCGTCAGTGTCAGTTATCATCCATCTCATTCAGACATCTTCTTAGCAGAATTGTCATTAATCAGAAACCCCAATCATCATTGATAGGAATAGTTTAAGAAATCAAGAAGCTTAATATGAATTCTGGACATATTCACATCTTCAATTTTCAAATCTTTTATCTGTCACATTTCTCAGAGAAATTGTCAAATCAGGCTGTTTAAGGACAAGGATCCCACTTTCCTGTTTTGGATCTATGCTTGATATTAACACTCATTACATCCCACGAAGCGGTGATGTTTTGTAATTATCAGTGTTTGTGTGTTCGTCCATCCGTCCACCAAATATCTTCACAACCGTTACAGATAGAAAGATGAAACAAAAAGCACCTTACTTGGGTGGCAAAGGGGATGAAAATGAGATGATGACCTTGACCTTGAGAAAATTAAGTCAAGGTCAAATTTCAACTTTTGTACAATTTTTTCCACATATCTCAGGAACCGGATAAGATGGAAAGATGAAACAAAAGCGTTATATTCAGGGAGACGAGAGGATGAAAATTAGATCACAACCTTGACCTTGAAAAACTAGGTCAAGGTCAAATTGTCATTTTTATACCATTTTATGTACACGTCTCTGAAACCTGATGAGATATAATCACAAAACAAAAAGCAACGATTTCAGAAAAATAGAGGCACAAAAATGTGATGACGACCTTCCCCTTTGGAAGACTAGGTCAACTTACCACTTTTGTATCTTTCAGGGTGCAAAAACGGTAAAATTTTGAATTCTGGGGTGTCGTGGGATGATGAAGTCTCTTACTGCCTTGTGTGGGAAAAAAAAAAGAAACCTAGCTGAAAATTGTGGCTATGTTTTGTTTTGTTTTTTAATTCTAATTTAAACCATAAATTGTGGCGGCACGATGGCGCAGTGGGTAGCGCGTGTTGTGAGGTAGCGCCTCACAACACGGAGGACCTGGATTCGAGTCCCGCTCTGTGCGGACACTTGGGTGCTGACAAATGTCTGCGTGGGTTCTCTCCGGGTTCTCTGGCTTCCTCCCACCTCCAAAAGCATGCGCTTCAGGTTGATCGGCCGGTCCCAAATTGCCCGTAGGAGTGAGTGTGTGTGTGTGCATGGTTGTCCGTCTTTGTGTGTGGCTCCGCGGTGCACTGGCGTCGTGCCCAGAGTGTCCCCCGCCTCACACCCTAAGCCAGCTGAGCTAGGCTTCAGCTCCCCATGACCTGCTACGGCGGATTAAGCGGCAGAAGATGAAGATGAATGACCATAAATTGTCTCTAAGGAATTGTAGTTTTAGAGAATCGCTGCCATCTGCTGTACATTATTGGTTACTGCAAAATAAGAAAAACCTAAACCACTCACACGAATATGAGAACGGCAGTAACAAATAGTTGTTCATTTCATTTGTCAAATAAACTGTTGAATGATTATATTACATTTAGTGCTGGAATTTTTCCAAAAGATATCGAAATTATAATAAAGTAAAATAAAAATTGACTGTTTGTAAAAGTTTATTTAGATATATATATACTGTCTTCTTTGGTTTCTGTCACTTTAGGAATAAATTTTAACTCTTTGGTAGGGTTGTTCATCCCACCTCCATGTCAAATGTCTCCTCTGGCAGGTGACCACTGACTTACACAACGTACTGGTGAACAATGGATACCAGCTGGACTGCCGAGGTGTTGTCAAGGTGAAGGGGAAGGGGGAGATGACCACTTATTTTCTCACCAGCGGTCCCGCTGGCAGTTAACAACAGAGAGACCGACTGCAGCCTGACTTCCACTGCACTGATGAAACGGCGAGCGCAGAGAGACTGAGTGGTCAGCTAGGCGATGAACACTAAGACACGGTGCAAACACAATGGGGACAGTAGATGGCCGACGCCTACTAGCGTAGCCTGTCTGCATGTTCCACATCCAGATGCACACATGTAGGATGTTGTCCACATTTGGAAGCTTTCTTTTCCCAAGTTGCTTGAGCGATCACAAAGCCCAGATGCCTTAGAACAGAGGGGGAAACGCTTGTGTTAATGAGCAATAGTACATGTGTTTCATCTGGAGTTGTTATTTATTTTCGTGTGGATGGATTTTTTTGACGACCTTGTAGGAAAAAAAGAAAATATAGATATACAAAAACAGAAAAAATATGTTACTTAAATTATGCAAGGACATGAAGGATGAAAACGACCAAAGAACAAATGTTTGATACAAAAACATTAATAATTCTGTTCAAAAGTAGAGCGACTCTGAGTAATTTATTTGTTTTTTTGACAGCAAAGGCCACGGTAAAACCATTATCTCCAATGATGGTGAAGATTTTGTTTGTTGTGGACTTATTCATGAAGGAGAAACACACACACACACACACATACAAATAGAATGCAGTCGCAATGACCTTGGCTTGGACTGGCTGTGTTTCTTATCAGGCCTTCTTTGTTTCTTTCAGGCTGTGATTAGCCACAGTCAGACATAAGACAGCTTGTGGTTCATTCAACTGTTTGATTTATTGCTCATAATGTATTTTTGGTTTAAGCCAAAAACAAGAAGTATCAAAGGAAGGAAGGACAGTTGTGTTACAGCACTGAGGATAAATTGCTACACTGTTATGGAATGATTTCAGTGAGTGTGAGTGTGTTTTGTTTGTGTGCATGGGTGGTTGTGCGTTGGGCTGTTAACAGATGTAACTGAATGCTGATCTTTATCCATGAAGGGGCATACTGTAACTTTACACTGTGAGGTTTTTATGACTCTGTATGACAATGCTTTCTTGCCAAACTGGTCGCTCCAAGGCATGTTTTATATTAATCTTTGGAGTTTGTGCACCTGATTTTTTTGTGTCAAAATGACCTGTTGGAGAGAATTATGTCTACAGCGCCTTTTACCGGTCTGTGATTTTAACTGATTTCATTCCATCCTAAATAAGAAAGAGACTATGAAATGTATATTTTGGATTGTGTTACAACACATGAGCATATACAAGTTGCCTGACAACTTCAGGATTAATTGTAAGCAGGAATTTTTCAGCTGCTCACAAGTATTGCCTTGACATTATGCAGTTCTGTGGTCCACATAATTCATGGACCGATATTCACAACTTAACACAGCAGTGTTTGACTCTAGCCGGTTGTATCTGGCACGAATAGTCTTGAGACACCCTAAAAGGAACCATTTGAAACAGTAATGATAAGAATGTGTGTAGAAATGGAAAAAAAAATGTCCGTAATGACACTACTACTGAAGAAAAACACTCTTTACATTGCCTTTTGTACTGAGGGTGGGTCTTTGAACCAGAGGGCAAATAGATTAGACTTCCTGTTTGATGAAAATTGAGGGTGTATTTTATGTATATTCAGATGAGCTTCAAACCTGGTGTTGATTTTCTCACTTTTCTGATTCAGCCTATAAATACTGCCTTCACAGGCTAGGACCTTTTGCATTTTCCATTAAGAAGTGGCAGCATTTACGAAAGAGTGCAATGATTCATTTGATTATTTACCCTTGAATAAGAAATAAAGAAATTACTGTTTTTACATTAATTGTGTTTATGTGGTTGATTGTCTCTGTTAGTGTTCTTTATTATCTATAAGAAAGCTGACAGTAAAATAAGCAATATAAAATAACTAAAGCATCACCGACCTCCAATTTTCTCTTACTAATCTGAGTTCAAAATAAATGGGCCCGATCAGACAAAAAAAACTGTCTATTTTTAATCCAACAATGGCTGAAATTTAAAGAGTAAACTAATTATTTCTTGAACATAAAAGCTCCTTCCTGAAGACACAGCTTTCACCTGATTAGAACTATTTGTTTGACTGTAATTTAGATTGCATGTCAATCAGCAGCCTGTAATCAAGATTTCTCCCTGTGACAGTAACCTAAGAGGAGCCTCCTTCTCCTTTTCTGCATATATCAGTCTACAGTTTCAGCAGGGTGAGACAGGAGAGAGTATTTAATTGCTTACACATGAATAATGTATTTCTGTTGAAATAATGGCACTTACAGCACTCTATGCTGAACATTAATTAAGTGACATAAATTCCTCTTAATCCCTGATGAAAGGACACGGATGTCTCTATAATAAGATACATGGTCTGTAATACTATCTTTGATTCTATGTTAGTTACTTTTTTTTAAATAAATGATGTCATTTGAGTATTATTACCTCTGGTCATTGTATGATATTTTGGTGGTATATAAATAATTTTTTTTTTTTGTATGAATGTGTAGTTGTTTTTTCTAATTTGGGGAATTTGGGGGGGATTTCTCTATTCCATGAAGACACCAGAAAGTTCAAATTTCAATATGCTTCAGTACCAGATGACTCACTTGCATAGCAATGCCATGTTAGTGGTGGTCATGATAAATAATGTCTTAAAGTGGAAGTACAAATACATTTTATCTTTATTACACTATAAGAGTATCATAAAACCTCAAGGCTTACAGAAATAAATGAAAGTACAGTTGCTCAAGGGGAAGATAAACAAGGAAGTGCCACTGGCTCTGCTGGAGAGGGCTTCAGAAAAACCAGACACGTTGTTTTCAAACTTATCTTGTTTAATTTCATGTTTACATTTTTTAGAAAATATGTTTTCCACTCCTGAAATGATTTTTTTGCGGTATTTAACAGCTTTCTCTCTTTTGTTTATCATGTAGCTCGAAGAAATTGATTATTGTTAAAGAGAAATTTACTCTCAAACCTTTGATATAAAATGCTGTTTCTCTTATTATATCACATAGTTTTATCTTTGTATGTAGGTCACAGCTTTGACAGGGGCTATGCTTTATCTGTGTCGCCTCAAAAAGTCGTCCACAGAATTCCGTGAAATTTGTTAAATGCTTTGCAGGTGCTCTCAGGATGTGCATCTCAGAATTGGTTTCTTCACTTTGCTTATTGTCACATTTTAACTTGACAAATTTAAAGTCTCTTTTGATAGAGGTTATTGTCTATTCACATCAACATGAACTGATATTTTTCAGTAGTTGGAGGTTCAAATTTTCTAGTTTGAATTATTGTCTTTGTTTGATTGTGATACTGTCACCACTGTTTCTAGTTCCCCTTCATGTTGCCCACTTCAATAAAGGAGCTGTCTCCAATTATCAGTGAAAGCCGCTCGTCAGTACCTAAACGCGTCGACAGAGGGCGCGCAGGAGCAGCCTGTTCCATCAAATAACACCTGTTGATGTCAAAGGGGAACCCGGACGACGGCATCCTGGTTTGACTTCCACTCCTGTTTGACTTCCACAAGAAAGCTGGGCAACGTGTTCATTTGGCAACCGTCCATGGAAAAATATTCACGTCATTTGGATCAATAAACACTTATCAGACCAACCGGTACAGGTGTTGATGATAACGAGTCGTCAGGTGAGTCGGTCCGTCAGTGAGGTGGTAACTGACGCGCAACGTGTCCGTTGTCATCTTTTTACGAGCCGTTTAAAACAAAACAGTTTTGTTTTTTGGTTGTTGGTTTTTTTTTTGTTTTTTTTGGTATTTTGTTTTTTAGAGCTGTGTGCCAATGCTCCTGGTCTGAATGACAACACACCGCTTCCTGTTTCGGTTTTAGTACAACGATGAGTGACTTTTGAAAGTCTTCATCTTCACAGTTCGTGTCAGTCTAATCAAAAGACTGTGGACAAATCTCACAAGCCAGATCTTCTGTAATTGACATAACATTTTTCTTTCAGTCACTTCGGTTTGACACTCCCGCTATTAATTTTTGTTTGGGCCATATTAAAACCTCCTTTTCCTCCTTCATGTATGAGACCACTCGGAGATCTCTGGCGTTTTTATTCTCCCCCATCTCATGGAGGGTCCAGCAACCTGGTTTTAGAAGGAGAAAATCAGAACAAAGTCAGTGTAACTCGGGACATGTGATTACAGGTAAATCCTGCAGAGACGTCGTGTGTGTCTGACTGCACCGGTGACTCCACGATCGCGTCACGCATCGTGGAGCGGTCACCCGTTGCTTCATGTATGTTTCAAGCCAGGTGATCGGCCGCTCCTGGAGCAGGTGTCGCGGCGCGTACGGGTGCCGGTGAGGCAGCCCATGTGGGGGGGGGGGGGGGGGGGGGGGGCGGGGAGACGGTGGCTGGGACTTGGTGGCTTCAGGTGTTTGCTGAGAGGTGTGGTGTGTTTGTTCACTCTCCCTCCACACCTACCCTGATTTGCTCGCCCGCCCAGTGGGACTGTATCCTGAGGAGAGCCGGGAGGTGGAACAAGCTTGACGGGATTACTCTTCTTGCTTTAACACTTGTAGGGACGCAAACGGATTGAAGTGATTTTTCTTCTACCCTGCTTTGTTTCTGCGTGGAAAAAAAAAAAAAAAAACCCAATCACATGGTTTGTGTGGGGTTTTCTGTTTGTTTGTATTATAGAAATCTCACATTCCTTTTCAAAAACGAGCTTCTTGGGGGTTATTCTTGTCTTTATTCTGTCTAACAGCTTTGGAGACACCCAACCTGAAGCATGCGTCTTTTCCTACGCCGGCGTATGTCCCCCCTGAAACTGGCCATCCTTGGGGGGGCTGTTTTCATAGTAACACTAGTGGTTCTCCAGAGGGACGTTGGCTACGCTTCTGCTGAAGACCCCTGGTTTCAGGAGCTTGTGGATAAGAAGGACAAGGTAATGGTAATGGTCCGAGAGGCTGTGAACAACATCGGCTTCCAGATCAGAGCTCCACAGCCTCCAGAAGAACAGGTGCAGCCCACGCAGGATGCTAAATGTCCAGCTGGATTTTACACTCGGGCTGAGTTAAAACCTCACCTGGAGAGACCACCTCAGGACCCCCTCAGCCCCGGGGCTGATGGGAAAGCATTTAAGCAGGACAAGATGACCCCAGAGGAGGAGAAGGAGAAAGATGAGGGCATGACGCGCCACTGTTTCAACCAGTTTGCCAGCGATCGCGTCTCACTGAGCCGTAGTCTTGGGGATGACACGAGGCCTCCAGAGTAAGAATGTGTTCTCAAAATAAACTGATAGTTTCGGAATAATCAGTGTTTTATTTAGACGTTTGCCGACATGTGCACCTCAGGACAGATAAAACCGTGGATCTGGGCTAGGGTCACATTAAGTGAGATAAATTATTTACAACTACAACAGCTGAGTGTATATTTGTTAGTATGCAGTATTAGTGTGCATACTCTAGGGTTGCATGCCGGATTATTTGAAGTTGGAATAGGATCTCTGTGCTGTTTTAAGAACTCGTACACTTATGGAGGGCAGGCCTTAGAAATATCTGCAAACAATGGTCTGTTAGACGTGGCACAATGGTGACACATTTCATCGGACATGCCTGTCACTTTTGCACATGTCTTTGTTTGTCGTTATGTTTCTACACTACTCACGTTGCTCAGGTGCGTAGAGAGGAGGTTTCGTCGCTGTCCTCCTCTGCCCACCACCAGCGTGATCATAGTCTTCCACAACGAGGCCTGGTCCACCCTCCTCAGGACGGTCTACAGCGTCCTGTACACGTCTCCTGCTATCCTACTCAAAGAGATCATCTTGGTGGATGATGCCAGTGTTGCAGGTGTGAAATTGACGAACACAGACACACACAATTATAATCCTTCAAATAGTACAAAGTTCCAGTTACAGGAAATAAGACGATTGTTCTTTAGCCGCTTGTCGGAGATGCTTGGCGATCAGGTTTCCCAAGATGAGAATTTCCACTTTCCACAATATGTTGCACAGAGAGGGCAGACAGAGAAGACTCACAGATATAGTCATCACTCCGTTTGTGTCTGGAATCATTATCATTTTCTTAGCTTAGTTGTGCCTTTTATATTTGAAATTCCTTCAGACTTCATCAAGACATACTGTTCATATGTGCTCTATAATCTCTATCTCTCTCTCTCTCACACACACACACACACACACACACACACACACACACACACACACACACATGCTGATCATATCTTACTTTGTGTATAGGACACGCAGCACCAAAGAGTGTCATAATTCTTATTCCAAGGGTTTCAGCTTGTAATAATTTTAGTGGTGAACACAAACTTGTCAACAGAATTACCTCAATGAGCTTTGACAAAAATGAAAATACGTCGGAACCTGTCTGTCACGTAGTGCTGCTTTATAGTGTGTTCTCGTAACACAAGTGTTTACTATCCAGTGTGATGAGTGGTGTAATTATATTGCGTCAGTAATTATACAGCAACAATGTAGTTGTGTTTAATAATGTTTGTTATTTATCATGTTAGTTTTAAAAGTCATGACTGAAATGGAGATGAACTTTACTACACAATGCACACCAGTTATCACTAGCTGACCAGGCCTGCAGAGATTAGGTGTAAAAAGTGATAAGAAGCTGGTGACACTGTTACAATAAATTATATCTCAGGTTTTAGATCAATGTTCAATCTTTTTAAAATACACCAGGGGACCTCGTCTTTGAAGTTTTTCTAAAGCGAAGCCATTATTATAGATAAAACAAATTATTCTTTCCCTTTCAAATGGCCCAATATGCATGCCATTGTGATAAAGAGTCCCCTGTGGTGTCCTTTCCATGGAGAAAACATGACAGTGTTGTCTTGAGTGTCCTGTCAGTGGAAAATCAGCATGCAGTGCACTAATGGGGCTGCTTAAAATAGAGAAAATGCAGTGCCCTCTTGGGTTCATGTCCTTCCTTTCCTGATTTAATTATCTTCTATGAGCCTAACTTATGTTAACATAGGTGTAGCAGTTGCAGTTATACAATAAAATGATCGCACATCTGTGTACTGGTGTCTCACCTCACACTTCTCCATTTTTCACCTCTGCCACTGATGTTTAGTAGCCTCATGTCTGAGCTGGAAATGTCAGTTTCTCATAAGCAAAAGTAACATGAGCTGCTTTTGCACTTGAACCACTGTCCCCTGACTTCCTTTGCTTTGAGAGCAGCAGCCACTTGTTGTAACTGGTGGTAGATTTACCACAGATGTACAACATGCACTGAGATCATAGTTGCTTTCAGAGAGGAAGTTTGACCCAGTTTTACCAGCAACTTTATCACTTATTTTCTCTGCTAGGAATCTTCCCAGATGCAGCAGGAGCCTTTAAGAAATATCATATTGAAAGTAGTTACTGTCTTCAGGTTGTGAATTTGAGTGTTTTAATGTGTGCTCTTGTTGCATTTGTAAAAAACTCTCTGTGATGTCAAAGAGCATTCTCAGTCTGACTCGACTGCAACAAGAAGATAGCTTTACCCTCTGGTCCTCACTTGAGACTTGAAACAGTACAATTTGGGTTTCAAGTTGTGTGAGAGAAGACATGAGGATGTTTTTATTCCATCAGAGCATCTGAAGAGCCAGCTAGAGGAACATGTGAGCCAGCTGAAGATCGTCCGGGTCATGAGGCAACGAGAGAGGAAAGGACTCATCACCGCCAGGCTCCTGGGGGCCAGCGTCGCTCAGGGCGAAGTCCTGACTTTTCTTGATGCTCACTGTGAGAAAACACAACCGCATCACACACGTCACAAAAGCCATGATCACGATTATTGTTTTTAATATTGAAATCAACATTTCTTTATTTTTATCCATGTTTTGAGACAACATAAAGCTAATTTGCACATTCATTATATCAAGCTTTTGCTATGGCTGGAAGGTATTTCTTGATAAACATTAATGAAAAGTATTTTCACAGATGTGTTTTTTCCTTTTTTTTTTTTTTTTTAAACTTTGAAGAGGAATTGTATTAAACTCTGTATCCCCTTCCTCTATTTTCTAGGTGAGTGTTTCCATGGTTGGTTGGAGCCTCTGTTGACACGCATTGTTGAAGAGCCCACTGCCGTGGTCAGTCCAGAGATCACAACCATTGACCTCAACTCCTTTCAGTTCAACAAGCCAGTGGCCACCAATCGCGCTGCCAACCGCGGTAACTTTGACTGGAGTCTGACGTTTGGGTGGGAGCCAATTCCCGCAGATGCACAGAAGTTGCGCAAAGATGAAACCTATCCTGTAAAGTAAGGAGATTCATGTTGGTTTCACCTGGAACTACGCTGAATAATTTAAGTGTTAAATTATTTCATTTAATGTTTTTTGTCTGCCTATGAAATTTTCAGAACCCCCACTTTTGCTGGAGGTCTCTTCTCCATCTTAAAGTCTTACTTTGAACACATCGGAACGTACGATGACAAGATGGAGATCTGGGGTGGCGAAAATGTGGAGATGTCTTTCAGGGTCTGTCGGTTTAACTTCACTGTAGTTCAACATGACGCTCAATGAGTCGGTCTTATCAAGTCAGAGTTCCCACCACTTACAAATGTGGCTCACAGGTTTGGCAGTGCGGAGGTCAGCTGGAGATAATCCCGTGTTCTGTGGTGGGTCATGTCTTCCGCACCAAGAGCCCTCACACCTTCCCCAAAGGCACAGAGGTCATCACTCGCAATCAGGTGCGCCTTGCTGAGGTCTGGATGGACGACTACAAGAAGATCTATTATCGACGACACAATAATGCTGAAGTTATGGCCAAAGAGGTTGGTGTGACCTGTTAATGCACATGGATTCTATTTGTCGCTGTTAAATATGATGTCGTATTAGTAAATGATTCTTTCTAAGAGTTTTAAACAAATTTTCCTCACGATTCTAGAATAAATATGGAGATATCACTGATCGTCTTCAACTGAGAGAGAGGCTGAAGTGCAAGAACTTCACTTGGTATCTGAACACAGTCTACCCAGAAGGCTTTGTTCCTGACTTAAGTCCAGAAGTATTTGGTGCAGTGAGTGATTTTTTTTTAATGTACGGTATATCAATTTGAACAATATAACACACATCACTCGTTGCAGAAGTGTCTTTGTTTTACCATTATTTTGTGTATGTTGACAATAGATTAGGAATGCAGGATCTCAGACCTGTCTGGATGTTGGAGCAGACAACCAGGGAGGTAAACCTATGATCATGTACCAGTGTCACAACATGGGAGGAAACCAGGTACAATGACTCACACGCGTGTGAAAAGACTGATTAACATTTGGTTGTGTTTGGATGGTGAGGTCTCTGATTGAATGGTTGTTTCTTCTAGTACTTTGAATACACATCTCATAAGGAGCTTCGTCACAACATTGGAAAGCAGCTGTGTCTTCACGCTAAATCCCAGTCCGAGCCGGTGACCATCGAAAAATGCCAGCTAAAGGGGAAGGGCTCCAGTTTATCACCACAACAAGAGTGGGTCTTTACAGAGGTGAGGAGCACTAAAGGACAAGTCTCACTTTGGGGAATGCCTTTATTTGATTTCTTGCCGAAAGGTAGATGAGAAAACGGATATTGGTATCAAATGTGGATGCTAAATGTAATGCAGCTAGCTTGGGTTAGCTTCAATAAAGCTTTGTATCTTTGAACTTTGTGACTCATACAGTCACCATGTGGTTGCCAGACCTTTAACGCTTAAAGGGACGTGGCCCATCTCAAAACCACATTGTCAAATTATTTTAAAAATTATAATAATATTGTTTCATCTTTTTTGTGGTGCTGCTCTCCAGGAACATCTTCTGAAGAATCCCAGTAGTGGACAATGTTTACAGCTGAAAGACGGCCAGATTAAGATGGACATCTGTAAACCAACTGACCTCTACCAGCACTGGTCCTTCAGCTGACCCCCCCACCACACCCCACCCCCTGTCTGCATCAGGTGATGTCTGGCATCTGTTCCCTTTCTCACACTCGGCTCCAAGGAGCCAAATCAACATTGATCCAGATGGGTTTAATGTTGAGGAGTTGGAGTACTTGAACACACTGAGGGTACAGATGAGGACTGAGGACAAAGTTAAGATAGTCACATCTTTAAAGATGCTCCAGTTTGCCTTCATTTGTTTTAAATTTATTTATGCCGAATTTATTTACCACAGACACATTTGAAGGTGGTTGGGGGTTATCAGGCAGTTTGGACTTTGCATTCAGAACTGACACATGACTATAAGGCAGTGGCGAGCTACTGCTGTGATCTTAATTCAGTGAGTTTTTCACTTGACTGGAAAATTAAATAATGTTCTTTTTGACCGTTAATCTTGAAATGTGGCAATGTGCAAAAAAGAGTAAAAAATGTTTTTAAAATAAAACTGTTCTGCTATGTCAGATAAATGATCATTTGTATTATGAGCTTTTTTTAATTCACCACGTATAAATTGAACCACATTTCAGGAGATTTCACAGTTAATAATATAAATATATAGTTAATATTTATAATAATTGAGTTATGACCTCTTCCTTTTATATGCCCATATTAATTATATTTCCATATGGTTTTGGACTAGAATTTTTTTTATTGTTTTAGCTAATGTTATTATTCAAGAGAATAATTCTGCTTTTATAACTGATGCTAGAACATTTGATCATTTAGATTTAGATGCAACTATGATTTGATTCATTTTTACAATACTGTCAGAGCAGTGTCAAAAGGAATAGAGGCCAACTGATAAGAATCCTTTCTCAGTCAGAGGTCCCTGTTAATGTTTGTGCAATATTTGTCCAAGGTGTGGTTAAGGGGCAAGACACATTCCTGTCAGTTGTTATCAGCATGGATGAATAGAAGTGAAATGTGAGTAAAAGTGAATGGGCAGGATTTTGTTTTTGTTTGCCAGGTTTGAATTCATTTCAAGGTTTAACATTACTGCTGCGAAAACTATTCAACTTTGCAGAAAGAATGAGGAAGCAGTGGCATCACGGCAGTCAGAGTTAATAATATTTAGAGAGAAAGAGGAAGCAGTAGGAGTAAGGTGCTACTTAGTTACAACAATAGGTGGCAGCATGACCTGAGTTTGAGGCTGTCAAAGTTTCAACATACTGTACTACCTATCACATGACTGTAGGTAAGTGAGTGTAACTAAGGCAGGACAGACTGATAACGGATGGACCAGAAGATGAACACCGACCATTTGACTCGGTTTGAAGTGTTTGGACAGCTCAGGAGGGAGCTGTATGGAGAGGAGCAGTCCAGGCACTCCAACGCTCACATATTCATAATCCTGGGAGCCTCTGTGAGTACAAACTGCTGAGCTTCTGATAACATTCCATGAATAACCAGACTTTTCTCCCCTCTAACATTATGCCTGATAGAGATGCATAATCTTAGAAGAGAGAAACATTATACATCTGTATCAGGCATAATGTTGCAGAACTCATTTCTGCAAATTTCTGCAGGTTTGCAGAAATGAGTTCTGTCAAATCTTAAACGGTGTTTCATGTGACTACACTCTTTGTTTGCTGAGGGCAGCTCATATATCCACATTTCTAACTGGATTAATTCAGAGAGTAAAACAATTATATACAATAGTATGTTAAAGTGGCACAGATCCAACATGATTGGCAAAAACCCAGACAAAAGAACTGTTGCCTTAGGGTTACTGCAGTGAATCAGTTACAATTTGAAAGCCAAATTATGAAAACATGCTGGTTGGCATTTGTAATCCCTATTTATTCCTTTGCCAGTCAGTGAAAGAGAGGAAACAATTTGTCAGACTTTTCTGACAACAGTACCAAAATTTTGTAGAAGATCTCTTACCTATCAATGTGTGCATTTCTCCCAAATCCTGCCATCTGAGTCCTGCAAAGAGAGTGTTCAAAGTCTTTGCATTACTCAACAAATCCAGTCGCTCATGTTTCTGACCACATATTTGATCTTTGGACTCTTGATTCTTTTCAGCTACAGTGGTCAGTAAAGGTACCTGATCAGAGCTCTGTCTTCCTTTTATTATTTCTATAGGGAGATCTTGCAAAAAAGAAGATATACCCAACTTTGTGGTAAGTAAATAATTGTGTCAAACACATTTTTCAGAGGTTGTTTGGACACTTTGTCCCATGAGGAATTTGACCCTTGGACAGTGACCTGCCCCACTACTTTTGACTGACCCTGTCCCTTCACTAGGTGGTTGTTCAGGGATGGTCTTCTACCGGATGACACCTTCTTTGTGGGTTTTGCTCGGTCTAACCTGACTTTGGATGACATCAAGAAGGCATGTCTGCCTCATATGAAGGTAGAACATATCAGTCTCCTCGATGGCTATATGAAACAGCTGATTATTTTGGGTGTGTTTTCAAAAATCCTTCAATATTAATATTAGGTAAAAGAAGAGGAGGGAGAGCATCTTTCTGCTTTCTTCAGTAAGAACTCCTACATTAGAGGCCAGTATGACGACGGCAGCTCTTTTGCTCGACTCAACAGTCATCTATCATCTCTGCCGGGGGGAGATGACGCCAACAGACTCTTCTATCTGGCTCTGCCACCCACTGTCTACCACCATGTCACCACAAATGTCCGAGCCCACTGCATGAGCAGCAAGTCAGCATTTTATTATGCATATACAATTTCCAAAGTCAGTGGTTTACTTGATATTTAATCACTTCTCAGTCCAAATTGACATTTTTTTCTAAACAGGGGTTGGAACAGAGTCATTGTTGAGAAGCCCTTTGGTCGGGACCTCCAGAGCTCAGAGGAGCTTTCAGCCCACCTGTCCCCCTTGTTCACAGAGGACCAGATCTACCGCATAGACCACTACCTGGGTAAAGAGATGGTCCAGAACCTCATGGTTCTCAGGTAACGTCCACCATGCAATTCTTTTCAAGTTTTTACAGTTGATTTGAGCCCAAGTTAAATAGTCGTCATTATTTGCTCAGAAGGGGGCTCAGGCCCTCTACTCATTTAAGGGTTGGCATTTTGAGCCCCACCTTTTCACATATTGGTATGTCATCTGGCCTGCACCTGAGCCATCGTGGATGCTCACAGCATTGCAGAGGGCGACCATCAGACCTAGGGTGGTCTGTACAGTGGGCTATGGTTTAAATCCACTTAAAACTCGATTTGTGTTGTCTGTCCTGTTCATACTGGGGTTTTATTTCAGCTTTATTCTGTCACTTTAAGGTTTGGGAATCGAATATTTGGACCTATATGGAACAGGGACAGTGTGTCTTGTGTGATTCTCACCTTCAAGGAGTCATTTGGCACTCAGGGTCGTGGAGGATACTTTGATGACTTTGGTATCATTCGGTGAGACACAGATAACAGATAACTGAAATTATTGTTCTAGTGACAATAATACCTTTGCTTGCCATGAATACGGTCCGTCTTTGTGATTATAGAGACGTCATGCAGAATCATCTCCTCCAGATGCTCTGTTTGGTAGCTATGGAGAAACCTACTTCAACCAGCCCAGCTGACGTGAGGGATGAGAAGGTAAGACTATTCAGTGAGTGGTTGGACATAGTGAGACATTTATGCATGCGTTCTGTTCATGCCTTTGTAATCCTGTTGTGTTTATTGATGGACTATAGGTGAAGGTATTGAAGTGTATAGCCCCTGTTGCTGTGTCGGATGTGGTGCTTGGCCAGTACACGGGGGACCCGGAGGGGAATGCTGAGTCCAAGCTTGGTTACCTTGATGATCCCACTGTACCTGAGGGATCCTGCACCCCAACCTTCGCCACCGCAGTGCTCTACGTCCAGAACGAAAGATGGGATGGTAAGATAAAACACATCCTCAACTTTATTCCTATCTTCAATTATCTTTTATGATATCCCGTCAACCACCCGTCCCCCAGGAGTTCCTTTCATTCTCCGCTGTGGAAAGGCTCTGAATGAAAGGAAGGCAGAGGTGCGTCTGCAGTTCACCGATGTGCCGGGTGATATATTTGGTGAACGATGTCAGAGGAACGAGCTGGTTGTGCGAGTGCAGCCTGATGAAGCCATTTACCTGAAGATGATGACAAAGAGGCCTGGAGTTTACTTCAGCCCAGAAGAGACAGAGCTTGACCTCACCTACAGGAGCAGATACAAGGTGCTGCTGCCGCCTTATTTTTATCCCAAGTCTTTATGTTGTTGGGGTTTGTTTTTTTGTTTTCTTTTTGCTATATTCAGTGAGTAAAACTAACCAGGTTTATCAAGTTTTATGTTGCTTCAAGATTTTTCTTTTAACAATCACACTGGTTGCCTGGTTGGATACAATTCTTTGAAATTATAGAACAAACTAAATCTAAATGTATCACATTGTGAATAAACTGGCATATTCATATTTACACATATAACTGAAAGTTGCTGTGTTCTTTTAGAATGTGAAGCTCCCAGATGCTTATGAGAGGCTGATTCTGGATGTCTTCTGTGGAAATCAGATGCATTTTGTCCGCAGGTTTGTTGAGAGGATTACTAATATAGTTCTTCATTTTGGTGCTATGTTTTCTGTCCCTTTTTTTTTTTTTTTTTTACCTGAACTGCTCCTCTTTCTGCCTAAGTGATGAGTTGCGGGAGGCCTGGAGAATTTTTACCCCCCTCCTTCACCAAATAGAGGCAGAGAGGCCACATCCCATCCCATACAAATATGGAGGGTAACATCATTTGATTGTAAGGAAAAAAGGAAAAATGTTTTTCCCTTTGATTTATGTTCTTTCTGCTTTCTTTGTCCTCAGTCGTGGTCCAAAGGAAGCGGATGAACTCGTGAGGAGGGCTGGATTTCGCTATGAGGGAACGTACAAGTGGGTGCAGCCCCACACATCATGATTCCTTTTGCACATATGCAGTTATACACACATACACACACACATGCACACCCCAACATAAGAACGTTTACATAAATGAAAGGTTACTGCAATTTGTCACCGCTGTACCAATGTCTGATTTTGTCTGCATGTAAAAGAAAAAATTCCACACCTTTTGTTCCCAATCATACAGGCATGAACATGGATCTAAAAATACCTGTAGTTGACTGATTTGACTGTTCACCCACAAATGGTTAAATAAATCACCTTTCACTAATCTTTGTCAGTATTGTTTTTAATACCATCACCACACCTAACACCTGTTGCCTTAAGATGTGCAAATTGTAATTAAGCAAGAAAATCTCTTCTTGTATAATAGTTTGGAGTATGTGCTCACTCTGTTGTCAGCAGAGCTGCGTTTACTGTCATCACTAGCCACAGTGACACTTAATATGGTGCATGCAAAGCAACAACATAACAAAAAAAAAAATACTGGGAGAACTTGTTGAACCGGCTTTGTAAGAACTGTTGACTCTCAACCACCAACAAGCTTGAATGCCATGATTAAGGTAAGAATGTCACTCAGGTAAGTTTTTTTAAACACTTTTTATATTTCATTTCTAACAAAGTCTAATTAATACCACGTGTGATGACAAATGTTTCACAAAGCATGAATGAGTTTTAACATTTTAAATTCAACTTGTATTTGTATAAATATGTAATTCCTACATCCCAGAGATGCTGATTTTTACATCTGCGTCTATCTCTACCAGGTGCGCTGTGTAGCTGGGGGCCTCCAAAGCACTCATTCACTCACTCACACACACTTGTCCAGTAAGGAATCATCAGAGAAGCATGGGAAGTACGTACCTCATGTCTTGGCTCATATTTCATTTGCTCTCATATGAATTAATATTGGTTTGATAGCATGTGAAGCAATACTGATGCTAGAATAAGAATTACATTACAAATGTCAAATCAATTTAGCAGTGACTACACGTGAAAAATGTTCCTACTTCATAATCCTGTACAAGGAGAATGTTGCTGCTCATATAATCATGGTGTTGAACTAATGTTGACAACAGTAAAGCACAGAAGGAGCCAGGTTAGTGTCTTTATTGTATTAACATGAACATTATTGTCTTCATTCTGTTGACATCCCCTGGATCCCTTTTGCTGTGTGCTAAAGGGATAATACAATCTACAGACCAGTAACTGCATTTGTATACAAAAACCCTGCACTTCAAATAACTTAATTCATATGATTTTTAAACAGCATTTATAGTGATATTCAAACACTTCAGAATAAATATCTTTTTTATTGCAAATTTAAAAAAAACATACTACCTGAAATATTAGGAATTACTTGGCCTTGACATACTGTGCTGTTGTTTGAATATTCCATTAAAAAAATCCAAACATACAGATAAGCCTTCCTTTGCAAAGAGTCCTTGTTGTTTTTGTCATCATCATCGAACATTTAGAGAAAACTGTATAGGACATCCTGTAAAATTTGACAGTTTTTCTCACTGCAGTTCCTGCATGACTGCTGCGTCCTCAATGCCCCTGGCATAAAGACGCACCAACTGTCCATGAATCCTGAGAGAAGTGAACAAAATTAAAGCTATGTGACAAAGCAGTATGACAATTTTATCTAACCCACACATAAAAAACTAAAACAGCCAAGTATGGGAACACCCAAATGCAATAACTCTTACCGGCAGAGGATTTCAACAAGGGGCAGAATCTCTCCATCACAGTTCCAAACTGACACAGCAGGAGCTTTACTGCAGCACAGACCACAAAAAAATCTGTTGCCTGCATTCTTTTTGACCGTCATTTCTTGCCGTCTTCCTGTCTCTGCTAAGTGCTGCTTAGATCCACTCGTGCTTAAAGTCTCCTCATCTGTCTCTTCTTCATCTAAACCATTATTCACCCCTCCAATCTCTTCATATTCTTCTCTTTGTTTGCCAGAGGGGAGAGAAAAACGGATGGCCTTCACTCGGTGAACCTCCACAAATGGCAGGTCAAACTAAGATGGGAGCAAAAGAGGTGAAGTCAGTGTTTAAACTTAGTAGTTCAGCTTCACTTTCTGGGGGAAAAGCCCACATACCTGGTCCTGAGTGCTGGTGTGCCTATAGAGGTACTTCAGGAATCCAAGCAGGTGGGTGTCCCAAACCAGGATGAGGTCCCCTGTCCCATCTGCCAGGTGGGCAGAAGGAGAGAGGCCCAGAGGACTCCTCTCACAAGAGCTGGACATGCAAGTGAGAGCCACACACCTGAACTTGCCGTCCACAGTCACCCATTCACCTAGACAGACAAGAGAAAGACAAACATCTCAATCTACACGACTTGATCACTGATTGTGTGTTTTGTCGTTTTTTAAGGTTTTTGATTACCTTATCCTAGAACATATTTAAGTTGTTCAAATACCTGAATATGTACTTGATTGGTTTTACTTTATTTTGCATCGGTGTGCTTTTAAATAACAGGTTGAACTGCGAAGCAGAGGTTACAAGTCAGAGCTTTGGGAGTGGTCAAATGGGTAGAAAGATAAATAGGCGGGATCTTGAGATGATTAATAGAGAAGAACAGTCAAGCCGTTTCATTTTTCAACTAGTACTTGTGTCTTCAGGTGTTTAATAATTCACATAGAAAAGTCATGTGTTTCTCAGCTCAAACTGGTAGTATGTCTAATTCTGAGTCTCCAAGCTAGCTGGCTGTGTGTAGAGTCACATGAACAAATTCAGCATTCTATTGGCTGAAGCTGATGCCTTGACAGGAAATGAGAATAAGTCCTTCAGAGGTTTTGAGGTATTAGAGAAATGGGGAGGCAGCAAGATGCTACATGTATCTGTGTAATTCTGGACAAGAACTTAAATGAGATACTGTATATGGGCAGCGCGGTGGTTAGCGCTGTCGCCTTACAACACGGCGGGTCCGGGTTCGAGTCCAGCTCTGTGTGGAGTTCGCATGCTCTCCCTGTGTCTGCATGGGTTCTCTCCGGGTTCTCCAGCTTCCTCCCACCTCCAAAAGAATGCGCTTCAGGTTGATTGGCCGGTCCCAAATTGCCCGTAGGAGTGAGTGTGTGTGCGTGTTTGTATGTCTTTGTATGTGGCTCCGCGGTGCACTGGTGTCGTGCCCGGAGTGTCCCCCGCCTCACGCCCTATGCCAGCTGGGATAGGCTCCAGCTCCCCATGACCCGCTATGGCGGATACAGTGGCGTTACATGACATGACAATGAATGTATATGTATAACATTTAATGAATGAATAAGTTAATTTTTTTTTTCATATATTGACAGAAAAACAACTCTTCCCATAATAATCACCCATATCAATAAAATAATCCTGATGTATTTTGTTTGTTTTTTTAGCTTCATGGTCTAATAACCAACTTAATAGTGTGTTAAAATGTTTACTGAATAGCATATATAGTTAGCGAAGGTAATGGTGAAACTTAAATCTATGTAATGTTTGAAGGTACAAAATGATGACTTCACAAGGCAAAACACAAAGATATAGTTTCAAAAATGGATTGAATTTAAAGCCCAAACATGGAATTTTAATGGGTCGACACTGTTACCTTTTAAATCAGTCCTGAACTGGCTGTAGTTGGAGCTGTACAGGGACCTTGGATCTGAAGATTGAGGGAAAACCTGTTCTGTGCTTCTGGAGCACACACTGCACCTGAACATACAAACATGCAACAAAAAGAATTTTCACCCTGTTTGGAATAACAACCTCCTTAACCTTGACACCCACTAAGCTTCAGGAACCATTCTCTGACAAAGAGAAGCAGCTGCCCCAGGCATGGACTGAGACAGCGTCCTGAAACAGGAGGCTGAGGCTCACCTTTCATCTAGATCAAGTTCCTCTTGGATGTGGGTCCAACACTCCTTAAGGTGCACCTAACACCCGAGACCTTGCTGCTGGTGGTAACAGCTAAAGCATCTCAAACAGTAAATTTGAACCATTTCAGTGCTGCTTAAATAATAATGATGATGATGCTGCTGCTCCTCCCAGGGTCACTTTCTCCCTACCCTTCCCTTTGATACACGGGGAAAAGAAGTAAAGATTGGTCACCAAAGAATGTGACAGGCTTTACTATAAAACAATGTTTTATAGTATGATTATTGGCGCAATACACCGAAAGAGTACATTTTAAATAGCTCAATGCAACATATTGTATGTTTATTTTTATTCAACACAAAATACTAGCCTCAATGATAAATCCGGTCTCAAAATTATGCAACCCTTTAAACAGCATCTCTCATGAGAACATGTTTGCAAATCAAATCCTATAAAGACAATCTTTTCTCTTTTCTTTGGCTCTTCATCTTTTTATGTAAGGGTTCCATGTCTAGTCACCAAGATGTCAACCACTGCTGACCCAGCAGCACAAGAAAAGCTGTCTGCCACTCAAAAGCCATCTGCATAAGAAGCCTAGACATTTTAATATACAGTTATGTGGAGTGATGAATTTTGTCTTTCAGAAGAAATTCTGGATCATACCAGAGTTGTTATCCCATAGAAAAACAAAATAATATAGTTCTAAATATTACTAAATAACAGAAGTTATTGGCCAAGTGTCATGTTTACAGCAACAAAAGGACATAAATAATACTAGCAACTATTCTCTTTAAGGGATTTGATATTTTTGAGACTGCAGCAGTTGGGTAAAGTGCCATTTCCTCTCATATTTGGAAAAAACAATTCTATCTATTGTGTTTCACTACAGCATTTAAACTGTTCTTGCTTGATTTGGTTCTTACTAACCAACATGCTGCTGAAAACAACAAATGATATTGTTTTCAGCAGCATGTTGAGCTTCTTCCAGTGGTGGTCGGTGGAATCTCTTTTGGCCCTTTACATTGGGGACTGAGAGAGACTACATCACTGTGGTGGAGTTGTTTATGCTATGGTTGTTTTACCATGTATATCTGAGTCTCAGTCACATGACCCTAGAAACTACTGCACCTCTATGAAACAGGTGAAGTACAGATAATACAATCATTTAAACAATAAATATGTAGTAAAAAAACAACGTTCCCAGGTTAGGTTTTAGATTTAAAACATTTTATGTAAATCCCTATCTGAGGTACTGATGTAACTTTTTTCTCTTATTCAAACACATGTAATGTATACAGGTGGTCCTAAAGGTACGAACATCTGACTTACAAACAACTGCATGCCGCCATATCCGACTACTGTAGCTCCCCTTTCTGTCGCAACCCCTGCCGAGCAGCGAAACCTTAACACCCCATAGATTAAGACTTTACATGTCATGTCAAAATAACTCAGCAGTTTGCTCTGATGTTAGGCCTCACATGTGGCATTTTTGGCTTTCCGGTTGGCACATCATGTGCAGCGTTTCTTTCATCCACGTCTCTGCTAACTTCTGAGCAGGGAACAAACACACCATGTCTTTACAGTATGTGCATGGGGACATTCACTAACAGAGACTGCAGACAATTTAGGTCAGGTTGAAAGTTAGAGCCTGCAATGTAGAAAATATGCTGAACTCTGAATGTTTAGCTATTTGATGTTAACTATGATTGAGTTAACTGAGAAACTTAATAGAAATAAAACATTAAATCACGCATAATGTAGTGTGTCTGACATTTGATGATCAAGAAGTACATCAGCGCGTCATTCACATAAATGTGGTGGAAATCCTCAGCGGCTTAAAGCTTGGCTTAGCCTCTACACCCCCGCAGATAAAATTAATTCAGCAGAGGCAGAGATCTAAAAGTTGCATTAAGGTGCTACAGTATTTTATTTCATGCGAGTGTTGTTTTTATGTCCAGCCATTGTTTCAGTTAAGACTAAGGAAATCGTACTTTTGTAATTAGATTAGTAATGGCATTTAATAGAGCTCAAATGGCGATTATAGGTTGAAATTTAATGAAAAACCACTTACTAACAATTCAACTGACGAACAGCCTCTTGGAACCAATTGTGTTCGTAGGTTGAGGACCACCTACTCCTACTATTAATTGCACGCAGTAAACGTCAGACAGACCAGTTACTAACCTGATGGATCAGACCTGCTAGTAATCTGCTTTACCACTGATGTTAGTATGTTAATAGTCAGTATTGTACCTGAATGAGACAGTTGTGTCTTGCGAGTAGTTGGTGCTTTACCCTGAAAGGCAGCGTGTTCTGTCTCTTGGGCTGGAGAGCACAGGGTCTGCTGGTAGATACTGAACTATGCCTGCATAGCTTCTGTTGCTCAGGTACACCATCGTGCCTAGACAGGGGAGAGCAAAAAGTGAATGCACAACACAACATGTTTATAAAAAGTACATTCAGAGGTGTGGTTCTGTGTCATAGAATGTTTTCAGGATAAATTTCTCACTACGAGCTAAATTAAAATAAAGACCCTGTAACACCATCTCCCTCCATACCTGAATAATCATATCGTAGAGGTCCCATCCAGCGGTGTTTTTCACTCTCCGCAAGAACATCCCCGTAGAAGCCATAGCCCATCAGGGACACTGAATAGTGCAACAGGGTGGAGGAATGATGGACCGAACACACGTCCAAAGGCTGAGAGTCTCCTGCAAGGTATTGGGTGGATAAGTAGGGCTATACAGTCCAAAAAATAAAACTCCCAGTTACGCAAAATCGTTCAGGTATTTACGGATGTTACTGTCAAAAACAAACATGTGGTTCAAAGAATCCTCACCGATGATAATGTGCAAAGCTGAAGTAACAGGGTCGATCACTCCCACTGTGGTGTAGCAAACACAGTCTGTAGAGCCTATAAAAGACACACCATGATCTGTGACGTTATTCCTCTACAACACCATCTATTTGTGAACAGCGGTGTTGTTACCAGCTGGGATGATACCAATGTGAAGTCGACAAGGCTGTAAAATGACCGCAGGATCATTCTCATTCAGGCCTGCTTCCTGTTGTGTCCTTCCAATCAAACCGTGAAGTATTTCGCTGAATGTGCCATCCCCTCCGACACACACCACACTGTCAAGCAAAAAACAGAGTCTCTATCAGGAGAGCGCCTCCTGGCGAGTTTAACCATTGCTTCTGATTGGGTGCCATTGTTGGCACTGCACATGCTAGTGACGCTTACCCATCAAAACTTGACAGGTCTTTCTTCAGGAGGTCATCTCTGGCCTGGTTTGCCCTCTGGGTCACTAAACATTAATGGCTATGATTACATATACACTAGTATACCTGCATTTCTCAAACATCAATCTCAAAACACATAAAGGTAGTGAAACCATTTCATGGTCACTTACCTATTACATGTGAGCTGATGCCAGCCAGCTCAAAGAGAGGAGCAACTAGTGAATGGTAGATCTCTCTTCCTTTCTTTTTCCCTCCAAATGGGTTGATGAACACCAACAGCCTGTGCGGGCGCAAGGGACCTGGATGGAGTTTTACAGGAGGATTTGAATGAAGATGATTAATATTATGACAATATGTTAAGTATGATATATTTAGAGACATAGGAAACATAATATGAGCTTTGTCTTATG
The DNA here is from genome assembly GCA_013358685.1 of Antennarius maculatus. Classification (NCBI taxonomy): domain Eukaryota; kingdom Metazoa; phylum Chordata; class Actinopteri; order Lophiiformes; family Antennariidae; genus Antennarius; species Antennarius maculatus. The sequence goes on from CM023607.1 coordinate 18,195,490, forward strand.
ATCCATCCTTACTGTGATTTTTCACAGCAGATCGTAGGTGTTCCGTCCACTGGTTTCTAAGAACCTGACTGGGGCAGCTGAACTGGGTCTGGCCTAGCGTCCAAAATAAACCGTAAGAGCCCCCACTGCTGCTGCGCTTCACATAAAATACTAGATGATAGACAAAGAAGACAAACTGTAAGCTGTTAAACCCACATCTTTTGCAACATGAGACTTCACACTTGTAAATTGCAATGCTTATGTGCTGCTCACTTGTATGGACAGTAAATTATTCGGTATCTCATCTCATATCTGCCTCTCCCTAGAAACCCACCTGTGAAGTCTTTGTCCGTGTCTTCAAATGACTTTTGGGGTAATATCTCCATCCGGCCCTCCTCCACTCCAACCACCTCTGATACCGGCACTGAGTCTTTAACCACAAACACAAATACAACAAGGCAGTCAGAGACTGCAACATCCCGTGACACCCCTGAATTCAACATTTTACCCTGACCTACACATTTTTAAGGCTCTGGCTTCCTGAAAATGTTGTTTTTTGTTTTGTGATTATATGTCATCAGGTTTCAGAGATGTGTACCTAAAAAGGTATACAGTTCGTCGTTGTTCCTCGCAATTAATGCATTACAGGAACCACACGCGATTAACGAATTCCGCGATAAAGCGATGAACTATTTATCTTATTATTTACAGTAATTTAAACGTTTATGAACCCTCCCCATACTGATATTAAACCACCTTCTATCTGCTTTACCTTTTCCCACACTCTTATTGACTGTTTAAAGCACTTGTGTGTCTCATGGAAGTTCGAGACTCACAGAACGTAGCGCACTTCCGGATACTGTCAGCCAATAAAATTTGCGTACGGTATCACGTGACTGCCTTCCAAAAATCCGCGATGAGTACAAAAGTTGAAATTTGACCTTGACCTAGTTTTCTCAAGGTCAAGGTCATCATCTCATGTGCTTTTTCTTTCATCTTTCTATCTGCAACGCTTGTGAAGATATTTGGTAGACAGATGGACAGACAGACAAACACAGAAACACTGACAATTACGATACACTACCGCTTCGCAGGATGTAAAAAGAGCAAACTAAAGTGGATATATTTCTTTGTAGATTATGAACAGAATAATACAACCAGTGTCCTCACATTAGATAGCATTTTTGTAGCCACTGAAGTACAAACATACTAATAACAAGACTATTGGTTGTACTGTTCAACTGCCAGAGCTCTCTCAAACATTTTTAGGTTCATTGGTATTTGTTACTGCAACACCTGTCAAATACTTTTCCCATGACAGGTGCAGTTGAGCCACTTAGAAGAAAAACGTCATTTGCATTTTTATTGTGATTGAAATTGATATTTCTACATCTAAGAATAAGTTAATTTTTTAACTGTAAATTACTAAACAAATCAAATGCTAAAAAAATCCCAACATTTCAAAAGAAGCTTTTCCCATGGAAAAAATACTGAACAGTTTTTGAGTTATGTTCTTTTAATCCTTAACTGAGGCCAATTCATTTCACAGAATAAACCTAAACTCAATTTATAAGCAGGGAAGGAAAGACAATACCAAATGACTCTAGTTCCTATATTGTAAAAACCACTACTACACCACAGGGCTGATGTGTGCAGAAGGTTTTGTCAGAAAAATAAAGAATAGTATTTGAAATGTACTCAAGAAACAAAAACTAACATACAGTTTGAGCCAAACTCAATCTCATAACCAAGGGAATTAAAAAAAATTAATGTCAAAGAGGCTAAAGAGCAAAGGTGTGATATGAACCGTTGTGATATGCTGAGAAAGTAGTGAAAATCTTTTGAAATAATATGAACAAAATGTTACAGAGCCCCATACTCATTCCTCTATCCTCTCCTCAGTTTGTTTGCGCTGGGGTTAATACTGGCTCACTAGGCACATTTCAGGGAAAGTAACCCCATGTTCATATTATTAATAACATCTGGTGCTTTTCCTACTATGGCAAATCAAACTGAGAAAAAAGGCAGACTCTAACATGCCTAAAGCAGCAGAGCCATAATCATTATTTGTTTTAACCTATTGGTAATTAACATAAATAACAATTATTGACTTAAAGTAGGTCTTTAAATGTCCAACTGTGAAAAGACCCTTGTGTAAAGTTTGGGAAAACATAGTTTTATCTTCTTTGGGTCAATATTATTCAGATTCAACACATTTTAATACGTGTACAATATATTGCAATTAATCTTTTTCTTATTTTGAGTGATTTTAAATCATTTTACAGTGATGACCAACTTTGTACATCAGTCATCTTTTTATGTTAGTTTGATAGTACAAATGTGTAACCTAATTTTACACAAGTCAGTAGTCTGTTCATCGCGTTAATGCTGTTTGACTTGTTTTTCACGTTCTCTGAACATATAGGCTTGATTGAAGCGCTCCCTCCATCAGATGCATTTTGGTTTATTGTTTATATACACATACACACCCATACATACACACACCTGAGCTTGTGCTATTATATACTGTAAATTCAGCAAGCAGATCCATACTGTTAAAAACCTTACTATAGAGGCCATATAGAGCTACGTTTTCTGGTGGTCAAACAGTTTAGAGACACCTACTTGCTCTCTTATCGCGGTCCTTCAAATCTAGCTCAGTCCAGTTGAAATGCCAGCCGGTCAAGACCGCCCGGTACCTTTTATTCCCGACCCACAAAGTTGACTCCAGCCTTGAGTTTGTCTCCATCTCTATAAGCGCGTCAGACACGGCGGCGCTCTTCCGTTCTTCACAAAATCACACATACGGTCATTTATCTCTGAGCAATGGCAGCAGGTTGAATCTCTACTCTCGCCATCAGCCCACAACGCACCTTGGTTCTAATATGTCATGAGAGAAATTTCAGCGTTCTCTCTGAGAACGTAGGACAAGAATGTAAGTTTGAAGTATTTCTTCTATATAGTGACAAAACACAGCCGACTGCGCAGTGTAATTCTAAAAACACATTTCCCGTCGGGTCCCGCCCCCCGACACCTGCGCTGTTCCCAGGTTGGGCTTCTGATAGGACATCGACTCCATTCACCTGTGGTATTGGCCAATCATAATTATGACTGTTATTGCCAGTGTCCTTTTTTTTTTTTACCAAAAGAAGGAAGAAGACAAGAGAGAGCAGGTGGTGATAATTTTAAAAGAAAAAACTATGCGTCCTCCAATTTTTGGTGAAACATTGGTGTCATTATTAGTTGGACTGTTCCTTTAACCAAACAACGATTATGATACATGCCCCACCCATGCACCCAGTCTCATAGTACTGTATCCGATAAAGCTTTTTTTTCCCCTTATTGACAAAAATGTCCAAAAAGCTTTATATGAATGTAAATTTTATAAAAATACGAAAGTGAAAATTATTTTCGAAGCTTAAGTGACAATTGAGTGCTAACTGAAAGGTCAGGTTAGGGTTATAATAACTAATAACAAGATTTCATGTTAAATACCCTGGTGCAAAAGCATTGTATTTAACAAATATATACCTTGCTGTTTAAATATGTTGGGGGGGGGGGCGTTGCATGGTGGGGAAGAAAAGGACTATAACGGCATAATAATAATATAGTAGTGATAATAATGAAATATATTTCCTGTTACACCATTGTTTTAATTAATGTTCAATACATTAAGATAAAGTTATAGCCAGTACTAGACCATATATTATATTATATAGTGTTAAAAGACGTAATGTTTGTGTTTCAGAGTTGTAACAACTACATAGTATATTTTATATTCTACATTTTTAAATAAGTCTAATATAAAATACTCTTCTTTTCCGTTCGGCTTTTCCCTTCAGGGGCCGCCACAGCGAATAAATTGTCTAAGTCTAATATAAAATGCTAACTATTCATTAATGGTGTAATTCTGCACATGAATTCTTCAGATGCTTTGGCAGAAATGGCAAATGTGATTACTACAATTCGCTTCGTTGAAACTACCCGGACAGTGAAAATAGACGGGGCAACCAAGTTTTCTACCGGAAGTCCAGTTGCTATTTGCCTCAGCCGTGACTGGAACTTGACACAACTGTATGTCCCCTTCGCAGACAATGCCTAGGACTTATTTGAACTGTCAAGCTTGACGCTATGGGAGCACCACGTACCATAGAAATCCTGCGTGACGTATATTTCAAAATAAAACAAAGTTGTTAAAAGATTTTGTACCACAAACATGGGTGGCAACTTATATTGTGAAGTCGGAGCAAACCATGTGGCCGGAAATGAATGTCGTCATCGCACGCTCCATCCTCTCCTCCCCTCCCTTCCTTGCTTAGCTAGTCGTTTTAGCTAACTGGCTAGATAAGCTCTTTAACGTTTATAGTGTAATTATTATGCATTGATTGACCTGTTAATTGTGTCATACGTGGTTTCTCTTTATGTAACTCGGCTAACAGACAAGTGAGCAAAATGAACATACGAAACGCAAGGGTAAGTGTGGTGAAAACCTTTCGAAGCCATGCTGTTTCCAAAGAAACTAACATGTAGCAATGCTAGTCATTCTAGCATACTCTGTAGCTTGCCAAATATTGCCACATAAACTTCTCTGACGTGCGGTTTTTTTTTATGCAGCCGGAGGATCTCATGAATATGCAGCACTGCAACTTGCTGTGTCTTCCTGAGAACTATCAGATGAAATACTATTTTTACCACGGATTATCCTGGCCTCAGGTAGACGAGTCTAATGAAAGCACCGAAATCATGTTTCTATCCACCTGTTTATTTGACATGCGTTTTGATATTTTCAGCTGTCATATATTGCAGAAGACGAAAACGGCAAAATTGTAGGATATGTACTTGCAAAGATGTAAGTAACTTTATTCTCTTGTGGTTAAATCTTGATATTTCTTCAACGGTAATAAATACAGCTGTGAATGTAATAGTTGTATGAAGAGAAAACAACAACAAACAAACTTATTAACCATTTGCAGGGAGGAGGACCCAGATGATGTACCCCATGGACACATCACATCGCTGGTGAGTATCAGTAGGACATACCACTCACTAATATTATTGGTGTAACTCTGTGGGTCTCCTGATGTAATAGAACTCTCATCTGTTTCATACAGGCAGTGAAACGATCTCACAGACGGCTTGGTCTGGCTCAGAAGCTGATGGACCAGGCCAGTCGTGCCATGATAGAAAACTTCAATGCCAAATATGTCTCACTTCATGTACGCAAGAGGTACTGTGCACTGTTGTAATTCTGGGGGCTTAGTTGTTGTTGTTATTTTAGTTCAAAGTAAATGTGGTATTGTTTGTTGTGTCCAAATATTTTTTTATGTTGTGTGCATAAGTGGTTCTGCTTTAAAAAAATATATTTTTCCCCTCTGCAGCAACCGAGCAGCCTTGCACCTTTACTCAAACACACTCAAATTCCAGTAAGTTTGAATAATCAAGCATTTTTATTGTTCGAAATTCATGCATTCTTGTTGTATTGTCACACAGTTAATATGGTTACAGCTAAGATATCCAGAAACAAAGAACTTATCGTATTGAATAAGTGAAATGGTTTGGCTCATGTATTGGGATGTACAGCGTAAATATCATAGTATAATTGGTAAATGTCAGTGACAAAAATTAGCAGAGAAAATGGAATCACACAAGTTTGTAATAGTAAATGCACATTTGCCCCATAAATCATGACCAGTAATATTTTATATTATTTATAGACTAACCCAATATATAGTTCATCCTGTGAGTTCCAGCACATTTTGATCCATAGCATGCATGATGTGTATATCTTCATTTAGGATCATTTTGAAGCTGGATTGTTGTAATATTCCCAAGAAGTGCTCATGAGTTATGTTCCATCTCTCAGTGCTTGCCTGTCAAATTGTCTCACAGTATCTATTGTAAAACAATCCATTTTAAAAATCGGTTTTCAAAAATGTTACCTTAAGTGAGGATGTTCTGTTTTTACTGCTGTTTGTTTGTTTGTTGGTTTGTTTGTGTTTGGAGGATTACACAAAAGCTTCTTGACAGACTCTATGTACTGTAATCTGTAACAGTTCTTTCAGGTTAATAAAAACCCAAATTTCTCTTGACAAAGCAAATTTCATGTCTGAAATGGCAACTGCTGCCTTGACCGGATATTTGTTCTGACCTTAACTCATGTGTTGTTTCAGGATTAGTGAGGTAGAACCTAAGTATTATGCTGATGGTGAGGATGCCTATGCCATGAAAAGAGACTTGGCTCACATGGCTGATGAGGTGATTTCATTCTCAACAATTCTAAACAGTAGATACATATGTTGACACTACAGTGACATCGTTTCACATTTAATGCTGCTTGTTATGTTATGTTTGTTAGATAATTCAAATGCACAGCCTTTGATAGTGAATCGTATTTTTTTTAATCTTTGTCCTACAGCTGAGAAAGCCCGGGGTGCGTGTGTCTGGTCAGGAGGCGTTGTCTGGCCAGAGCCCATCAGGGTCAGGTGATCAGGAGAGGGAAAGCGAGAGAGACAGCGGCGGAGAGAGCAAAGAGCTGAGTGAAGTCAGTGAGGCAACTGAAAGTACAGATGTTAAAGATTCTTCCTCTGATTCACAATGACGCTGCAGTCCTAGACATTTTTAAATTCATCTCTCATTTCCACTTTTTATCTCTAATGACTCTGGCTTTAGGAACTGGGACTGTCTTTGCATAAAAGCCATTCACACATTTCTGTCACTGGTTTTGTTAAAGAAACATGTTGGTTAATGAAACAAAATATCTGGTTAGCTAAATAAAATTAAAGTGAATATCAACTCTTTGTTTTTATTGGATTTACCAGTTGTACTATACAGAAATGAAAGCATTTTTTTTCCTTCAATTTGGGCTCTTCATTATTTAAAAGAAAACTTCAAATAAAACACTCAAATAAAGTTCTTGGAATTGCATTTGTTATCATGAAAGCATTTTGTTTTGCTTTTTGTGTGTGGAGTCTTACATTTTAATAACCATAATTAACTTGAGGACTGTATGTTGGCCATTATGAACCAAAGTCTTTGAAATGCCTCAGTACAATTAACCAACACAACAAATAACTGAAGGTCATCCAAGTTTTGAACCATCCAGACTGTAAAGAGGTGTCTGTAGAATTCACATTGACAAAATAAATATTGACAATCTAATGAGGAATGATTCATATTGAAGATTCCCATTGATTTGTGGACATCCCTTAAGTATGGCTAGAATTTAAAGAGATAACTTTGATTCCTAACACTACCAAAAAAACAAACACTGGATACTGAAATGCACACTTCCACTACATATACACATCACGTGTGCTAGACACTACACAACTTTTCACCAGGTCGATAATTTTTTTTCTGAAGATATGGTCAAGCTCAAACCAACCATCTTTACCACTTATCTGAGGCCGGGTCACAAAGACAGCAGTGTGAGAAGGGATACCCAGATTTAACCCCAGACACCTCCTGTAGCTCTTCTGGGGGGATCCCGAGGTGTTCCAGCACTTCCTAGGTCTTCTCCAGGGCCTCCTTCCACCGGGACATTCCTGGAACACCTCCCCAGGGAGGCGTCTAGGAAGATGGGGCCCAAGCCACCTCAGTTGGCCTTTCTCAATATGGAGTAGCAGCAGCTCTACTCCCAGCTGCTCCCTGGTGACTGAGCTCCTCACCCTTTCTCTAAGGGGTGCGCCCAGCCACCCTTTGGAGGAAACTCAGACTAATGCTACATATAGGAGGTTTAACAAATACAAAGAGTTCCATTTACAAGTTTGCCATTCAATCCGTCTTTGTGCTGTGGTAAGTCTTCAGTGTTAGCTGTTTTTGAAAACTGAAGCTGGCCCTAATAGTGAAAGGTCATACAACAATACATTGATACGCTGTAACCTCCACCAGTCAGTGTTTTTTCACGCAACAATTTTTTAGAGAAAGTTCATGACATATAACACGAAGCACACTACCTATATGAAATGTTTGTCACAAACTGAATAAAGCTCAGTTTCACACCTTTGTTCTATTTAACACTTTTCAGTAAAGAAATTCTCAAAGTTGCAGCCGGCACAGATGAGAGCAAGTTGTATCTTATTTTGCTACAAGTATACATGTGATTAAAGTTATCTGCGACTTTTTCAAAAATCGGACACACTTAATGCATTTGTGAAGCCATTTCAGTTCATAAAAGACATTTCCATAGCCAGAGTATAAAACAGATAATAGCTTGTGTGGCAGGAATCCCACATTCACCACAGTGAAAAACGAGCACTGAGAACGTAATCAGTGAAGACAGCTGGTGTTTGATTGGATTGAAGACCTGAGGAGTTCAAGAAGCCACATGTGAGAGTGCCTAAAAAAGTTAAACACTTGTTTCACTTGCACAATTGTGTCTCAAGCTGAATGTGTGAAAGACAGCAGGGGTGAGGCATATAACGATGTGTGTGTGTGTGTGTGTGTGTGTGTGTGTGTGTGTGTGTGTGTGTGTGTGTGTGTGTGTGTGTGTGTGTGTGTGTGTGTGTGTGACAGAGAGCGACTCAGAAAGATGACTTTTACTCCACCCACAACCATCCGTGTCCATCGTGAGGGGGAGGTGAAACGTTTGAGAGCTTACTGTGCTGTTACTAACTGGCATTATTTGGTTCCCTCAGTTGGGAGAGACTTGCCAGGATTGCTCCTCCTCAGGTAGGACTCTTTATTTTTGTTACATTAAACATTTCTTCTTCATAATTTCTAAACATTCTTCCCTAACCAAAGCAATTTGTCAGTTGAGGTCTAATACATTTGTTTTTGTCTTTCTTGGGAAGCTCTATCATTAGGCTAACAAATATTTGTCTCAATGCATCGGTTAAATTATTTTTGGCTGGAGACACAGCCCTCAGGACATTACTGTTTCCTTGTTCAGGCAGCATGTATGTGTTCATGCTTGTCAATGCCCAGGTTGAAACATGAATACTTCCCACAAAAGTAGCTGAAACATTAGTAGCAGTAAGGTTAACACTAGTTTTGATTCAATATTGAGATAACAGGGGGTGGTGATTCACTGCTGATTACATGTAGAAAAAATGAGAGGGCCAGTCGGAAAGGATGACATAGATTGGACTTTTGGGTTTACTTAATATGGCAGACTGGTTCACCAGGTCAGTTAGGAAATGCTTCCACTGCTGATGAGTGATGTTGGCCTCTTGGAAAAAAAAGCAGAAGAACAGAAAGAATTGTGGACAGTACTTGTGATTCTGCAAAAAACACAACTCTCTTCCTCTTTCTGAAGAGCACGAAATTGCCATCAGTAGTCAAACTGTCAGTTCTCAAAATGTCAAAGGCCTGTCATTTGACAGTGTGCTTAAATGACAATAACTTATACATTGAGACAAGTCAGTCTTATTTGATTTTATGTAACTCTACAGAGAACAGGACACAATAGTTGTCTAAAGTGCTGCGATAATACAATGTGAAAATCAAATGGTGTCAGTCTAGAAATACTAATCAAAAGCAGCTGGATTCATCATACAAACAAGATTTATGATGAATGCATCATTTATTGTTATCATTGATATAACCACCTGGGTTTTTCAAAGACTTATGGTCTTGTGGGTCAGATTGTTCAGAGCATGAGAGATGTTGCCACATCTGTTTTTGGCCCTAACCCTGCAGCCTGACCAGTGCAGCGGGCAGCTCTTGCCAATTGGTTAAATGTCTGCCAGAATGGAGGTGAGCAGTTTGAAAAACTTTGTTACACTAAAGGGCGGGAGGAAGTTAGAAAGAACTGTGAATGGGAGTGTTCTTGTACCAGAGCAGTATTCATGGGTGCAGCACTGGGAATAGGCCTTGACTTGTTTTTACCATACTCTGTCAGGATAATATTAGGATAGCTTGTAGGTAAATGAAGCAGGATAATATTCTACAACAGCGTTCTAATGAACAACGCCGCTGTTATTTCATAATACAAAGATTGTAAGAAAGTTCCTTTTTCTTTAGAATTATTTCTATTCAGAGCAAGAATGATTTCTTCCTCTTTGAAGCAACGGAGAGAGCGGTTTGGTTCAGTGGACTATGACACGCAAATCAAAGGTAGAATAATGGTTTTTATTGATATCGTTCTACAAAACCCTCACTATGATCAATATGTTCTTGTGAAAAAGAAAAAAAAAACTGCAAATACGAAAGGAGTCGTGTTGTGTTTCTCTCTCCTCTTCTTGCCCTCCCTATCAGAGGTTCGCAGCCAGCTTGTGGACCAGCTGAAAGTGTTGGACTTACAAGTTGAGCAGAAGAGCCAGCAGCTGCAGGACCTGACTGACTACCTGCGGCGGCGGGGCGAGATTGAAAATGAGTATGCTCGCTCCCTTGAAAAACTCGCTGAACGGTTCACCTCCAGAATCAAGAAGTAAAGGCACTTCTGAAATATGAAGATGTTGTAGTGAAGCACTCCTGGTTGTATTTTACACATTACACATTTATGTTTGTTTTACATGCATTCAGAAAAGAGCCCAGTAAACACACGGTGACCTGTGTCTGGACAGCTCTGCTTTCCCAGACCCGCCAAGAAAGTAAGGACCACAGTGGACTGAGTGAGAGTTGCAGCAATTTCCTAATCCAGCCCCTCACACACTGCCTGGAGTACACACAACACCTCGCTAAGAAGGTACTTATGAGGACTGTCACCTTATGAAGACTAGCACAGTTTTTCATTTGGCAGTTTAGGCAAGTCTGTACCTGCATAGTGCAAAGTTCTCGAAGCGTTTGCTTTCTGTTTCCAACTTTCACCCCTCTTAAACTCTTGACATTAAAAGCATTTAGTGGTTTACTTTGTTGCTCTTGTGTCGTTTTTTTTGTCACTGGATCCAGAGTAAAGAAATCTGCGTTCAGCTGCAGGATGGGTTACTGAAGGTTACCACGGAGATGCAGACGGTGAGTGGGAATTCAACCACCCCAAAGTTTTCTGTTTACTCCACAAAGGAAACCATGTATGTGTTTGTGTGTGTGCAGGCGTGGCGAACATACTGCCAGTACCACTCTGATTTTGTGTGTGCTGAGGTGAAGCTGAAGGAGGCAGAGAAACAGGAAGAAAAGCAAAAGCAGGGTGCTGCGAAGAAACTGGAGAGGTTAATAGAGAAAGTAAATGAATGCCTGCTTACATCATATTTTATATTATAATTTAACCAGTGTCTGTTTCTGTCAAGTTAATTTCTCATTAAGAATATTTTATCCACCATAGAGACAAATTAAGGTCCAAGACATCTTCTTCAAACTCAGCAAGGCTCGAAATGACTACCTCCTAAACTTGGCAGCCGTCAATGCCTCCATGAATAAATACTTCCTCCAAGACATTTCTTCTCTGATAGATGTGAGTGAATCCATTACCCCGGTGTATTCGAATTCTACTAAATGGTGCTATTGCCCCCCCCACCTTTTTAAATTAGAACAACCAGAATATCTTTGAAACTTTCTGTGATATTGGATTTAAAGCACCCACAAACATCATTACATCTTGTTTAAGGATGCCTTCATGACCTGACGGTATCTTCATTAAATTCTGAATTTTCTGTTCCTCCCTCAGTGTGCAGATGCAGGGTACCATCTTTCTTTGTCTCAGGTTGCACAGGCCTACCTGACCAATCGGTGGCGGAGCCAGCAGAACCTAAACACAGGTCTGCAGCAGCTACAGGAAACAGTGTCCAGATTAGACCAGAGCCAAGACAGAGACTCGCTCATGCAGGATCACCATAACACCTTCTGCATGCCGTTTAACTTCACCTATCAGCCCCATGATGGAGACCAGGTGGGTGTGGGTGGGGGGGGGGGTGTGTGGGTGGTATTTGGCATCACATCTAAACCACCTTATATCTGATAGGTGTCTGAGGTCAGTGGTGCAGATTATGAGATGAGATGTGAGCTCGAAACCAGATTTAAACAGATCCAAACGAGACTGGAAACAGTCACCCAGGAAACGGAGGAGGTAGAGTTCTTCACATGATACCTTAATGTCGCCCTTCTGTGTTGTCTGCTATATCCACCTGTCAAATTTAGGCTATCAAATCAGAAAACATGACTTTAGTCATGTTTTATTTAGGACGCATCTGAAGTTAACCATTAACGCATTCCATTTCTTTAAGTTTAGTAGATGTTTTTGACCATATTTCTGAACATCCAGATCAAACTAACATCTTTATTTGTCCTATAAATTGTAATTCTGTCCCCTTTAAGAGACTTCTAAAATGCAACATAACTGAAATTTCATGAACAGTGCACTGCAGCCCTGTGCTTTACGGTCTTCATAATATTAATCTGGATTATTTATGTAATTGGAATGATTCAAATTTAATGCTGTACCGATGGGGTATATTATTTGGTTATTATCTTTGCTACTCTCATACAGGGATGTAAGAACATGTTATCAGCACACTCTTGCCTGCTGGACAGTATCTGTGATGATGATATGAACCCCAGCTGTGATCATGAGGGCAGCACTGAGAACCTGACAGCCAAGCCCAGTGTGGCCCAACGCAGGGCCGGCCTACAGGAGTTGGAAAACCTCTATATCATTGTAAGTCTTAGAATTGTTACTCAGGTTTGATAGTAGTGTTTTCAGTTAGTGGCCGATGGAGACGGCATGATCGTGACTTTAAATCATGTTTGATTTGTTACAGAGGCTGAAAGAGTACCTAGTAGGCAGATCCTTGGCTTGTAAACTGCAAGCTAAACATGATCTTCTTAAAGTGGCTGTGGATAAAGGTTTCACTTCCACATTTCTCTCAGAATGTTACCTAAAGCCACTCTGCTGATGTCTCAGATGAATGACAACAATGTGGATTACTCCCTTCTGACTGGTTTTCATTTAATATGATGCATTCTCTTCTGCTTTTTCCCCCTCATAGGTGAAGCATCAAATGGACAGCTAAGGTAAGAAACGTTTTTCAAAAGCTCCTAATGATAGTTTGTTCCTGTATGATGGTAAAGATTGTGTCTGTGTTTTTTTTCATAATGGTATCTAATCCACAGACAGAGTGAAAAATCTACAACTTTCAGGAAAATTCCCACAAGTGCAAATTTAACACACAACCACAAATTGTTCAATGGAGACATCCTGTCTTTCATAGAGGTACCATAGCTACTACCGTGATTTTTGCACCATCTCGCCATTTCTCACTGTTGGTATAATCAACCTACTTCTCCATTTCCATTTGGACAGGAGTAATGCATCAGACTTGTCTGTGAAATGTCTCTCTTACTTTTCATACAGGCATCAGGACAACAGATTCCAATCGTTGTAAAAAGTTGCATTTGCTTTATCAACTTAAACGGTGAGTATTCTGAAGAGGCAATAATACGCATCTTAAAGCACTGACATTCATTCATTCTTTCATTTTCTATAACCACCTATCACAAGTGCTTGGTTCATCCTGAACAAGTCGCTAGTTCATCACAGTTCACCACATACAAAGACACAGCCATACATTCACATTTAGAGTCACCAGTTCACCTTTATTGTTTTTTGTTATTGTGATCGTGGGAGGAAGCTGGAAAACCCACGCAGACATGAAGAGAACATGCAAACTTAACACATAGAAGAACATGAAGAGTTTCAGGAAACCACACTGCAGCAGACAGCAGTGTCCTGCCCTGACCTGAGTCAGTACTGGCTCCCAACTGCTTTCATCCAGCCTTGACACAGATTCTTTTGTTATGCCCTTAACTTCTGGTTAACCAACATGCTGTGCTAAACACTCAATAAACACACTCCATAAACCCTTCCTAGGGCAAAGCATTTGCAACACATGGTCAACATGAAAGTGCACTTTGATTAATAACTACAGTAAGTGTAAAACTACAGTAAGTTTAAAACCTATTTGTTTAGGTTTGGCAGAAGATTGATGTCCCCTCTTTTCCACACTCTCCATTGCTCTGGACTGTTGACCCTAAGTACTTAAAATCCTCCACTTTCTTAATCTTTTCTCCCTGTAACCTCACTCTTCCACTTGGGTCCCTCTCATTCACACACATGTACTCTGTCTTACTGCGGCTAACCTTCATTCCTCTCCTTTCCAGGACAAACCTCCACCTCTCTAGCTTCTCCTCCACCTCTTCCCTACTCTCACTGCGGATCACAATGTCATCTGCAAACATCATAGTCCATGGACATTCTTGTCTAACCTCGTCTGTCAGCCTGTCCATCACCATAGCGAACAAGAAGGGACTCAGAGCTGATCCCTGATGCAGTCCCACCTCCACCTTGAACTCCTCTGTCACACCTACAGCACACCTCACCACTGTCTTAAAATCCTCATACATGTCCTGCACTGCTCTAACATACTCCTCTGGCACTCCAGACTTCCTCATACAATACCACAGTTCATCTCTGGGCACCCTGTCATAAGCTTTCTCCAGATCTACAAAAACACAATGCAGCTCCCTCTGGCCTTCTCTGTACTTCTCTATCAACATCCTCAAAGCAAATACTGCATCTGTAGCACTCTTTTTTTTGCATTGAAACCATACTGCTGCTCACAAATGTTCACTTCTGCCCTTAGTCTAGCTTCCACTACTCTTTCCCATAGCTTCATTGTATGGCACATCAGCTTTATTCCTCTGTAGTTGTCACAACTCTGCACATCTCCCTTGTGCTTAAAAATGGGCACCAGCACACTTCTCCACTCCTCAGGCATCTTCTCACTATCTAAGATCCTGTTGAAGAACCCAGTCAGAAACTCTACTGCCACCTCTCCTCGACACTTCCAAACCTCTACAGGTATATCATCAGGACCGACTGCCTTTCCACTCTTCATCCTCTTCAGTTCCCTCCTCACTTCATCCTGACTAATCTTTGCTACTTCCTGGTCCACAAGTCACCTCTTCTAGTCTTTGTTCTCTCTCATTTTCCACGTTCATCAACTCTTCAAAGTACTCTTTCCATCTTTCCATCACACTACTGGCACCTGTCAATAGACTTCCATCCCTATCCTTAATCACCCTAACCTGCTGCACATCCTTCCCATCTCTGTCTCTCTGTCTTGCCAGCCTGTATAGATCAGTCTCTCCCTCCTTACTGTCCAACCTAGCATACAAGTCATCATAAGCTTCTTGTTTGGCCTTTGCTACCTCTACCTTCACCTTACGCTGCATCTCCCTGTACTCCTGTCTACTCTCCTCAGTCCTCTCAGTGTCCCACTTCTTCTTAGCTAACCTCTTTCTCTGTATACACTCCTGTACCTCCTCATTCCACCACCAAGTCTCCTTATCTACTTTCTTTCCAGATGACACACCAATACTCTCCTACCTGTCTCCCTGATCACATTAGCTGTAGTTGTCCAGTCATCTGGAAGCACCTCCAGACCACCCAGAGCCTGTCTTAACTCCTTCCTAAAAGTCATGCAACACTCTTCCTTTTTTAGCTTCCACCATTTCGTCTTCTGCTCTGCCTTTGCCCTCTTCATCTTCCTCACCACCAGAGTCATCCTACACAACACCATCCTATGCTGTTTGGCTACACTCTCACCTACCACTACTTTACAGTCACTGATCTCGTTCAGGTTACATCGTCTACACAAGATGTAGTCTACCTGTGTGCTCCTACCACCACTCTTATAGGTCACCCTATGTTCCTGCCTCTTCTGGAAGAAAGTATTCACTACAGCCATTTCCATCCTTTTTGCAAAGTCAACTACTGTCTGTCCTTCTGCGTTCCTCTCCTGCATACCAAACCTGCCCATCACTTCCTCATCACCTCTGTTACCTGCACCAACAAGTCCATTGAAGTCTGCACCAATGACAACTCTCTCACTTCTAGGCATGCTCTGCATCACTTCATCAAAGTCCAACCAGAATTTATCCTTCTCCGCCAGCTCACATCCTACCTGTGGGGCATACCCACTAACAACAAAAATACTGTACAGTATATAGATTCTAAATGATCTGTCTGCCAACAGGTCTTCATCATGAAGGGATATTTAGAGTGCCTGGGTCTCAGATGGAGATTAACAACCTAAGGGATGCATTTGAGAGAGGTAGGCCTGTGTATTTTCTGGTCTGTCTTGGTATGATCCACATGCACCCATATAGAGTGGCTCCTCTTCACTGTACAAAATTAATAATATGATGCTATGGACTTCCTTTGTAGGAGAGGATCTGTTGGCTGAGCAGAGATATGACCTGGACTCTGTTGCAGGAGTGTTGAAGCTCTACTTCAGATGTTTGGAGAATCCCCTCTTCCCCATCGAAAGCACCAGTCAACTCCTGGAGCATGCCCGTAAGTTTGTGCAAATGCAGAGATGTGAAATGTGTGTGGGTTGGAGTGTACAGTGGAAACTCATCTGTGTCATCACATTTTCTCAGAAATAAAGAACAAGGCAGAGAGAGAATCTCGAATCAAAATGGTTATCTCTTCTTACCCCACGCCGGTCATCATCGTCATGAGATACCTCTTTGCATTCCTTCATCAGTGAGTATTTTATCTCATCACTCTTCAGGTTGACTATCTGTAAAAGGAACCAGTTACTGGTATATAGGAAAACAAATGTTTCTTTCTTGGTAGGAGGGACAAAACATATTTGGCAGAAACACTTTATTAAAATTGAAATCTAATGATAATTTTTCTGTGGAGTTTATTTAGCTTGGCTTGTGTGTTAGATGAGGAAACATAAAGCATCAGTAACCCTTTTTCAATTTAAACTTTATTTCAGGATTTGCCTAATTTTTTAACAGCCTCTTTCTCTCATTTTACCATCCTCTGTCTCTCTGCCTCCAGTGTGTCTCAGTACAGCGACGAAAACATGATGCAACCTTACAACTTGGCTGTGTGTTTTGGCCCCAGCCTGATAAGAGGATCTAAAGATGATGATGATAATGCCGTTTCCCTGCAGGCTCAGATCAACGACTTGGTGAAGAACTTCATCCTTTATCATGAAAGCATCTTCCCCAGCCAGAATGAATTAAGAGGTCCGGTGTATGAGAAATGCATGACACTGGAGCATGGTGACTGGTAAGAGATGAGCTGCTCATACACACAACACGTATGTATGAATGGTGTCATGAATATCTGAGTCTTCTTTGTAGTGAGCCTGTCATTGAAGGAGATGTAGAAACGGAGCGCACCAGTTGCCAAGATGGTAAGTCCATGTGCTCTGCTCTCACTCCGTCTCTGAACAGCGTTGTGCAGTGTTTCACAATGAGATATCCTTTTAGAGTCGGAAACTGGTTCCCCATCTGAGGTCAGCCCCATGTCCTCTGCATCACCTACGCAGAAAAACACATATCCTGTATTACGGAGAGGCAGGTCATTTGACAAGGGTAGGTTGAGAAGTGGACCAGCAGGGGGCAGCATTGCTTCAGGCGGGAAGGTGGTGTTCCACATTCCTGTTGGGCCACAGTTGAAGCCTCCAAGGATCCTTTCTCCTGGCAAAGTCCGCAGACGGTGAGTATCACCCAATATTGTTGCAGTATTACTACTAACTCTGCAATAAATGGTTTTACTTATTTATTTGACCTCCCTTCTGCATAAAGATCTCAGGAACAATCACCCACTGAGGATGTCTCTGTTCAAGTAGACAAGGTTTGTGGTTTTTCATACTTGCCTTGAAGTTACAGGTTTCATTGTTTTTATTTAGTGATTGAGAGTCACAACTAAATGCTTTTAATAATTAATATATAAATTAAAAGGTGGTTTTGGGGATTCTGAACAATTTTATTATTCTTGTTTTGGGGAAAAATGAGCATCTTGGTCTGTTTTGTATTTTATGAGTTTTGTCTAGAGTGTAAATATTTCATCTTCAACAAATTGTCTCTGCAAATTAACCAAATACCAAAGCGGTTCTTCTTCCTGTTATGTAACGGTGATTATTAATTACTTGAATATGCCTTGTAGAGTGTCGGATAATTCATTCACATTAATAGTGATTGTCATACTTGGAAACCTGTCAATTGCCAAATGATAATTGTCTGTCAAGGCTTGTCTGACGAACTTAAACAGAAGCTCTCAAGTAGAAAGGAATACAGACAACACATATTTGTTCCTTATTATTTTTATTCTCTTTTATAACTTTTTGAGTCTCTTCTCATTTAACAGGAGGTCTGTGTCCACATGGATTCTGTTTTCAAGGAGCTCCTCTCACGACAAATGGGGCAGGATCCCTCCCCCATGAATTCCTCTCCTGCCAGAGCTTCCCAAAGGAAAGGGAAATAGGATGGAAACCAGCACAGTGACCTCTTTTGAGAGACTGATATCAATTTCTTCAACTGAGGCCAATTGATTCTGACATTCTGACCCTGCTGTAACTGTGGGCCTGCAGTGTAACATGAAAACTGTGAATTTCTTTAAATTGCACAGTGGTGTTGTGTACACCTGAATGTAATTGTGCACTGGTCTTTGTAGCTGTTCTAGTTGATGCCAAATGTTAATCCACACACATGCATTTTTCATCAAATGTCTGTTTACTGATGGTATATCATTTTGGTAAAGAAAACTGTGAATGCTGAAACTATAAAGAGTTTGCATATTTCTATTGTGTTACTCAGTAGGTAACACTTAATGATATCTCAGTTACATGTGAAATTGTTTTTTTCTGAATGCTTTTTGCTAAGGATTGAAAAATGCTGGATTTATAACTTTTTCTACTTTAATATTCAGTTATAAAAATTCTACAGAAAACATAATTTATTACTTTTTGACTTTGATATGTTTGAACTGTTTAGAAATGGAATTGTAAAATGAAAAACGGCTAAAAGCAAATAAGTCTGAAAGAAATGCAAAAAGTCCCAACATGTTTTGCTATTTACTAATTTTAATAAATGACAGCTGTAGTCTATGCACCTTGAACTGGAAAAGCAGCCATTAATTATTTTCAACAATACCTGTTGCTTCTTATAATGGTGACATGGTGTGTTCTATGACAAACGTTAATTGAGAGATTCTCTGCCAACGTTAATAGTTTTGTTTTGGGAATTTTAAATCATGGGAACTTCCAGAAGGAAGAGAAAGAAACAACTGAGTAAAGAGACCCACATAATTGAATGTTTTGTCTTTTGCACTGCTTGAGTTTAGATTTCTGGATATTATAGGTGTGATTATAATTAAACATTCTGCAAAAATGTTGGTATTTACATTAAGTGTGTGTGCGTGCGTGCGTGTCCACAATGTTTTGATCAAATACAAACTATTTAACAAATTGGCATAAACCTGGCATTGGTCAGGAGCCGACTTCTCCTTTCGGCTTTTCCCTTCAGGGGTCGCCACAGCGAATCAGTTGCCTCCATCCAACCCTGTCTTCTGCATCCTCTTCTCTCACATGAACTACCTTCATGTCCTCTTTCACTACATCCATAAACAACCTCTGTGGTCTAGGCCTCCTGCCTGGCAGTTCAAAATTCGACATCGTTCTACCAATATATTCACTATCTCTCCTCTGGACATGTCCAAACCATCTCAGTCTAGCCTCTCTGACTTTATCTCCAAAACCTCTAACATGTGCTGTCCCTCTGATGTACTCATTCCTGATCCTATCCACCCTGGTCACTCCCAAAGAGAACCTCAGCATCTTCATCTCTGCTACCTCCAGCTCTGTCTCCTGTCTTTTCCTCAGTGACATTGTCACTAGACCAAACAACATCACTGGTCTCACCACACTTTTGTACACCTTTCATTTTAGCTGAAACTCTTCTATCACACGTCACACCTGACACTTTTCTCCACCCGTTCCATCCTGCCTGTACACCCTTCACCGCTTTTCCACACTCTCCATTGCTCTGGACTGTTGACCCTAAGTACTTAAAATCCTCCACTGTCTTGATCTCTTCTCCCTGTAACCTGACTCTTCCACTTGGGTCCCTCTCATTCACACACATGTACTCTGTCTTACTGCGGCTAACCTTCATTCCTCTCCTTTCCAGGACAAACTTCCACCTCTCTAGCTTCTCCTCCACTTGTTCCCTCCACCATCATAGTCCATGGAGATTCCTGTCTAACCTCGTCTGTCAGCCTGTCCATCACCATACCAAACAAGAAGGGGCTCAGAGCTGATCCCTGATGCAGTCCCACCTCCACCTTGAACTCCTGTCACACCTACAGAACACCTCACCACTGTCTTACAGTCCTCATACATGTCCTGCACTGCTCTAACATACTTCTCTGCCACTCCAGACTTCCTTACACAGTTCCACTCTGGGCACCCTGTCATTAGCTTTCTCCAGATCTACAAAAACACAATGAAGGTCCCTCTGGCCTTCTCTGTACTTCTCTATCAACACCCTCAAAGCAAATACTGAATCTGTAGTACTCTATTTTTAGGCATGAAATCATACTGCCGCTCATAAATGCTCACTTCTGCCCTTAGTCTAGCTTCAACTAATCTTTCCCAGAACTTCATTGTATGGCTCATCAGCTTTATTCCTCTATAGTTGCCACAACTCTGCACATCTCCCTTGTTCTTAAAAATGGGTATCAGCACACTTCTCCATTCTTCAGGCATCTTCTCTCTCAGAAGAAGATATTGGAATGTGCGTAATTATTTCATTAATGCGGACTTTCTGACTTCGAGATACGCTTTGTTGCTCAAAGCCCGTTAAGTTTCCAAGCGCAGTTCAATTCAAAATCAATTTTCATACAGGTGACGTGTCGACTCAGTGATTTCCCAGCATGCATCACGGTGAAACAATACACGTCATTCTTGCGCAGCCGCATATGGAGAAGCTGTGAGCTGATGTGGATTTCTTTCCGTCTGTCAGTGTGAAAAGAGCAGTGCAGTTCAGCGGGTCGTCCGCAGAGAGTAAAATAAATAAAACCAGACAACCTGTCAGACATCACAATGATTCGGGTAGCTGCTTTCATCGCTCTGCTCGTGGCTGTTTGCTCGGGTAAGTTTTCGGAAACCCGCAGTAAAGCAGTATCTGTGTCAATTAGCATGTAATGCTAACCGGCCTCAGGTGAGAGCAGAGAGGTTCATTCAAATACAGTAGTTTGAGATGGATTGTCAGTCTTCTAAATGTGCCAGTCGTTAACACGATAAACAGTACGTCACTAGTGAACATTTTCTCTAATCCCAACTCGTGCGCTCTGCGGTGGCAGGAGAGAGCTGCACAGACCCGGTGATCACACCTTCGGCCTACACGACCTCTGACGCCGTCATCTCCTCTGAGTCTGTCTTCATCGTTGAACTCAGCCTGACCTGTGCGAATGGAGCACAGGTACCACGCCACCAATAACACTTTAAACGCCATAATACTAATGTTGTGGATAGATTAACTGAATGTTGATTACTGGCTTTCCTCCAGAGTGTGACTTTGTATGCAGACGTCAATGGAAGACAGTTCCCTGTGACCAGAGGCCAGGATGTTGGCAAATATCAGGTATGGTGTGATGTTCTTACAACTGATGAAAGCAGCTCTTCTGTCTATATTGCTATGCTGCGTAAAGTTGTAGATCACAAAATATAATCTCTAAAGAGGTCTGATCATTTAAACATTATAAAAATTTCTCATTCTCATTTATTCAGCGTGAACCTGTTATGCTGAACATTGAAATGAAACACAATGTCAGGGTAATTGTTCTTAAGATGTGACACTAATCAAAAGCTGAAGTTAATGATATGTCTGTCTGATAGTGTTTTAAGGTTAAATTTAAACACAGCTGCTTCTGTCACATTTGCCATATGAGAGCAACATCATTACTGTCTTTGATGAGGGACACTTCCAAAGTGTGTCGTACTTTAACAATTCAATTCTTGTTTTCATTCAGTTGTGGCCATTTGAGATGGATAAAGCTCTTTGCTCTTTTTGTTAATGCATACATCTGTTTTTACTTTGAGACACCTATTTAGATGGCCCAATACTTCTTTAGGCAAAAAGGCTTTTAATACTGAATTAAATTCAAAATCATCCATTAACTAGCATGCACCTTCCTGCCTTAGGTTTCCTGGAGTCTTCCTCACAAACAAGCAAGCTCAGGAACATATCAGGTCAAGTTCTTTGATGAGGAGTCCTATAGTGCTCTACGCAAGGTTAGTGTTTGGCATACATGTAATCATAATTTACTGCATGTGAGCTCTACTTCTTTAACAATTTATTGGATTGGCAGTGATTTTTTTTAATATACTTGTGAATCTCCTTTGATCCAGGCCCAGAGAAACAATGAAGATGTGAATGCCATTGAGCCTTTGTTCTCTGTGAACATTGACCACAGGGTGAGTCAT
The DNA here is from genome assembly GCA_013358685.1 of Antennarius maculatus. Classification (NCBI taxonomy): domain Eukaryota; kingdom Metazoa; phylum Chordata; class Actinopteri; order Lophiiformes; family Antennariidae; genus Antennarius; species Antennarius maculatus. The sequence continues at coordinate 18,217,629 of CM023607.1, forward strand.
TTTTAGCCTGAAGACATAAATTCTGTCATAACATTGATAACCTTTGCCTTGTAAAGGTGAACAAGCACTACAATACAATAATTAAGAGACCCTGAAACCATTATTTTATACTAACTTAGTGACATGACTGCTAACGAGTGAAAGATGTCTTTTGAATTGATGAACAGAGTAGTCGGCTCAATTCCTCACAGCTGTTCACAGCTTTATAACATCTTTCTGCTTATTGTTTGCATTTTACAACCCGTAACTTGATGTTTTGCTTCAGTAATCCTTCATAAACAAAAAACAGTTGTAAGAGAAGAGCCTCTAAAACAGCATGCAACCTATTCATTAACAGAGACAAAAAAACTGAGCTGGTAGAGGCTGGAGGCTTCTTTTTAATAGGCAGGTAGAAACACAAAACCCATTGAATTTTGGTGTTGATCCATATATGCTGGATGTTTAAGTAGCCAACTGTGGGCCAAATCGCCATCCAGACCCCTTAAATGATTACATTATTGCAATGCTGTTTTTATAGATTTTTTCCACTCGTTGCAGGAAACCAAAAACAAAATGGACTTAGATTTTTATAGCGCTTTTTTAGTCTGCTTGACAGCTTCAAGAGCTTTAGAATCTGCATTCACCCTTTCACACTAACATTCATATAGTGGTAGGAACAGGCACCAGCTACTCTGAAGGAGTGGTTACCATCCACACCAGTGGAACAACCACTGAGATCAGTTTTGGGTTCAATATCTTGCCCAAAGATTCTTTGTCATATGAACTGTAGGGCCGGGGATCAAACCATCTGATAAGCAGACAACCACTCCACAAAAGTTGTAACAAGTATACAGAAGAGAATACTGTACTCCTAATATTTTTTAATGATTCTTAACTTTGAATAGTAACATTCTAATTATAATAAGCATTCTGCACAAATATTAAATCATTTCTATTGCATGTGGATGATCGTGTGACATTTAAGATTGCTCAGCAAGAAATATATCCTCAACCATGATGATGTTTCAGTTCTTCAGTATTTCTAAATCTGGATACACCTGGAATGTTTAGTGAACATTGTGTGCTGCACTTTATCTGTAAATCTCTGATGGTTTTGTTTTCCTGTTTGAATCTCTGGACAGGGTGCCTGGAGTGGCCCATGGGTGTCTACTGAAGTGGTGGCTGGCCTCATTGGTATCCTGGTCTACTACATGGCCTTCAGCGCTAAGAGCACCATCCAAGCATAAGCGGATTGAAAGTCACTATGTAACCACTGGATTGATAAAGACTGAATTTGGTGGTGTCTGAACAATGAACCAACCATCCAGTGTGGTGGCAATTCAAAACCATTTTGCCACTTAATCTGCTTTGGGACGAGGAGCTAGAGAAGCAGTCTTTGTATTTTTTATTCAGACTGTGTCTGTATGCCGTTAGTCTTATCAATTGGCAAAACAATTGCATTATGATTTTGTCTTTGGTATAATGTAATTTTTTTAAACCACAAATAAATAAAAATTACAAAACTGTATTCAGTCCTGCTTTGCTAATTGGTGTTGCACTTAGACCAGCTGATGATTTTGACCCTTGTGGGGTCTGAGTGGGGTTTGCATAGATGTGCTCAGTTCAAGCAGAAAGTTTAAGACCACATATGTAATGTCAACCATGTGATGGCGCTGACTGACCTGAACAGGCCTAATGTCCCTACCAGGGGGGTGGGGGAGGGGCTATCGACTGACTACCATAAGGTTGGGTGCATCCTGAACTTCTAAAATTAATATGATCACTATTTCACATCTTAAAACTTTCTCTTCAAGTAGGATCTGTAGTAGTCAATTCTTGAATAACTGGTTCATTATGCCTTAAACCTTAGGGTTGCAGCAGAACTCTGTGGAAATCACGGCTATTTTTGTCTGCGGAGGGGAGGCATCGCTGTCACACTGGCATTTCCAGATAGTCAAGGAGAAACACAGCTGCACTCTAGCTGCTGATGTCCTGCTTTCTGTCAATATACATCAGCATTAAATATGCTATTGATGTTAAAGCCATGTTGTGTTACTGCTCTGACTTACAACAGTGCACTGCCACGGGTTGAACAGGCTGTGGCAGCTTCGTGCTGCTTCTTAGAGCTTCTGTCGGACGGAGATTCATCCCTGGCATTACTTAATGGACCGTTTACACAGGATTTTTACTGGCTCGGTATCGGCTGCTGCCAAAGTAGTGAAACATGTTGGACTCACTTTAAGCCAATGTGCGGTACCACTTCAGGCTAGATTGTCACGTTTATAATACAATCTTGTGTTTATATGATGTAAACACACGATTGTTCTATAAATGTGAAATGTGATGTATTGTTTGCCAGAGAGATTTAAACTCAACAAATCTATTTTTGTCGTTTCCCCAAATCAGTGTTTGGAGAAACTAAACAGCAAGTTGAGTACAGCACAACTGCAATTTCTCAGTGACTCCCTGGAGACTAATGTAAACTTTGTGTAGCAGTAACATGATCCACACACGTAAACGCTGCACACCGTGCAGAGTTCTCATGCCTCTCGTGGTTTTCTGGTGCTTTGTCAGCACACACATGTTCTCATGGTAGAAGCGCACCTTCCGGTATCGTTTGTCCTTATTCCCTTTGTAAAGGGACAACAGAAACAGTCGACATGTTGGTAATTCAGAGGTTAAATGAGAGAATGAATTCATGGAGTCATGCATCAGGCTGTGGGAAGTGGGAGTGGTTGGATGGTGGGGTATATAGAGCCACCAAATTGATGCTAACATAAGACTTGTCCTATTTATTGTGTGATGGAGTTTAAAAAAAATTAAAAATATAGTTTTTTAAAAATAATGAATATTTATAATTAATAATTGTTTTAAAAGGAGCTATGAAAACCTACCTTGTTGGTTCTGCTCCAGGGATAATGAATACTTGGGATGTAACTAGCAAGCAAACAAAGGTGTCCTAGGAGCAGTACACCACGTCCAAGTTGGACAGAAGAACATCGCACCCTGAGGTCAACATGAAGTAAAATACCGGGCAGCGTTTCATTGTCAGCAACAACGATGAACCATATCCAGCAATCATTCTGGAGGTTAAAGAAGATAAAAGAGGGAAATGCAGGAGAAAGTGACCTACAAGTTCTGCTGGCTGATGAAAGAGCCACAACCTTTACATGAGCGATCTACTCAACTGGAAAAGATAATGTGGGATTACTGAAATGATCGTGAGATCAGAGGCTGAAAAACTGATCCTGGTGTTACTTTTGGTTGTGCAGTACAGTACATTTGTGTTTGAAGTTTGATGTGAACATCTAACTGTGTGTGTGTGTGTGTGTGTGTGTGTGTGTGTGTGTGTGTGTGTGTGTGTGTGTGTGTGTGTGTGTGTGTGTGTGTGAGAGAGAGAGAGAGAGACAGAGAGAGAGAGAAGGTGAAAGAAAAAGAAAAGGATTAAGAGTGTGTGTTCAATGGAGGTGGGGAGTTGCTCAGGAATTTTAAAGGAAATTTAGAGTTTAGACGCATCTATGACTTTATTTGCTGGAGAGTGACGGAAAGGTGGAATAATAGAATGACATGCAGCAAAGCGGCACAAGTGTCAATGGAACCCGGGCTGCCATCAGGTTTCCACACATGGGGGATGCATTCTAACCATCATGCCATGTGTTACTAAAGGGAACTTTAGTAATACAGTACTTTGGCGGTTCTGTTTGGTCATAGCCCAGCGGCAGGAGATACCACGGGCTAACAATCACAGGCGCTTTGCTGTGCTGAATGCAAGCCTGCTGGAGACAGAAACAGACAGAAACGTGGATCAGTTTGAAAGTTTATTTGAGTTCACTAAAAATATAAACTGCTGTGGAAATGTCATCGTTGTGGTCACTGACAGAACTCACAGAGAGGTAGCAGAAAGTTTACTGTTACACTGGCACCAATCTAATCCTCAGTGATACAAACACAGCCGGTGCCAGCGTGAGCTAGGATGTTCAGTGAGCTGAACCGGAAACACCTGGGTTGTCTGCAGGTCCAGGTGGGGCGACAGACCACTGTCCCGGAAACCCTACTGCCCCAGCCAACATCAGCTCCATCTGCTTCGCTGTCTGGAAGAAGGCTGCAAGAGAAAGCCCCAGCAGATGACCCCCACTCCCAGTGAGTTGGCGCTGTGTTCCAGCCCAATGATGGTGGAAGGGCCGTAATACTCGCAGGTGGTTCTCCTATTCCCTTTGGGGAGCAAATGCTAGGAGGGTAGATTCCACATGCAGAAAGTCGGGTGGTGGGGGCGTGTGGTAGTGGGGTTTGATTGAAGAAGACAGAAAGAAAGTGAGAGAGGTTTAGGGAACGGTGCCAGAGAGAGGAATCAAATTGTCACAGGTGTTTTGTGTTGAAATAACTGTTCTCTTTTCTCATCTGGAGACACACAGAAGAAAAGCTGGTCAAAGTTCGTTTGTGTTAACTAAAAATAAAATCTGTTGTGGAACCATCATCAATGTGTAGTTGAGATAACACAAAAACTGGTAGCAGAGAGTTTACTGCTGTGTTGTTCAAAGGAGTGATATCAAGTTGACTACATCTTGTCCCTTCTATCCATGATCTCACTCTTGTATGCCGGTTTTTAAACCAATAAAATCTAATCAGCTAATGCGCTGGTTTATATGTTTTCTAACTTGGAGTGAAATTGCAAATTTAAATCACTTAAAAGGGAAGTTACATTTTGGCTCTTTTTTCACCAAGAAGAAATATTTCTTACATTGTTTCTTAAAATACTAATGGTCAGGTGTCAAGATGACACCTGCTTATTAATATTTTATGTAAATTGATTTTTATCATGAATTTAGAAACCTCTTACATCTTAAAAATAGTGTGATATAATACATTTTGGTGTCACTTCACAATCAGTGCACTAATATGCATGCATTAATGCGGGACTAATGTACTGACCATTAGGACTGAATGAATGAGTGGTGAGGAGACATGAACTAATGAATCATTAAAACAAACGATGATGATTGCACAGACCATGACAACAAAAATAAGTTATTTATTATTTAGAACATTCAAAAGTTCACAATGAAACAGTTAGAATTGTACATTCCACAGTCATAACTAAATTTCTGGAAGTTTTAACAGATTTATATGACAATAAGGGCAAGGTATTTATTGCATATGCGGTAATGGTTATCTGTTTTTTATTGTCCTCTAATAGGACAATATAAAACAGATATAAATATAAAACAACAGTTTTATATTGTCCTCTTATGGTTATCTGTTTTATATTGTCCTTTAACAATTATTTGGTCCAAATAATTGTTAAAGAACAATATCCTTCCTTGTCGCAGATGAAATAAGAACTTCAAATTCAGTTATAACTAGTCTGTTTGTCTGTATGTAAAATTTTGTATAAGAGAAAACTTTCTACAGTATGAGCCATCAGTGGTGCTTCCAAAGCAAATGTCACTCTATGCTACTAAGTCAACTACCGATCATGACTATGTCTTGGCTGAATCCGGAACATGCAGACAGTTGCCGTGCTGACATGGGATTGACTGGTAAACACGTGTACGTACATGCATGTATGCTGTGAGGTGAGTAAAGCTGCTCTGACAGAGGTTTGTGTGAAACACCAACTGCAAGGCCAGACACGATGGGCTTACCGGGACTCAGCAATGTGGAAACTGGAGTCATACAAACCATTTTCACATGAAGTCACACTCACTGTCTCCACAATAAGAATGGTTTCACTGCTGTTTTTTTTACTGCTTTGCTGTAAAGCAAAGAAGCACAAGGTCAAAAAACTATGAACTAATTCAGTACGCAGAAAACACTCTGTTTCTCTTCAGGCTTGCTTCTCCTTCTTTACAGAGCAACAATAGCTTAACATTTTTTAGTTGTTGGGTTTTTTTACGGAGGTAGACAATTCATGGCAAAGCTTTTCTATTGTACACAAATCCTGTGAAAGCTTGTTGAATGAATGGCCATAAAACGGGTTGTATCACATGCCGTCCACAAGCCACTTTTTACAATGAAGGAAAAAAAAATTGAAGGGTCTATTTGAGGTGTGAACACAACCAGGCTTGATGTAATAAAAACAAGGTGTGTGTGTGAGAGGGATTAACCTCAGTCCCCTTGGCCCTTATAACTATGAGGCAATACTCTGAAGAATTGTAATTGCTGGCAATAAAAAGAGAAGTGGGGCCAGAGACAATCCTTGAAAACAATAGCAACAATCTACGTAATTTTCCTAATTAAAAGCAAAGGCTGTCTTATAAATGAAATACGGTTTTCAAAGCAGACACTGCTTCTTTGACGGTCAGAAGGTATTTAAAGAATCATCAACCTGAAAGGGAAAAAAAATAAGAAAAATAAAACTATTTCTGAAAAGATGTAATTAATTGTTTATCTGTGTTTTCTTGCTTGCTTTGTTCAGGTCATATGCTTCAGTGCCCTATGCTAACACAGAAGCTAGTTGTGTAATTCGGTTGGGGCCAGATAGGCCTCCCAATGTCTCGGAATGAGCTTAGGACAAGCTTCAGCAGCCATCATGTCTGCAAACCAGTGATGAGTTAAGCAGTGCAGACACATTGCTCAGTGTAGTAAAGCCCCCAGCTCCAAATCTGATTTATGCCAACTTTGGTCAAGGCTGGGGGGCTCTGTCATTCCTCAGAACCACTGGATGCACTCCACGGCTGACCCTAAACTGATTTGAAGAGCGAAGTTCACCAATTTTCCTGCCCTTGTGACAGCCACACAGAGGGCTCATTTATTTCCCTTGTAGCCATCAGAGCCACGGGTCTGCTCCGCTGTAATGAAGAAGTGACCTTGAGTTTAAACATCAACCTTGCTTCAACCTGGAAAACATAAGCATCAGGATATTCAGCATAAACACACCCATACTGACACAACACAGGATTACAAGAGGCAGTAACCTGTCCCGCAGGCCATCAATCATATCCTCTGACAGGAGGAGAGTTGATGGTGGTCGGAGCAGTAAATGCTGCTCACCTCATGTATCCTTGAGACAGGGAGAAATTCTCTGCAGTGATGGCTCTAATTTTAGTGGCTGTTATTCCCTGTATATTGGAGACCATTAATTATTCATCTGTTGTAATGGTCACTAATAGCCGTACAGACATGATAATGCAACGAAGCACAACAGTGTGAATCCTCTCTGATCCTCTCTGATCAATTACAACGGACTGATGAGTCTTAAGTCTCTCCCTTTAAGCTGAGAAGAATCATCCTCTGACCTCTCAACTTCCTGATGGGAAGAAGAAAACCCATGAATACCCAAGAGTTTTGGGGAAGTTAATTTATTTCCTGATAAAGCAAAGTAAGACCCAGAACAATGTTGCTGTGGCCTTTCACTTGGCAGAGAATCAAAGTGGAGGCTTGCGTCTTGGGAACAGATTCACAGCACTGCGCTGAAAACCCAAACACCCTGCCCGCACAGAGGAAAAGGTGAGGCTTCTCCTTGAACCCTGACGATCCCTCATGAAACACCTTGAAAGCATCCTACTATTGTCCTGTGGACAGGAATTACACCGTTCTCTCATGAACAAAAAAACAAAACAAAACAAAAAAAAAGATTTGCTGAATTGGCTAAAAACGAGAATGCTTTTAGAAATAGAAAAGCTCCACGATTCATGAGCATGTGGTAATCCTGATGTTATTTTACACACACACACACACACACACACACACACACACACACACACACACACACACACACACACACACATACACACACACACACACACACACACACACACACACACACACACACACACACACACACACACACACAGAGAGAGAGAGAAATTCAGATCTACTGCATATAAATATCTTACATAATTTTGTTTTTATTTTTTTCCCTGTCATGCAGTTTAGGGCCATAATACATTAATCTTTTAATACATTAACAGAATAAAATCTGATATTAAACTGTACATGGCAGTGACCTGCAGTAACAGGATCAACACATAACTTATGCACCAATAAATATAAAGATAAAGTCATGTTGTGATATGACTCTTGTATTAGCTCTGAGTATCACATGGTTGACATAATTCAAAGAAGGCTCTTCCACACAGGTCTCCAGACATTACACTTGGTATGACTAAGAGTGTTGTAACTTATTACGTTTAAGTTTTGTGATCTCTCTTAAGTGACACCTCTAAAAATAAATATCTTTACAATTAGGTATCATTTCTACAGTTAAGCTTATAAACTCTTTTGTTTAACACGTCCATGTTTTTCCTTTGTATATTAGGCCACTGCAGCCTCTTGATTCACAGTCAACATTTATTTTACATGTAAAATCTAGTAACTGCCTCACATGTGCCTTATATTTTTAATAAATATAGTTTACAATGTTGATTACTATACACGGAATGTCATTGGATGATTTGTCATTTATTTCCTCTGGTGTTTTCTTGTGTTGAATCTTCTTGTTTCACACCTTCAGATGTTCATTAAAGTGAAATCATCTTGTGTTCCTCTTAGGTATTGTACTCAACACAAGTACATATGTAGGTTGAGAAAACATGGATTGTTCATTTGTATTCTCCTTGGCCCACTCCTCCTGTCTGCAGCAGCCCTCGTCATTCCAGTCCCTCTTGGGGAAGTGTCTTAACTCGACTGCAACATCCGCTCAAGATCCGTCCATCCTGCGAACAAGTCGCTATTGTTCTTTGGAACCGGACCCCTGTTGCCTGTGCAGCCTGAAGCATAATCTATAATCCACTTTCTTTGATTGAACAAAGTTCATTCATATAATTAGATTTCATCTACAACCTCTTCCAGGCTACTCCCACAGCTGTAACATCCATGTAATCCCCTGTCTGTTCTCAGATGAGCAGCCTTCCCACTGTGCGTTGCTGTGTGTTTGTGTCTCTCGTCTCATTCCATAGCATGCTGCTCAGTTTTGTCATTGCCCATAGGTTCGACTGCTGCTTTATACATTAGGCGTGCCGTCAGGCTACTAATGCAGTGATCCACCCTTGCATTCCAGTGGCTCTGCTCTGTCTGAGTGGGGCCAGAGTTGTTCTAATATTTATTGAGGTACAGGGTTCTATTCAATTACAGTTGTGGTGTAAATATCTTTAATTTCATGAACATTTTGTATTGCAGATTCTCTCCAAGGCTGTCACTGTATAGTTCCTGCACAGTACCCTCATAAAATGGTGCTGACATCTTAAATAACACCTTTCATCGCAGCTGGGGTGGACAGGACATGATTAAACATAGAGGTCTTGATGACAGCACAGCCGTCCTCTGTTGTTGGAAACATCTGATAGAGGTCAGCACAACGCTGGAGGTGTCATTGGTCCTGGTGGTAAAGCACCTCATTGCAATTGCGCACCCATGCATGTCTTTTCAGACATGTCTCTTTGTGTCCGTTTCTATCTCATCAATCTCCATCAGTACAGATTGTCCTTGGTGGTGGAGGTGTGAGTGATGGTGGTGGAGTCGTCGGGTAGGGAACCTCGGCGGCTAGGTCGTGATCGACATCGCATCAGATTCTGCAACTCTTTCGACACGCTGTTGGAGAAAGCTGTGTAGATCCAAGGGTTGGTGCACGAGTTCAGACTGGCCAGCAGCATTAGGATGGTGAAGGCCACTCCTGCCGAAAACAAACACACAGACAGAGACACACACACAGACACACACACCATAAGATCCATGAAAATGCTGGTGCCAGTACATATAAACACAATTAAACAAAATTAATTCTGAATGTGCAGTTTATGACCTGGACTGTTTGTCCAAGTTGTGCACCATATACTGTACATCACATTGAAACAAATGTTCATAAGCGCAACAATTATTACGTTTGAATATAAACCGTATGTCTTGTTTTCATTTCATTTCCATAAGGAATTGCAGCAGTACTGTAAGTAGCACAGATCAGCAACATCATTAAAACCTTAATATTTTATTAGTCGTTTGAGCACAAATGATGACAACAAACTTTCAAGACACGACACTTGAACACGACACACTGCGTGCGTGCCTTTGTGTTTGTATATAGTGAAATTAATGGTTTGCCTGCAAGGGATAGCTTCATTTTTTGTGAACTCTACCTGTTTTTAAACACAATTTACATGTCTGCTTAAGTATCTGCAGTGTGCTCACAGGGATCACTCTGCGTGTTGAATGTGTGCAAACTGTTGGCCCATTATCATAGCAAATAAAATGTCAACATCTGATATTGTTACAAAAATCCTTTGGTGGATAAAAACACATTTTTATCGGCCTCTGATGTTTGTCTTCAACTTCGGATCAGAAGACACCCTCACAGCCCACACCATCAGCAACAGTTTCAGGCGACGCCGAACTTGCCCGTTCCATCTGTGACTGCCAGTAAAGACATCAACAGATGCTGTTTGTGCGCCAAAAGGTACAGAGGCCAGAGATGTCTTCCAGGGATCTCTGGTTGTGGGTCAAAACAAACATTGTTTTTGACCTTGTATTTCACTCTCTTACCACATCTGAGCTGGAAATACATGTCCCAGGAATAATGAGTGAGACCCGCTACAAAAACAACACCATTGATCAGAGGTTGTTGTTTGAACCGGACTTGTTTTGCTTTTGACACAGACTTTCACATCGAGGGCAATTAAATGTATAAATTGGACAAATGAAAAATAATTTATCTGAGAAAAACAGCCTAAGTGATTTAGAGGGTCACAACAAATGCCTGTTTTTGTTGCTTTCCATAGGGTGAATCACACGCGTAGATCATGCATAACAGAACCTGTGAAGCATGCATGTGGCTTGCCTTGGTCAGGGGGGTTGGGATCCCATGCCGCCCACAGCTGGACAATGAAGAAGGGCGACCAGCAAATTGTATAGACCAGCACGATGACCAGGGTCATTTTCACTGTCTTGGACATGGCGTTAGTGATGCTTGGAGGGGGTGGAGATACAGGCGTTGGGGGGGCATAGTCGATGGAGCAGTTGGGGGAGCCTGTGGCCATCTCGCAAGATGTGCAACACTCCTGGCAGTCCGCGTTTTTCAGTATTTGCTGCTGGGGAGGCGATGCAGTTGTTGTCAAAGTCACATGTTCACTACAGTTGCTATAGTGGACGACGGATGATGCTTGACTGCTATGGCCATTATTATGAGGGTTGTTATTCACACCTTTTAGGAGCTGTCCTTCTCTCCTGTCCCTGCCTACTCCTCCAGGTGTAGATCTCCCCCTGCCCCAATCATCACTCTTTTTAAAATGCTGGAAGCGGAAGAAAACCTTATTCCTCTTCAACTCAGTCATCATTATCCTCTCTGACTTCAGGTAGATGTTGTTGTGTATCTCACGGAATATTCTTATCTGAAAAATTGACAGGATTTCAGTCAGTTTAACATCTCAGAAACAGACCATACGGTCACGACATTGTAAGACAAAAACTTTTCTTGGATCTATGCAGACAATTTGTTTTACCGTTTTGGTGTTAGAATTGACAATAAACTTGAAATAAAAGTAAGAATGTGCTTTGGCCTACACTGTTAGCAGTATACTTGTTTCAGACATTTTTTAAATACAATTTCACTCTTTGTCCACTATTTTTGCCAGAAGAACCATCATAAAACTTTTCTTTCTTTGTGAAATAAAAGAAAGCAAAATGGAAATTCTATATCAAGGAAATACTATTTACGGTAATTCAAGATTGTATCTATTTTTGCTGCTTTTGTAATGTTGCTACTACTAATTCTTGCAGGTCTGCCTGTTTTGACATCTATAAAAAAGCTCAATGAGAAAACAGATTTAACTTCAATACACTTCAATGCACCTGACAGTGAATACCAGTAAACTACAGTACATACATGTACCCAATAATATGAATCACTTGGTCTCTCACGTTAGATTTGAAAACTGAATGCATCATAGATTCTATGTTTGGCAGAGATATGGTATGCTCCACTTCCTGGTAAGAGGTTCTGAAAATGGACAGATTTTCTTAGCAGTCATCTCAGCAGTGTTCCTACAAGCGCGGTGTTAATTAGAGGAAATAGCTGGACCCCAAAAATATCTTTCTCTAAATAGAGCAGCAGGGCAAACAGGAGGCAGCCCAGAATACCTATCCACCATGAGATGCTACATAACACCAACCACAGTCTCCCATGGTTATTGAACAATGGCTGCCAAATGAAAACTAAACAGAATTTCCTTCATGCCACACACCGCTCTGCTAGATATCATTGCATAATTTGTGTTATCCTAGCGAATGGCTCTTTGTCAATTGTGTAGTGATTGAGAGTCCAAACAGTGAATTAAGTATTACCTGACAGATGGTAATGATGAGCGCAGGCAAGATGAAAACTGCCATTGTCATCCAGGTGACATAGGCCTTCAGCCCCCATGGCTCAGCAAAATGACCCCAGCACTCGTACTCTCCAGGACTCACTTCTGAGCGAGAGAATATGAACACCTGACAGATCAAGCAAAGGGAGGTGGTCAGCAGTTCATCCACAGACACGGCTGTCAGTTTCCGTTTACATTAGAGGAACAATATTGACTTCTTTGTGCTAAAAGTAGACCAACATCTTGAGCTCCACCATTCCAGGGTGTGGATGCCCTCTGAGCTCTCTTTTCCTTATTCTCCATGTATTCTAAGTGAGTGAGATGCATTTGCATGTGTGTACAGTACATCCTTCCCTACCTGTGGTATACTGAGGACCAGCGACAAACCCCAGGCCACCATGACAGGGGTGTTCCAGCGGGACATTGCCCCTCCACGGTAAGCCTGCAATGGGCAGCAGATGGCATGATGTCTGTCTACTGTCATGGCAACTATCATGTAGGAGGAAGCAAACATGCCCACAATCTGCAAGTACTTGACAGACCGGCAGAGCAGGTCAGGTCCCTGAAACCTTTCCGTGATGTCCCATATTAGCTGAGGAAGAACCTGGAAAAACAAAATAATTTTGGATGTATTTATTTTTAAGTGTATATCATAAAAAATTTTATCACATGCATGTGCTGCTGTAAACTCCAAATATATGCTTGGTGGCCAGCCATTTAAGAGATTGAATCTACACATTGAAAAGCTATTTGTACAATGTCATCTTTGGATTGGAAGTAAGAGCCAGATTTTATTTGCAGCTCAACTATTCTGGCAGTTTAATCACACTAGTTCTCCAAGCTCAAGTTATAAAGGCAGCTACACAACAAATGCCAAGAAAGTTACATTTTGCAGCTTAAAGACAGTATTTTAGCTCAGAAAAGAAGTTCTAGACATTTGTTCAAAATTATTTAAACTGAATGGAAGTTTTTATTGTCACTCTGGTATGTATGTTCTTTGAAATTCTTCAAGTGACTTATGAACTAACCTGAAAAAAGGCCACCACCAGGTCAGCCACGCACAGATTGACCATGAACACATGCATTGGTGCGTTTTGTTTCCTCCTCCTTAAGAGCACCCACAGCACAAAGCTATTCCCTAGGGTGGTAAGAGCCAGCACCACCCCGAGGACGGCAATCTCTGCCCGAGCCAGGCTGAGGTCCCTCACCCTGGGCTGGGGTAGGGTGCGAGGCGTGGCGGTGGTGGAGCCATTCTCAGGGAAGATGCTGAAAATGGATTCATCACCGTGACTACTATTATGGGAGGCCAGGTCAGAGACAAATAAAGACTGGGAAGAGAAGTTGTTCCTTCCTGGGGTGACCAGAGAGGAGTGGGATAATCCGACCCAGTCCATGTCCAAGCCAATTCTTTCCATTCCTGAAAGACAAACAATGCCCATGTTGTTCTGGATTAGGAGATGATGGCCGACACAAAAACAATTACTGGGAGTTAAACTGGCACAAGGTCACATTAAAGGTTTTAATCAACAAACTACTTTCTAAAATATTAGCATCATACCTCTCATCTTGATTTAATTTCCTCTAACCTGACAAAAAAGGTCATCTTCCAAGTCATATTGTTCTTTTCCTGATACAACTGCTAACAATACAAATGGAAACACTTGAACCTTTTATTGAAAACAAAGATCAGTCACAGGTTTTTTGAATATCTGTTGCAATTTACATACATTATAATTACTTTATTATGGAGTTTTATTTAAAGTGTCTAAATAATTGAAAATCCTCTCTGGGTTTCTTTGCCCTGAGTCAAATTTCACGACTAATCAATCAATCTCCATTGTGAATGCGGATGGTTTTTAGTAAGTCAATGTGGCTGTTTATCCTTCACTCAAAGCTCACATTTTTTTCTGATGCAAATCCAACATGGTTTATTTTTTATTCCATGTTTTTCCAAAGTTGATTTGACAGCTTTCCTTCAGCTTCACACTCATAATCACTCTCATCTCAGGCGTACCCTATACATTCCTGTTTCCCCTGTTTATGTTCCCTCCCTTCTCCAACATTTTCTCACATACACCCAGAGATTTGTTTCTATTTCCCTAGTCACATTCTCTCTTGATGTCAATGATTTTTTCGTTTATTATTCTTAGTTTATAAATAACTGTCTCAAAAGAATAAGCCGTTGACAGGAATGAGGAGACGATTTCAGAATAAGGGAGTCCAGGGATGCTGGGGGGCATCTTGGTAAAATAAACTGTATGTTGAAGAAAGTCTGTGAAGGAAAAATGGAGGGCTGAAGATGAAGATGAGGGACAAGACATGATAGCAGTGTGGAGAAATGGCAAGACAAAAAAAAAAAAAAACAGCCTGGAAAAGGTATAGATTTGAATTGTGAAAAGAGGATGATAAGATAAGGACAAGAGTCTCTTAAGCGGTATATATGTGCCATCATTCATTGCATTGTGTGTTGAATGTCAGCGTGCTAATCTATCACTATGATTAATATGCAAGGTGTGGTTTGGTTGACACAGAATAGTTTCACTTCTATAAGAAGGAAGGAAGCTAATAGAATCTCACCACAGGTGACAAGAACGGTGGCTAGTGGGATCAATAGCCTGAAGTGGCAAGTCTTGTATGAGAAAACCACTTCTGTAATGCAATAAAGTATGGGATGTTCTCTTCATCAATCGTGAGTGTAGATCAAACTAACATAGGCTGGTTAATTATTTTACATTATGATCACCAAAATGAATGCTCATGATGACCTAGCTGATGATTAGCTTCCCATTTATTCTGCTTTTTACTTGCTGTGTTCATGTGTGCATGTATTTTAGGAGATGCTTTGTTCCAGACACCATGTGCAAGCGTTTCACTGTGTTCTAATAAAGTATCTCTCTGCAAAATAATTATTGCACAATGGAATTTTGAAAGCAAGCAACAGGGCTTCACTAGTTTAATGTGGGAATTCCTTTATGGAATTGGTCAGGGATTGCGTATGCATGTATAGGTGCATCAATTTGCACAGCTAATCTTATTTTTGACTTTAACATTTTTGCTTTGCCAAAGGTGTGTATTCAAATTCATGCGTGACAGGTCAGACCAGCTGGATGTCTCCACCTAAAATAAGGGTAGAGCTGAGGCTGAGTGAAAGTGAATCTGAGCAAAACTATTTCTCTGAGGTAAGAAAACAATTTTAGTTTGAATAGATCCTTTCTGCAACAATAGTGACCTCAACACTGTCATACATGATTCAGTTTTTAACATGCTTCTAAATCTTCATTGGTTCGGTAAGTGTTTAGGTTGCTGCTCATCACTTCGTCCTTTGGATCAAAGTGATGTTCTTCATTATTATCTATTTACTATTTTCCTTTCAAGTCATTTTTAATAAGGGGTTTAAACAATAAGGCTTTTTAGCTGAGGAGTCTACGACTCTCTGTTTGTCAAGACCTGAGGAGCTTTGAGCCCCTCTCCATAATTACAGCACAATTCATGAGAGGACTCTTTGTGCTCACTGTGGTACTTTAAACCTTCATGTAATTTCATTATCTACATTGACCTGTGTGACCAATTTCTGACCATATTTCAAGTGTGCTTCATTGTAAATGACATGAAACAACTTAGAGAGATACTTTAACATGGGTATAACCTCAGAGACAAATTCACGATATTACAGTAATTGCAATGAAAAGCTTGATGATAAATTGCAAATATTATGCAATGTTGTAAAAATGTAAAGATGCTCATGTGTCATTAGTGCAACAAATACCTTCAACAACTTAAGATGGGCTTTATATTGCAACTACAAGAGCCCCACACATAGCTAGACATTCCTGCATCAATGCCTCTTGACAGGAAATTCCATTAACTTAGTTTAAAAGGTAAGTATAGTTAACAGAAATTTGGTGCAGTAAAAAAAATATTCTTCAGCATTTTCTGTTTCTTAAAACACCGTATGACATTTAGCATGGGTCTCAATGAGTTAATGCTATGTACAAATATTGCATGCCTTTTTTTGTATGATGTGCAGCAGAAAGGGCTTTTAGTTGTGTGTGACGTCATGTCTTCTCTTTAACTTGATTAATGATAGATGATGATGGAGTCCGTTTGCCTTTTCCCATTGTCTTTAACCCGTAAGAACCCACACCCACTTATCCTTAAAGGAAAATTATGTGGGTTATAACAAAACTAAGTGGACCACATAGAGCAGGGGCATTCAGTGTGCGTGTTACACTGGTGTCACTGTGGTTTCTCTCTGGATATTTATGTATGTAACCATTAATTTTCAAGAGGAGAAAAACTAGTATTTAAATGTGCACACAAACATGCCAAATAACATTCACACCTTGCAACATTCATCTTTGCTGCTTGTTTGTCGACATTATCTTCCATCTTCATCTATAACCCAACAACTTTTTTTTTTCTTTTAAATCATCCTAAAACATACCATTTGAATGTTTTTGCAGCATTAAAAGTAGAATAACGATCAATGTTCTGTTATGTGATAAGCCTTCAAAGTAGTGGACCATATGAGGATTCATTGGTTCTACATCTGTTGTGATATGAGCATATATGTGTGCATCTCTCTGACTCACGGACTAAAGTCTTTTTGTAATCTGTAACAGTTGTCGATGGTTTCATTTGTGTGTAAAATAGGTTTGAACAATAACTTAAAAATAAAAATGTACACTTTCAGGAAAGTGTATTACAATATTATTCATTGGGTGTAGTTGCCAAATCCATGCATTATTTGCAAAGAAAGTGATAATGTTGTAATGTTTTAAAAATTTTGTCTATTTTCAGCAGTTCCAAAACACTTTTTTTTCATCATGTTGTGTGCATAATAACACAAGCCACAAAGGAATGCATGCAACTGGAATGACTGCATAATCTGCCATCATGAACATCAAGTCTGTTCAACTTTGAATATAACATTATGTTCAAAGTTGGTGTTATTTCAAGTGCATGTCATTATATTTTAACCACAAACCAATTTAAACTCAGGAGCTCAAAGTGATCACTTATCAAATTAATATCTTAAATAAAATTTAAAAATGGTGAAGGATGACATAGAGTACTGATTTAATATGTGGGCTTCCTCTGTTTGCAGTTTTCAAATGTTCAAACGTTTTCAAAGTTTTACTTGTGGTCAAATAAATAAAGATATTTCATGAAAATGAAAAGTGAATAAAAACAGAAAATTTAAAACGCACCCTTCACTGTCTAAATGCCAAATTATTGCCTGTTTCTCTTTCTGTCTCTTGACCTCGAACATGGCACGCAAATTGATTTATTTTCCTCTTTCGTGCATGACACATAATTTGCATCTAAAGACACTGACACTGGATAGACCTGGCTGGCAGGTTTAGAGGTAATCAGTAGCAAATGTGAAAAGGTGGCGGCGGCAGTGGCAAACAAACAGATGGTTAGGCCCTAGGTGCAATAATCCAGGTGAAATGAAAGATCCATCACTTTCACTCGTCTTGTGATTGCATGCCTGTCCCCTGATTAATTCCCATTGACCAGGTTTGAACCCTGCTGATTTATGAGGATCTTTCTGTCCTCATTAGCAGCCCAGTGTACACTCAAACAACCTGTTGCTAATTTATCCTGGTAATTTGCTCTTCTTTTTCCTTTAATTTCCCTCCCTGACCTGTTATTGTCTCTTTCTGCATCGTCCCACCAGTTTATTTTTCTCCCTCCATCCTACCAATCATCTCTAGTCATTATGGATCAAAACTAGGGTGGCAGCAGTTTATTTTGGTGACTATAATAGTTTTATTTCCATCCTTATCATGATTAAGTGACTGACTTTGGTAACAAGAAATAGATCTGCAGCGGTCTGGTCTAGACCAAACCCTGACCAAGATGATGGAAAATGAACATATGAATCAAAAATTAGATCTCTCCATGTGAAACACTTCAACTTTTGATATTCTATGCTACTTTTCTTGGTATGACAAGAGACTCTATTTGAGTACTAATCAAGCGAAGCAATGATGACCTGAATGAGCAATGTGTAGCATTTCACCGGCATGATAAAGCAGATATGACCATGCATTCTGCTTCATACAAACTAACGTCTCATTTGCATTCTTACATGTAGCAAAATATCCAAGTAAATTAGATCCCTGTTGACACTCTCACATGCAGCATGAATTCCCCATCTGAATGGGTTGGTTCAATGACTCCGCATATATTTAGGCATTTCAATTCATGGGGGCATCTGCTGTGCTTATTAAAAATCCATTCTGAAGCTCTGAATCCATGATGCATTTCTTTATCATGCAACTCGTGCTTCTGGTCTCCAGTGCAAGCTACAGCCAACGTGAGCAACAACAGTACATATTTTCTCTTTTGCCCTCTTGCCCAAAGAACCCATTAAATGTTAATTTCATGCCATCACACCTTAATAAACACACGGATACACTCATTGCTTGCTGACATTTTAATTGTGTGCGCCCGGAGGTGCGCCTTTAGTTTTGTGTTCACAAGGATCCCCATGGGGTTATTCTATACAATATACATTCAAGCAGACAGAAGAGTTCACCAGATGTAGTGTTGAAGAAGGTCTAAGTCCCCATATCAGTGCTGATAAAGACCACAGACTGTTTATCTTTTTATGTATCATTAACCATCATGCTGCCAACAAGACCCCAACCAATCAGGGACTTTTCGTAGCCTTACTATTGATTCAGAATCAAATTTTCCCCCCAAAGAATAAGTACTACCTATCCTTGTTAGAACACGGGCTAAAATAACATTAATGATGATGATGATGATTTTTCCTTATAGTTGTTACAATCATAGGAAGTTTTTTTTGTTTACAAAATATAGATTACATCAAACACACACAAAAAAGGAAATTGTGCCAGTCATAGAAAAATGATTTCAAAGCACTTTGTTTGATTCTAACAGCTCCCTGGTCACTGTTATTTAAGTCATTACATCAAACAATATCTTGTTGACTGATTACCAAAGTACTGCGATGGAGGTTATATTAAACTGGTGTGACTTCATTTTGCTGTCACAGTTTTATTATTTTGACTCATTTTGAAGAGAAATCTTTCATTTCCAGTTATATTGAATCTATAATTTATTAATTATTTTATTTATTTATGTAAATTACCTTGTAGACTTTTGTTCTTTTGATGCATCGTTTAAAAGTCAGGTAATAAATCAATTCACTTAGAAAACACATATACAGTGACAAAATGACTTTATAGAATTTTTTATGTTCTTGTTGATATATGGGAATGACACAGACACACCAGCTCAAAGAACTACAGAACAAATACAAAAGAACGCAAGTACACACATGACTACCCAACAGTGAGTATATATATCTTTTGTCACCTCTTACCTTTTTGTCAGTTCATGGTCAGCTTTCTCATGCGTGTATTTTTCTCCCAGTGTGACTGTGGAACAAAGCATGAAGCACTGTCACCATTACCATCCATTAACAATGCATGTTAGGGCAGATCACATTAACAACCTGACAGTTCCCTCAAGCTTTTTAAAGCCAGGGAAAAACTGAGACGACCACAACTATTCTCATCAAGGGTCCGCCAGAAACTACTCATAATATAAGTTAACGTATAACTTCTTGCAAAATGTGTGGTTGACAGCATTTTTTAATAAAGCAATGGCAACATTCAAAGGGTATGCATGCACAAAAACATAATCAATACCTATGTTATATAAGCATAGTTCCTCTGTGATGTGTGGATATATTTATATAAAGTAACATTTTGAAGTAAATGAAACATTTAAGCGGCACATTCATTCACTTCAAAGTTATACATGAACCTCCCAAAGCAACTACAGTCTTGATGCTGTTTTAAAAATAGTTTTGTCTTTCTCATGTCAATTGTTGCTCAACAATAACATACACTTTGTTTTTAATTACCATTTTAGTAGGACAAAAAAACATCTGCAGTAGTTATAGAGGAGTATTTTTTTTATATCAGACACAGTGGTGGGAACAAGATTCTGTCTAAGAGCACCCCATAAAAAGTCAAATAAAAAGTAAAATATTGAATATATAGGTTGACTGTCTTCTATGTGTCTCTTACAGATATCAGATACTATAGATGTTCAGAGAGATGACCTACATTAGACAGCAAACAAATCCCCTCACAAGCAATTTAAAGGTTTTAGGTCCAACATGTGCTTTTATGTATTTGGAGAGCCTTTCCTTGAATAGGGGAGATTGATCAAATAATAAAAACAAATTAAATATTTAAATTTATATCAGAATCCTAACATCACCCCATGTTAGTAATCAAATCAAACACTCACGGATTATAGAAACGGCACTCACCTATGATCCATTTTAGTTTGGTCAAGAAGATGTCAGAATTTTACCCAAAATCTGCACATCTCCAGTGATGTCTTCAGTCAATTGAAATTCCTCCACTCATGTGACAATAGTTGGCCCCTGGATGACAAATGTCACAATGTATCTTCAATTCAGTGTGACATCTGATTTCTGCAGTCTGTGCAAGTCCTTGATGTTCCTGCAGATTGTATTGTCCTTGCAAGCGTATGTCAGGCTGAGTCTTCTAATATCCATGTGTGTCAAGTCTCCTTACGAGTCATGTTATGCTCTTGAAATGTGCTGAGCCTCCAGCACCACTAGCATAAATGAAACTGAGCTCTGTCTGCTCCTACCTCCACCTCCTTCCCCCACTATCTCCTCCCACTGGGTCAACCAGCCTGTCGTCTAAGGACTGAGGGTGGAGCGTGCAGCCACGAGTAAATTGAGAGTGTGGTGCATACCTATGAAGTATATGAAGTATATGTAAGAGAGACAGGGATTGTGTGTGTGTGTGTGTGTGTGTGTGTGTGTGTGTGTGTGTGTGTGTGTGTGTGTGTGTGTGTGTGTGTGTGTGTGTGTGTGTGTGTGTGTGACGGGGGGTCTGGTTGAAAATAAATGCCCCTCCCCTCATTCCCGTCATTTCAGAGGTTCATGTCTGATGTTAATCATTGCTATATTGTTCCTTGTGTTCCTTGTCTGCTGTTTTGAACTGTCTGGCCTTCCACCTATGTTGTTACTAGTGGACAAGGACCGGTGCACTTCAGCCCATCCAGGAACACCAAGAGGCTGAGTCAACAAGGCAAACAGCAGGTCTCACCCTTGCTGTACACACACAGAGCATAAAGGTTAGAGTGAAAAAGAAATACTGGCTTTCAGTTTTAGTCTCCTGGTCTCTCACAGACACTCGTGCACACACATGTCATTGTAAAGATTAACAGTTGCATGCAAACACTACATGAGTTTGCACAATGACTGAATTTATACATGTGTGCACACATATTTACACACTCTCATGCACAAACTGTAAACACATGCACACACAAAAATCCAACCAAACAGGATAATTGTAAGTAAAGTCTGGTTTCTTCTGAACCTTTCCCTAAAAGCTTCAAATAACAAGGAAACAAATGTTCATTGACTTTCTAACAATACGTATATCATTACTTTTCAGCTGCCGCAAACACACACACACACACACACACACACACATACACACACACACACACACACACACACACACACACACACACACGCACGAACACACACACACACACACACACACACACGCCCAGAAACTCACACAAACACGTGTGCATACACACACATACACGCACACAAAACGATGTACCCAAGGGTAACTGTCTGTCTTTCTAGCACAAAATCATTGATCCTTTGCCAGCAGAGATGAGTTGTGTAATGATGTCAGAAAGCCTGGCTGTTTTCCACCAGACCAGGTTTGCATCAGATGTCTCCCTCAGTCACAACCCATCTATCCTGCTGATGAGGTGTCGGCGCATAGTTTCAGTTTAACATGATTATCCTGAACCCTGTTGCATTAGAGGGCATTTTGTCACAAAGCGGCAGAACAACAAAATTAATCTGAAGCCCACCGGTTGTGCAAAAATGAAAATAAGGAGGAACAAAGACAGAAGGCCTGAATCTATCTGAATATATTGAGCTTGACATTATGTTGTGAAAACACACCGTTGTGGAGAAGGACAACCTGTATTTTATTTGGGAGCGCAATTTAAATTAACATTATTGTTATCTGGTGAATGGTCTTTTGTGTATCAAGTGGTACTAAAGTTTAAATGGAATGTTGAGCCCTTTAAATATCTCCAGTTCTGACAACTTTTCCCTTTGAGATTTCTAGCCACATATTCTCCCACATATCTTATGGAGCTTATTTCCAACTCTTAATCCTGTGCCAGGAATGAAATGACATCTGATTTCCTTTTGAGAGGGAGTCTCTTCGGCAATGACTCTTCTCAGGACCTCTTTGCTCATGCAGCGGTGTTAACAACCTTGCAGGATGTTCCAATGAGGTTAAATGAATCACTCACTTGGTCAAGCAGCCTTCTGCCGCCTGGAGAAATAAATGATGGAGGCAGTCCTGGAAGACACTGAGCTGAATCCAAAAACAATCAAGTCCATCTCACTGTTTGACATGTTTGGCTTTCACTCTTGACTCTGTCAGACACAGCCAATGTGGTTACAATCAACCTCAACAGAAAGAGATGGAGCTTCACTGAATGTTCACTCAGAGGTCCAGCAGAGACATCTGTCTTGCTGTGGGGCGGGCTAAAATTGGCCATGTCTTTCATGAAGAAGTACACAAAGTGCACTTATTAACACCTGCTTGGATAAAGTTGGCAGTGAAAAGTTACATCTGAGTGAATAATGAAGTGTCAGCTGTCCTATGAATAACAGAGAAGGATTTGTCTTGTGTGAATTCATAACAACCGCAAGATTACTTTGGCAATCAAGTTCAGCTTTATTTCTATCAGAGGTCCTATTAGTGTCATTATTCCTAGTGCTATTTTCCATGAGAAGCTGCGGGCATTTATCACTTTTTGCAAATCTGTCTCTGAATTATAAATGTGAAAACATCCCACCTTCATCTTGATGATGACATTAATGCTCTCACACAGGGTGAAAGGGTGGAAGGAGTATAGTAAAAAAAAGTCATTTATATACGTAACTGTATTTGTAGCAACCACAGTATGGTTTAAATGTTTGATTCACATTAGGTCACACATATTTTTGGTTGTTTTTGTCTTTAGCTGTTTTTCAGTTTGTTATATCTACCTATCCTTAGTCTCTGCCTCCAGCATCTTGTGGTAAAACTAAAGGGATTTTTGATTGTGGTGTTTACAGCATTGAGGCTAAAAAACATTTGGAGAGCCATTATCATGGAAACCTGAACAATCAGATAACCCTTTCTGCACTTTCTGCCAACATTTGTGAAGAGACAGGTGTACTTAAGAGTGTGCACGATACCGGCATTCCTTTTTTTATTTCAGCGTTTTATCGTGGCACCCAGAGCACACCACACACTATTGTGATCTCCCAGCAGAGGCTCTTCTTCCTCAGAAAGCTTATACAGATCAAATGTGTCTCTCAGTTGCTGGTGGACATGTACAACACGTCACACTTTCCAAATGTTGGGTGTACTGACTGGACTGCCACAGGACCCAAAAGATTTGGCCTGGATGTTTAAAACAGCTCAGAACATTGTGGGAACTCTCCTCCCAGAGCTGGACATGGTATCTACTAGTGGGCTTCACAAGAAAGTTAGAAGCTCTAGTAAGGAGACAGCCCCCTTGGGTCACAGTTTGTTTGTCCTTTTACCCTAAGGAAAATGATTTAGGACCGACAAAGGTCAGACTAACAGATTGCAGAACAGCTTCTTTTTCCAAAGCTATATCCTTCGCAGCGCACACACATACACATACACACCCTCCTTGACTTTTCCTGCACTATTTTTTGATATTACCATGCAGTTATTTGCATTTATGATTGCTGGTATTTCAGCTTCTAACCTTGTTCTTATCACGTCTTTGTGTCCTCATTTAGTATGCATGCTTTTGTTGTGTCGAGAGCTTGCACACATAATAAAGAACGATGTTATCCAGGCATAAATGCTCAGGCGCCAGATGCCTTACTTAAGGTGGATCACAATCTCTAACCACAAAAAGCCTTGAGCAAACAGAAGAGGCCAATAGGACTTGAAAAAGTGAAAAAACTGCTTGTTATTCAAAGTGCAAGAACTGTTGAAAATGAGTATTTCCAACAATTATTTTAAGTTAGCTAGGAAACAGAGGAATGCCATTGTACAGATTTAAAACCGTTGTTTTCTATATTTAAAATCCAAACCAAACATTTTCAGGTCATGTGACCTGTAACATTACACAATTTATTTTTTATTCAAGCCAATAACAAAAGGTAATGGATATTTAACAAGGATCAAACACATTGAAGGGAATGTCTGTCAATCACAATCATTTAGTCTCCAGACACATATACGACTTGCAGCTCGCAGGTCTGCTGAAGGTTAATGGGTGAAAGGTGGGTTGCACCCCAGATGAGACGCCAGCTCATCACTGGCACATAAAACACAAACAGTCACACTCACACCTGCGAACAATTTGGTGTAGACTGCATGCTTTTGGAGGTGGAAGGAAGCCGGAGAACCAGGAGAGAACCCACACAGACATGGGGAGAACAAACAAACAAGCACTGCACTGAAATGAATCAAATCTAGAACCTTCTTGCCTTGAAGGAAGCATGAGGGGAATGTTCCTGTCTGTATTAACTGTAGAGTAATATTGTCTGTATCAAAGCTGTTTCAGTTTTATCTTATTAAGTAAATCTATGTTTTAATTAGTGACAGAATTTAAGATGGGAAAATACCGTATATGCTGTGTTTATGGATCATTAAGTCAAGGTTTATCTGTAAATTTTCCAAGGAAGGGGTGTGTAGTGGGTAGCCCTGTTGCCATGTAAAATACACCAGAGGTTATATCAGTGAAAACAGGTGAATTGCTGACATGTGTGAAAGGGTTCATTATTTTTTGTCTTTCTGTGTGTCAGCCCTGTGAATAACTATTGACCTGTACCAGGTGTTCTCTACCTGTCCTTCAAAGACAGCTGGGATGAACTCCAGCTCCTCTGCACACCTGCAAGGATGACCTCTTACAGGCAATGGATGGATAAATGGAACATACTGATTAAGGTGTATGAAAAAGTTTTGTTTACAATAGATCATAATTTCACTTTTTGTGAATGTAAAAATTGCATTTGGAGATGCAAACATTTGCAAACATTAAATTACTATTAAAGGTTTTGACCCAAGTCACAGAAATCAATCTCCATCATTCTCACCAAATCACTATGTATGTATGCATGTATGTATTAATGTATGTATGTGTGCATGTGATCAAACTGGTCAGGCAGGGCTAACCGAGGAGCTTCTGTGTAGCTTAAAAACACTTTCAGAAACAAGTTATGCTGAAATGTTTATCTTTATTATGATGAAGGTTCTTACGAGGTTCCAGGTTTCCATATTCACAATGGACAGAGACAGACAGAGAGAGAGAGAGAGAGAGTGACTCAAATGTACCAACTTGCTAAGCTCCCATCACATAGAGTGGGCATGACATCATTCTCTATTCAGAATGTCATAACTCAACTATATCTGTGCACACCCAATCCAAATTAGATGTTTACACTGCCTACTATGTAACTGTGTACATAATAGGTTGTGTAATGTCTGTATGTGTGTGTGTGTGTGTGTGTGTGTGTGTGTGTGTGTGTGTGTGTGTGTGTGTGTGTGTGTGTGTGTGTGTGTGTGTGTGTGTGTGTGTGTGTGTGTGTGTGTGTATGTGTATGTATGTATGGGTATTGTTTGCTTTCTATTTTCAATTTTTTTATCATGTAAAAGATTGATGCATTTAATGTATTTTACCTGTTTATGGTATAAATTCCTTCAAAAGGAAATAATTTATAATTTATATGATTGGATAGTAATGTAATGTAATTAACATTTTGTATGACTGCTAGTAAACCCTGTTTTATTCTGTAAACCTCAGCACTGCAGTTTTACATTTCAGACACTAGAAATATGTGTACTTCATTTTCATTTTAAAAGATAGATTGTCCATGATATAATCTGTTTATGAAGTGGAGTAGTGAGTTAATTTATGATAGCCATAACCACTTTTCATAAAGACCTACAGCTATTATCTATGTGTGCTTTGTCATTCTGATAGCTGCAGAAGACAAAGACAAATAAGCTGGATGGCAGACCTATGATTCCTGCTGCCAAGATGGATGCTGATGGAAACTTCTGAAGAAGGGTGTGATCCACTGGCTCTCACAGATACAGATGGATTACACAGAGATGTTAAAAATTTAAAGACAAGGAAGCCACAGCAATTCTGTCATACGAACATTAGCAGAATCCTCGATAAATTGATTAAATGCAGATTTTGTGTCTGTTTCTAAAATGTAGACGAAGAGATAGAATGGATGAGAATATGAAAACAGGAATAACTAGAACCAAGGCAGTCACAGACTGCAACAACCCGTTACACCCCTGAATCCAAAATTTTACCTTGACCTACTTTCAGGGTAGGCCAGGGTAAGTTGCGGGATGTTGCAGTCCCTGAATTCAAAATTTTACCCTGACCTTCTTTCATAGGTCAGGGTAAATCAAAGCATAGGTAGATCAAATCACTAGCTTTGATCTATGGTCTTACACTGGCCTTCTCCCTCGTCTTTCAATCTTATCCTGTTCCTGAGTGTACAAAAGTTGAAAATTGACCTTGACGTAGTTTTCTCAAGGTCAAGGTCATCATCTCATTTTCATCCCCTTTGCTGCCCGAGTAATGTGCTTTTTGTTTCATATTTCTATCTGCAACGGTTGCGAAGATATTTGGTTTACTAACTAACGGACGAACAGACAAACACACACTGACAATTACAATACATCACCGCTTTGAAGTAGGATGTACAGGTAATTACGATACATCCCCTTCGTAGGATGTAATTATATGCAGACTTCATATTTATGTGTTGTGTCATGTTCCTCCTGATGAACTAATCAGGAGGATCAACAGTAATGAATATTCAGTCTATAAAATCAACCTATTTTCAATGCATTGTTTATTTGCTTCAGACGTGCCAGCTGTATCCCTCTCCCTTAATAAAAACTCATACGACTGTGAGTCTCTATTCCAGCAACATGTTGCATGTGAATAACTTTCCTACTGTAACACTTCAACATTGCAACACTACATTGCTCTCTCTAGGTATTACAAAATGTCATTCTTACTTACAAGGCTTTAATGTAGATTATATATTTTTATACAACTGGACCAATCAGATGCAGTTGAAGATTTAAAAAATTACTTAGCTAAATAACTAGCTAAATTCTGCATAATATAAAAATCAGGTTTTATGTGTGCATAACCACACGAAGGATTTGAGAATCAGGTTCTTCTGCAGAAAGGTCTGCAGCTCTTGCATGCTTTTCTGCACAATGCTTCAAACTCTCTAAACTTTAAATCAGTGTTTTATAATCTTTCTAATCTGTTTTCTCTACTCTCTAAGACCGCTCATGTTATTTAGTGGTCTGTATTTTTTCTACAGAGAGCCACCTTCACGCTAGATAGCAATGATGGATTTTCTGTGTGCACAGCAAACACACAAAAGGTTGCGATAAGAGAAATGTAAACAACAAAGCAAATATATTGACAGAAAAGGGGGGAAAACAGGAAAGAAGCCAGCTAGAGATGATGAAGAAAAGATACAAGTGGAAAAAGCTATGATATTGGGGGTTTTAATTCGGTATTGAAATGTTCTGTTTTGATCAACCAATGACAACCGTGTTTGAGGACGTAAGATGAGCAGCCAATCAGTGGAGGCTGCAACAAAACAAACTTTGAAAGCTCTTTGCACATGCTTGTCATGCTTTCCTCTGGACACCCAGCCCGTCAATGCATTCACCCAAGCCTGCACCCCTTCTGAAGAAGGAAAAATGTGATAGGCTGTAAGTCCAGCATAACAAATGTATAGCCTATAAGTCCGTGGAATGATAGATATCTGTATCTTGGAGATGGAAAAATAGACACCATGAGGAGAAAGAATTAGAGGGGATTAACTGGAGAGAAGGAGGGCAGGGCAAATTACTTGAGGGCTGTAGGGACTTCTAGGCAGTGTTTAGTGAAGAGAAAGCACCACAGCAGAACACTGGTGACGACACAGTGAACAAAAGAGCATGGTCCAGATTTCTGCTCATGGAGCCTCAAACGTAATCGTCAAGAAAAAAAAAAAAAAATCCAGACTGGAAGCACAAAGTGTTAGTGGTAGGAGGATGTGTTTGTTTGTATACACAGCGTGTGTACATGGGTGATAAGCACAGTGTGGCACGTGGTTCCGTACAGATGGACGTTTGTTTAGAGCGGGGTAAGTGAGAGAAGTTGCTGAGCAGATGGAGATTCAGATTTGGTGAAAAGCAGTCAGCGCTCTGCTGGGATTTCTAAGATAAATTGACAGTGTCAAGACATTTGTTCCCTCTGAAAATCTTTTATTTTTCATTTTCTCAATGTCAGCCAATATCCCCTACTGCATCAGGACTTAAGATCTGCAGCAACTGTGTGTGTGTATGTGTGCGTATGTGTGTGCGTGCGTGCGTGTGTGTGTGTGTGTGTGTGTTTTAACACAGCAAAAAGATCCCATATTTTATGCTCTGCCCACACATGTGAACATGTATGGGTTAAAGTGGATCTGCTCCTCTCACTGCATGTATATCAATGAATGCAGATGACTGGGCCCATTTTTTGGCCTTCAAAAGAATAATCCCTTGGTATTAATACATCATAGTTGAACCTTTTTGTTTTTTGCTTTACTCTATTTCAAACACATAAGAAAAAACGTTAACTGAGGTGAATTCTGAAGTGAATTTCTCCTTGTCTTCGAACTCATACACCTTCACCAGCTTTTGCCGATATTTTCATGTTCAGCAGAACCATATCACATGGTATCAACTGTCACATCTGACTCTGCTACGTTAAACTAACAAGAAAGTTGCATGAACATGCTTATTTTTTGTAAAGATGTGCTTACATCTCACAATAACTTACACTTTAAATTATTTCTGAAAACACACATACATGAATATGCATTCCAATTGTTTTGTATTTTTCTGTTTTTATTGATGTGAATTTTTTTTTTAGGGGAGTTTTTTGTAACTGTTACCGGCGCCAGACCTAGAATCTGGAATCTGGAATGGCACATGTGATGCACAGGCTAAAAGCACTGTGAATGGGTGGCGGTGCACTGGCTGTGGATCAATGACGAGGCACACAGGATTAACGTTATCACAAGCCAGCGCCGTGTCATTAATGACTCGTGCCGGGTAGAGCTTGCGAAGACGACTTCTTCCAGTGTCATGAGTGCTTCCCTACTACTACTTTACCTGCCAATGCAACTCTCAATAATGTCATCTTAAAAAAAAAAATAAGGGGGTGCTTATTTTCTATTAAAACATGTTTTCAACCTATTCAATAAAGCCTTTCTAAAACAAATATTTACCCAATCCTGAGACGCTGTCTGCTTTAAAAACATTTTAATTGATAACTCGTGTATTTAGTTCATGTTCATACAGAAATTCCCTTGTGATCACATCGCCAAAAACCTACAAGCCCAGTTTTACATTCCAGAAGAGCAGTAATTGTCGGTTTGTTCTGCTTAAGGCAAAACATAATAAAGCTGCCATGTGAAGTTAGCTACATGCTCTGCACTTGATTGATATTTTGAAGTGGAGGGAGGGCGTATACTGCCCTTTAGCTTAATCTTAAGGCCAACCATAGAAGATTGCTCTGGGCAGTACAGTAGCTCAGCAGATCAGCAGTATGTGATGAGAAAAATGTAGTACAGATAAATACCAAGAGCTACAGCAAATTGTTTGGACAGATCTCCCTGAAACCAAAGGATTGACTGAAGGATACCGAAGGACAAACTGGAAGAGATAGAGTCATTCCAAATAGAGTCATTGCAAGTCTACTTTGGAAAATAACAAAAGACAAACAAAACTAAAGGACAGAAGAATTTTTTAGAGAATTTTTTTAATCTTTGTAAACCGGCTGAAAGCTAAATTAATCTAGGTTGGAAATCACACACACACACACACACACACACACACACACACACACACACACACACACACACACACACACACACACACACACAGCTCAAATCTAAGTTGTGTGTTTGCATGTATCATGCATATTTGTGAGTACATTAGCAGTAGTCGATGCGCCCTGCATGTGTGTATTTTTCCACATATATGACCTTATTAGGAACATACTGTATCTGCATGCATGAATGTCCTAACCTCATAGTGTTAATGATGATTATGATGATGGTGTTTATTTATCTGTGTAGGTGGAAAAAGGTAATTTAAAGTTGAATGAATTCAGTGTCAGGAGTCGCAGGGAGTGGAGCACGAGCCAGGAAGAGAGAGGGAGCGAGGAAGACGGAGAACTGGGAAGAGGGGTGAATAGTTCTCTGTGTGGGGAGAGAGAGAAAAGAGAGAGCCTCTTGTGGTATGTTTACAAGTCAGTGTAGTTCCTCACCTGATTGATCGCTTTGGTGTGTTTGTGTGTCTGTGTTGCAGAATGGGTTTTCAGAGTGAAGTACGTCATACATGGCTTCCTCATGCTACAACTTAAAATGGGACCTTTATGTGTATAATGCAATAGATGTGATGCAATAATGCTGTAAACTGTGGCATGTCATTTCATTTAGTAGCTGTCGACGCTGTAAGTAATATCTGGACTCTGCTAAGGGTCCTACCCTAAATGTCTTGAAAGTCTTGCTTCTGGTTGTTTCAGCGTTGTAATCTATCATATGAATTTACAAATCAACATGTGGAAGGCTGAGCACATTCAAGCTTGGCCAGATGCTGTTTTGGACTGAGGGATACCAGATGAGGAATACAAGGGGAAAGAGCTGAGGCTCCTGTCCTTGATGGAAATAAAAATAACAACACATAATAACTCCGCAACCACCATTAAAATTATCGTTTCTGATTCTAGTATACGACTTCCCAAACTGAACTGACTACTGCGAAGCAATCAAGCTATTTAATTAGACAAATGTATTGAAATGAAGATGTTGTCAGGAAATGCTATGAACAAACACTATTGCTCTGCTTTGAAGAACCATCCAAATAGGGTGAGAACAATTGCAATGAGTGTTTCCTGATTTTAGGCCTTGGTTCTATCAGGCTCATTACTTATCAGGCAGGGAGGGTGGGGAACAGTGGGGAAGAGAGGCTCTCGGAATGGAAAGATTGAAGGCCATTATGGGAAGATGAATAGAAAAGTGTTTTTGCATCCCTTCTGTCTAAAGAGGAAGTTGTTGTTCATATTGAGGAAGAGCTGTGGCATGATAATGAGGGGCAGCGGATGGTGATGAGGGTATGCAGTTGTTTAAAACACACACAAACACACTTGAACCAGCATACATGAAAGAGAGTGTTTACTGTTGAAAGAGTCTTCATATCCTGTTACAGTCAATGAAACATTAAGTGTGTCAGTCACCATAATGTGTTTGTGAGGTTTCAGGTTTGCACCCTCCTGGAGGGTCTGTCTTCACTTGTACAGGTGTTTCACATGTGTCTGTGTCAGTCTATCTATTTCTATTTAATGTACAGCACTCATGTGTAAGATGAGTCTAAAATCTGATTGCTATCAGCCTGACCAAGGGTGCTAATCTGCTAGGCTAACCTAATTGGACAATGTTTAGACATACACATATGGCTAATGATCTTTAGGTATCAACTGTCAGTGAAAAGTGGCTCACATCCAACACTGACTGACACTGACAAACACACACTGTAGTGTGAATGTGTTTATAGCAGTGTTTAAATACCATCCCATAGTGCATGGATCCACGTTACCCAGAGAGAGGAAACTAAATTGCCTTTGGAAACTTAGTAACAGTCTGACCATTCAGGCCATCAGAAAATCAGCGCGTTCCTCCTGTTCAGGGACAGATGTGATGTTTTAAGTTCAGAGATCATGATGCTAGAAGAAACTGCTGTGAGATCTGACAAGTGGTGTAACACACCTTGTATTAGTCTACTGTGAGCTGGCAACCCACTCAGAGTGTGTTTTTTGATGTTTCTTGATGTTTCTGATGAGGCTGGGGCATGACAGTTATGAAGCTGCACAGTCATCCAAATGGGATGGAAGACAAGTTTCAGAAATTTGACGATGTCTTAGCTGTTCTCTCTTGTAACTGATTTGTGCCGCGAGGCCTCCCTGTGAGGCAGTGACTGTTTACACTGAGAATTGTATCATGTCACACCTTTCACAAGTAGCTGAAGAATATATATATTAGATGTGTGGTTTACTAAATCAAGGCTCTGACGTAAACCATCTCTGGGTGGCCGCTGTTCTTCAGCGGATATCCTGTACACAAAAGGGTTCATATAGTGAGCAGCATAAACATCGCAGGCCGGCGAAGAGGTCAAGTGTTAGCTATATACAGGCAAGTAGCCGACACTTATTCAATGATTATAAAAATAAACCATGTCATTTGTTGTTTATGTTGAAGAATTTTCTCAAGATTGATGGCATCCTAAGGAAATGAAACCAACAGACTTGATCAACTTTTAATGGGAATTCATAGCTGAAATGGTTGGAGCAAGGATGTGAAGAAATAAAAAAAGGGTATCCTATATTTAGAACGTGGTCTCTGGGTGTCCTCCTGGGGTTTTCTGGTGGAACAAAGGAGGGATCAGGACTGACTTATGTATCCTTATTTCCTTTGAAAATGAACTCCTGGTGTGGGGAGTTTTCAGAGAACAAAAGGCATCAGAGCTTGGGCTCATGATTGTTCTAGCTCTTTGGTATTGAGTGTCGCCTCATGCTCAGTTTGTCTGCAGCATCTTAAATTCCACCTGCCAGCTGGTAGGACCCTTTCCATGAACAATGACTCTCATCAACCAAAATATTTGAATACCTCTGGGAGAGCTGCAAACATTCATTTTGTCTTGGGATTCTTTCCGGATCTGTTTGCAATCATTGAATGACAGATATCAATAATAGTAATACTCAAGGAGAGTGTAGAAGAAATATTTGCTTGGTGAAACAATACTGATAATAGCCAGAAGGCCTCACAGTGAGTAGCAATAAGACACATTGCTCAAGGTAGTGAGTTAGTTAGTTACTGGAAAATTACTGCATGACGTCATAGCAAAATCTGAAAAGTAAGGTGCATGTTGAGCCCAGTGCTGTTTTTCCAAGATTCTGAGGCCATAGGATGATAGAAAGTCATGGATAATGATGGTGGGGTCTTTGAAGTGTGTAAAGTGAAGGGGGCCGGGCAGGTATGCACACTTCAGGGGCTGCTGAAAGACACATTGGGTCAGAGACAGTGAAAGAATGTAAGATAAGACATACTGCACTTGAAACCCACAGTCAACAGTGTCTTTTTTGATAAATGATACAGTATCTGACAGTCATGTGATTCAATGGCCAGCTTGTTTATCAGTTTAAAAAAATACATCTTTGGAATAACTAGCATCTCACCTGTGCCATGATAACATCAAAAAAGATAAAGGTTTAGCAAGAACACAGTCTCTTTATCATTATCACTGATTAAACATTCAACAAAGGAATGTGTCCCGAGTCTGACATGTCCCAAAGTTTAAAATCTGAATGGCAGCAGGTTGTCTGTGAACATCAAGTCAGAGATTGAACACTGAGAGTTCATTCACCGTTCAAAAATGTCAAGATAGAGGTCTAGACTTCACATTTTCATTGTCTTATTGGTTTGCACAATGTTACATTAGATATGTCCTTGATTCGTCTGCCCTTTAGACAGATCTGTCACTTGGAAATCACACTTCAATTCCTCTTTGCGGCAACTCATTTGAATTTAGTCACGCAGTCACCAGACACAATCCTCTGATAGAGGAGTAACAGCGAAACATTCAGGAACTGAGCAAGAAATTTTCCAAGCTTTCACACCAAATGGAGATAAAGAGTGTGATCAAAGTGGTGACTTTTATTTTAACTGACTTTCTGGAAATATGTTTTCACTGAATTTCTTTAGAGCTGTTTCACCCAATTTAAGACAAGCATTGGTATGAAAGGAGAAAGAAATCAGGAAAAATGTGAATACACAAAAGAGAAGATTATTCAAAACGTTTTGTCAAGTACAAGATCAGAGAATGTAGAGAAAAATCAGATTTTGAAAAATATTAAAATTACTCGTTTTGCATGTTTTAGTGGGATTTCTTCTTTTCCTTTTTGGCTTTTCCCTTCAGGGGTCGCCACAGCGAATCAACCGCCTCCATCTAACCCTGTCCTTTGCATCCTCTTCTCTCACACCAACTACCTTCATGTCCTCTTTCATGTTTTAGTGGGATTTGATATCTTTAAATGTTAGATATTAATTCTCTTTCAGCATGTGTGGAACAGGTGGTAGATGGAGATTACACCATGCTGGGTGCAAAGCTGAGTAACAAGTCCTTGATAGTTTGCTTTGTTTTGGCAACAGAAAGACGACTGTGCTCGGCTGGTCAGTGGACACAGAGTGTGAGAGTGGGAAGTTGCCTAGCTGTCAAAGTGCTAAGAAGCTCGGATTTCAGGGGGTACCGAATTGTAATGACATCAGAACAGTGTAATGCAGGTTGTCATGAACACAGCATGCTTGCCTTAATGTAATGTAACTCTGGTCATGCCACCTGACCTCATAGTGAGGGCACAGCCAGTGAAATATTAACTTTTTTTTTAAAGCTAGGGAAATCAAAAGAAAGACTGAGACAATTTTTCTTGTTTATTGCGCTCTGCAAAAGGCTGGGGAAATGGTTTCAGATGTACTGCAGTAATCTTAAGTACTTTTCTGATGAGAAATGACACATTAATGAAATTAGAGGCTCAGCCAGAAACAAATAAATATAAACATGAGCAGTGGAAGGTACGCGAAGTAACTGAAGCGACACACCATCCTCATTCCTCGATGCAACATTTAACCACATTAAGTCATGTAAGTCGTGTACCTTAGGTGGGATCAGGTTCTCTGTCTGGACGTAAGAACATCCACCTAGTATAAGCTCATTACCTATATGACGTAAAGTATGTGGGATTAATGGTCACATAAGTACTGTATACACCACAGACACATACATACACATAGCTATGCCTGATGCCATGATGTTTCTCCTCTGAACATAAAAAGAAAAGCAACACTAAAGTCAACATTAAACATGCATATGCTTCTTTTCAAGTTAGTAACCATATTTTGTTAGGGGACCAAGAGTGGGGAGCCCCTGAAAATATAGATGTAGCTTAAAGGGGGATCAGAGTGGCCAGGGTAGTGAAGTAAGGACTGTCATAAGTGCATGGAGCAGGTTCAAGTATCGTGTGAATTCATGCAAGGTAATGCAGTTGAAGGCAGGTATGTAGATGGGAAATCAGAGCTCAATAATCAATCATTCAAAGAAAAAAATAAACTTAAAAGGATGATTTTCTTTGTTTCACCTTTAGA
Organism: Antennarius maculatus; assembly: GCA_013358685.1. Taxonomy (NCBI): domain Eukaryota; kingdom Metazoa; phylum Chordata; class Actinopteri; order Lophiiformes; family Antennariidae; genus Antennarius; species Antennarius maculatus. The sequence goes on from CM023607.1 coordinate 18,253,281, forward strand.
GGATTGAGATTATGAGCATATTTTGACGTCAAGAGATATCATCTTATAATACTGTGTTAAAAACATCCCTGTAATAACAGCAACCTAAAGAATTCATGGCTCCTTTCACTCCTTGGTTATCAAACTATTGCAGGGATCGCAGTATCTTCCAATCTACTCCCAACCAAAACCTCAACATCCTCCCACCCTAAATTGGCCTATAACCCAGTTCCCCCTTTATCCTTCAGCCACGTCCACACTCGCTCTCCTTTTTCCTTCCTTTCTGCATTCATTTCTGCCAAGAAAGCATCAATGCTAACTTTTCCAATACACTCAAAATTCTACTCTGATTGGGGTTGTCGTTTTCTATGAAGACACACGACATCCCATTTAAGAGAAAGTCCAGAAAAAGCTAAAGCATACAGAGCCCAAGTAGTGAGGAATATCTGACCGCTGACGTAGTTTAATGTAGCTAAGCCATGGCTGTTGGGAGGTGGGGTGTCAAGGGGGTGTTGGGGTTAACATAGAGCAGAGCTGCTGACTGGATGCAGCTGTGCAATCCAGTGAGCAACAGAGCTGGTCAACAACAAAAGAGGGAGGTTTTTTATATAAAAAGGAAATAATCCATTAGATATTTTATAATATATTTATCAATTATACATGTTTGAAGGACTGACAAAGAATCACTGCAGGTGGATGCTGGATAGACAGTCAGGAAAGAAAAATAGCCAATAGTAAAAACAGACGTTTTAATGTTATGAGTTTACATTTTAGATTAACGTTACATAAACTGAATGAAACATAGTAAACATGGTGTTAAATAGAGACGTCAGGAGGACTGAAAGTGATGCTGGTGAATTTTTAAAGAGGCCAAAAGCACACACAGGCTGGTGAAAAGCCAACAGCTCAGTTTTGAGTCACAGGGAGAGATTAAATATAGTATTTACTGTTTTCCACCACGTTGTTCAGCGTTTTCATTTGAAATCCAGGAAATTGACCAAATTGTGAAAAGAAAATGATTCTCCTATTTAGAGCCATGCTTTCATGCAAATAGATTGGTTCAGGTTTCCGAATGGAAGTTGGACAATTAACCCTTTAAACGCAGCACTTACAGTATACACTGCACAGAAGTTTGGGACCCATCACAAGATATACAAAGATAGGCCACAAGGAAAGTGAGGCGGCCAGTGGTTAGTCACAGCATCTCCCTCTCCATCTGCCTCATGGCTCTGCACCAGTGGAGGGGCTCAAGGGGGAGACCAGAGCAGCTTAACATGGAAGGGGAGACAGAGCCGAGGGGTGACAAGGGAAAAAGTGTGTAGGTCCGTTTACAATGTTGAGGAGTAATGTGAAGTACGGTTGAGAAAACAGCATAAGTGGAAAGAAATGATGAGAAAAAGCTGGCAGAGAGGAGAAAAAGAACAACAACAGACTATGTAATTCTAAACGAAAACAAGTGACGAAGTTTGGGAGCCAAATCTCTATCTGTGAAGGATGTATGACTGACTTGAATGTATGGAACAAACAGCTAAAAGACGTCCAGTTGGCAGAGGACAAAGTACAAGTGTCATAATTCCTTGCATATTTCACACACAAGATGATTGGGAATGATTATTGTTACCAGATGACAGCTTATCTAAAAAATAAGGGATCTCATTTCTGTGCTCAATATGCAAATGTCACAAGACTTTCCCACAGCAATGAACAGACAATAAATTAGTCTATATACTGTATGTATACACATAGTCTATACACACATATAGTGTATGCTATTGCTTCTTCGTCTTGCATCTGCTGTCTCAGAGTCTATACCAGTTATTGTTAATATGGCTGTGCGGTCAGGTTATTTGAAAAAATAGATGAGACGATTATAGATATTTTTTATATATACATATTTTTTGTTTTATCCACTTAAATTATAAAATATGATCTGGTGTTAGGATAAATAAACATAGTAACAACATTAAGCAAAGCCAAGAGTATTCACATCAGTCTTACAAACCAGCAGTCTGAGGCCAAGGGCTGATTCTGGGAAAGCATAAAAACAACAAGGAATATGTGAACATCTGTATGAAACAAACTGCCTGCTAATCTTGCATCCCATTTTCCAAGCTTTCTGTGAAGTAATGACATCCATAAATAGTGTCACTGTTATTACATTTCTCCTGTATTTTGTCGTTATCAGTCGGTGTATGTCGCCGTGAACATATGTATGCGGTAACCAAGTTGTGCTAAGTTACATTTAGGAGCATCTCCAGAAAGAGCCACCGCCACCTAGTGTTGAAGACTGGAACAGGACTGGTCATCCGATTAACAGCATGGAAGATGATGGAGCGTGAAATTGTAAAACAAACGGAAGGATCTGGGAGTTTTATCTCATCTGGTGCGACATAATCTTAATCTCTAGCAAGAGAATAAAACAGAGTTTCTGTCTCTGAACGTGTACCTCAACTGATCTTAGTATTGAAATTCTTACAAAGGCAATATTTTCCGTTGCCTATTTATTACAGTAGGTGCACTTGATGAAAACTGGAAACCATGTGTAGGGTAGTATGAAAAGTTTTACTTTTGAGTTTTATTAGTGAGATGTTTCATTTTTAAATGTCTGATCAGGTACATCACTTTAAGGTAGGTTACTTCTTTATTGATATTTTTGTGATACAGATTACGTATACAGAATGTCCATCTGCCATTTAAAACATTCTTTTCATATCTGGCTTAAAATGTTCATCTCTTTCCTTCGCAATAACAGTATATGTTGCAGCATATCCTAAACCTTAGAAAAAAAACATCATTATAATGATGCTGTAACAGCTGAGCTTTGACAGAAGTTACTTAACATCCTACTCCTCTAATACAGGATGTATGAAAAACATCATTACACTGTTTTATAGTATATTTGATGTGATGTGAATGCACAGGATAGAATGGTATATAATCGTCCGGTATTTACGTTTCAGCATGACAAACATGTAAAGACATTAAAATGAACAATGTGCAAAACAATTAATTGGAAAGGCTCCGACATAACTGGAATTTGGTAAATAAATAGCAGTCCACATTGAAGACAATGCAAAATGACGTGATGCAAAATGTGTACATTATTTCATAAACCATGAGAAGAATAAAGATTTAAGGTAAACAAACCCAACTCCACACAGGAAATACACTGTAACCTTTTCTTATTGTAGGAGCTATCATTAAATAGGAGTGAAAAGGCAGTTTTATCAAAAGCAAACTGTTTAAAAACAGTCATTACAGGAAATTCAGTATTCATTTGAACCAGAAGAAAAAAAGGACCGTTCTGATGTTATGGATATGATTATTGCTGTGGAGACATCCATGCATGTCTTAGGTATAATATTCTTTGAGGGTCACACTTGCAATAATAGTGCTTGTTTAGCGGTCAGCTGTGAGCTGCCCTTTACTCTGGATGATCTTCATGATGGACTGGACTACCTCTGATGTGGTTCCCTGACCTCCAATATCAGCTGTGTGCAACTGCAAGAACAAAAAAAGCATTCTTAAAGCAAAAGCTATGACTTAACACGGTACAAAGTCTAACTTAACCAATACAGTAATTCAAAAATCATTGAATGAGTTTAATTAACTTGTGTGGGTACTTTTTATTTTTCTGCCCCATGGGGAAAAGAATAAAATAAACACAACGTATAATCCCTAAAGTAGATCAACTTTATAGAATTTCTCAAGGACTGATATAAACACCAATGTGACACAATTTAAAATCAGTTAGCGCATTGTGTAGAACTTCTTATCGGCTGCGTGACCCTGAAGGGACACAACGGTACTTTGTTCGTTCGTTCATTCATTGTTATTCCTATACACGCTTCTGATGGTACTTTGTGTCGATGTATTATCATACCCACTAGGAAACATGCCAAACTCACACCAGGGTGTCTGAGCCTGTCTCACAACAACAGCACACTTGCTTGACAGCACAAGAGGTGAATGGAAAGGCCCATGAGTGAAGGAAGACTTACCCTGGTTTCATTCATGGTGGTGAGGATAGCATTTCGGATTGAACTTGCATGGTCGTAAAGCCTAGAAACATTAAGTCAACTGTTTACATTACTGCTATACCACAGTCTCAGCACTGAATCTCAGATAGAACCAAAGATTGTATCCAGAAAAGCTTACTGGAGATGATCCAGCATCATGCAGCTGGCTAGCAGCATGGCAGTGGGGTTAGCAATGTTCTTATTTGCAATGCTTTTTCCTGTGTTCCTCGTGGCCTGAGAAATCCAGAAAAACGTGGTATTAAAAAAAAACAAAATCGAGGTACAAGAGGTCAGACAAGTATGAGTTATGTATTATTCATTCTATCAAAACATAGTGTCCTGTGAACTATTAACTACCAAACAAACCGTTTCAAAAACAGCATAGTCACGCCCATAGTTCGCCCCTGGCACGAGGCCTGGTCCTCCCACCAGGCCTGCACACACGTTGCTCACCACATTCCCATACAAATTAGGCATCACCATCACATCAAACTGCTGGGGATTGGACACCAGCTAAAAAACAAACAAACAAGATGGGAGGTGAATCTTTGAGGAATGTATTTATATTTGGAGGTCTTGAATTGAATCCCTAAACACCTGCATGGTGGTGTTGTCCACAATCATGCTGTCAAATGTAATGTCTGGGTAACCAGAGGCCACTTCTCTGCAACACTGCAGGAATAAGCCATCAGCAAGCTTCCTGTTGGGGTAGAAAGAACATATTCCCAGCATGGAGAATCTCAAATATCATGTCCGATCCAGGAGATCAGGCAGGTCTTACAAACATTTACATCAGAGTAACTCACATGATGTTGGCCTTGTGTACCGCAGTGACCCGACGTCTACCTTTCTCCCTGGCCATGCGAAAAGCATACTCTGCAATCCTGAAGGAGTTGTTCCTGGTGATGATCTTAAGACTCTCCACCACCCCTGATACACTCTAGAAGAAGATTAAAAAAAAAAAGAAAATTAACAATAAATGATAAACATTGTAAAGTTTCATTCTCCTAATAACGTTGTTGCAGCTAATTTGTGAAGCAACATGTGCAAGAGTGTCAGCCATTTATAATACCGCACTCCTCTATAGAGACACCTCAGATGTTGTTCCTGCGATCTGTGGCAGCTCAGCTTGGGGGTCACATCCCATAATTTCATTATTACCACTGGGAAAAGTTTTGTTTTCAGATTTCAGCTCTACTCAGGTGTTACATCAGCCCTCGAAACTTCTTGATCATCTTGTTCTTCTTGATATTATTATCACTTGGGGCCTTCACTACCCTCCTATACCCCTTGTAAACCAGTAAGTCTGGTTGGCTGGTCTATAGCATACTGCCAGTCTGGAACTTGAAGGCCGTGAGGAGTTCTCTCTGAAATTCTCACACCTTCAGTGGTGCCTCATATGGAGAATTGTGGATTTGTAATCCATACCAGTTGAAAATGCTCCTGTGAATTATTGCAGTTATTTTGTTACACATTTCAGTGTATGATCTTACACCCTGCTTCAAAGTGTTAGACTGTCTCAAGAGCCTCTTTGCACAGGACAGGACACCCCAAGTAAAATTTCTCATTTAACTGACAAGGACCAAAACCTTATAAAAAAACAAAACAACACTGTAGTCGTCACTTTACTGTATTCTCTTTCCAGTGACAGATAATCACCTTGTCAGAGTATCATGACATTTGTCAGTGTGGTTAGCGTAGTTTGGGTTGGTTTTATACACAAGTTTTCATGTATAATCAAATAAATTTCTACTTACAAAATCTTACAGAATATGAATATTCTAGATCAAGCTCAAAATGCTATGTGGTGACTTCTTTTTACCAATTGTTCAAAACTTGAAGAGAAGAGAAAAACAGATTTGGACAGAAAAAAAATCTCTCAGCATTGTGACTTTTAAATCTGTAGTTCAGCAAACATTAGAACTGATATGTCTGACCTCATGCTCCAGACTACTGTACTCTCCCTCCGTGTTCTCCCTGACGATCATGATGTCAATGTTCTTGTGACGAGTCTGGACTCCAGGGAGGGACTGGCAATGCATCACATTAGCATACAGGTCCAAGCTTGTCCTTTGAATAGATGCAAAACCAGGCACCAAAAATGGATCATTTCACCAAACTAAGACACAAGAGTGGCTTCAACAATGGGACAGAATATTTCATTCTTACCGAAGGAGATTGTTTCTGGACTTCACAGATGGTGCCATGGTATGTTTGGTTTCTATGTTACCTACCATGACAGTTAAGTAATGTTAGTTATACTCATGAATCAAGAGTATTATTTTAAGCTGCATGATACTCACAACTGAACTCTGGTTTTCGTGTTTTACTTGAGACAGAATAAAAAGGGGCTTGCTTACCTTTGAGTGCAACTCCATTACGGCGGATAGCAGTGATAGCATTGTTGATGTCATCCTCAGTCTCTGATGCAGAGTTGACATGCACAACCTCAAAATCCACTGGAACACAGCTGAACCTACAACACAAACACATAAACGACATACTGAGCAGTCTTTATGGGTCTGCATTGAGCAGATTGAACCGGGTTTACATTAACTCAAACCAACCTGAAAACTTCTCTGACATGATTGAGCAGCTCTGGACCAATTCCATCTCCAGGTATGAGGGTCACGGTGTGTCTGCCTCCATACTTCGCAGGAGGTGGCTACAACATTGAGAGTTTATGAGTTTATTCATTATTGACAGCAGCGTCTGGTGGATTTGCAAAGTTAAAGCAGAATACAAGTCATGTTACTGACTTATCACATGGTGCTATGCTGTATGTTGTCAAATTTAGTTCCAAGCTATCTTAATGTTAATATCAGTAACTATGAAAATCACTGAGTTTGAAATCATTCTTTAAAAGGATCATCAAGTGAGATTAACATTATAGATTAAATCAATTTTAGTAATCCCTGAAGGGAAATTATTTATCCACTCTAGTGTTAGTCTGTTAATCACATGCATAGTATATATGTACAGGCCCATGACATGCACGCATGCACGCGCGCAAACACACACACACACACAAAGGGGGCCTGTGAGCATGCAGATGTAGAGCGGTGGGCAGCTCCTTCATGGTGCGCCCCCAATGAGCAATTTATAAAGGAGATGTCGCTTTCACAAGGTCACCTCGGCAGGGTTTGGGAGGTGAACTGGCACCTCTCCACAGCCAGTTCACACTCCGGAATTTTTTGCCCGACATGGGTCTTGAACCGGCCACCCTCCAGTGCCCAGCCCAAGGCCCAAGGCTTGGTGGACTGAGCTACTGCTGCCCTTCATATGAATAACCGCGTGTTACCATATCTGACTACTGTAGTTCCCCTTTCTGCCATAACCCCCGCCGAGCAGCACTGCTCCATATGCGCATCTCCGACACTCATCTCCTCCAATTTGTTCTTGTTCTCTGTGAGCATCTCAGCGCATCAGGCTTGTTAGCCTCTTGGATACATTATTGTTTATCATGGCTGGTAAAGCAGAGGCTAGTGCTAGTGGTACTGGCAAAAAGCATAAGGCAAGTGATGATAGTGTCAGTGGTAAGAAACATGACGATATCCCTGATGATGATAACTTCTTCTTTCTCCTTCACTCTAAAGGCGAGTTACATTACAGTACTACAAGTACATCCGACCCTACGTCGTTGTTAAGGTTGTAAAGACAATACAACATTCATTATAAAAGCTATTTCAAAAGATATTACACATATATATTACATTTATATATTATATTAAAAACTATTTTATTTCACTTAATGAATCAATAACCAGTCGTTATTTAGTAAACCCAATTGGCCGTTCAACTACTGATACTGTGATGTATAATAACATTATGTATGTGGGGATTTTTAGGTCATGCGGGTCATGTAGAACTCTGGAAAAGCTTGAAGACGTAAGAACTGAAGAGAGGCAAAACGTCTTCAAGCTTTTCCTCCAGGTCTGGTTGACTTAATTTGACACAGATACTGGCAGTAGACCATCCGGTTGTTGTCACAGAAGTTTATTTTTCCACATCCCATACTCTCTCATGTGTTTGAGGTGGAGTGATGTAATCCACTAAAACAAGAGTGAGCCACTTACTATGTTTTCTCTCTGTTGTTGATGATGGACGGGAAGGAAAGCAGGACAAGAGTCAGTTTGACAACTGCATAAGAAAATCCAAGTAGTATCAAGAACAAGGTTATTATAAAAAATCTTCCAACAGGAGGGAGGAAACACCAGATTAATTATAAAATCTGTTCCAAAAGTTGGGTGGAAACACCACGTCATGACTATTAAAATGAATACAGAAATTACCCAGCCACTCCCAAAAAAACTAGCCCAAAGCAGGCATGGATATAAACATTTTACAGGTTAGCAAAGATTTCTGTGACACGGCTATGAGCATTACAAACTCACTCTGTGTAAGGTGTCTCTACAACATAACAGAAATCACACACCCACAGATAATCCGATTGACTCACAGTAAACACCGTCTTATTCCGATGACTTGTCAGAGTTGTTCCAAATACCTGCAAAACAGATCAAAGACAGCTGACATCGATGGAATTCGAAGGAAGTCGTTGAACTACCGGTAGGTCTCGTTTGACAGGACCCTAGCTTGATCAACTGGACGTTGGAAAATCTTGTCTGGAGGGCTCAACCGCACAGTATTTACAATGTCACCTTGTGTTTACGGTGAGTAAACGGCTTTGATATGCAGCCACACAACAATGGTTACAATCAACATGACAAAGAAACAAGCTGTCTTACTTTAACAGTATTCCCAAGGCGTCCGCCCCAAAAAGGATTTACAGTTTTGGACAGAGAAAGCACGACACTGTGGGCAGCCATCTTGATATTTAACCGTAAATATCAACGAGTTGATGGGATGCAGCGCGCCTATATAGTTTCTACTATGGCGAAGCTCTGGCCTGCCCGCTTCTACACCTGATTGGCTAACGGTAACGTTCTCCCCAAACCTCTGGCAATGTCCACCAATTAGAAGTCGAGGAGCTTTCCCTTCACCGTAGTAGGATTTGAAATCTTAAAAAGACCCCTCTTCCCGGAGCAGTGCTCTGCACGCGCGATATGTGTAATTATAAATACTTATCTAAATATTTATTTAATATTTCATGACATTGTGGCAAGAATTTAATAACTGAGATTCGTTCTTATTTTTGGTAGTTTTCGTTGTCGTAGTATTAGTAGTAATAGTAGTAGTAGTAGTAGTAGTAGTAGTAGTAGTAGTAGTAGTAATAGTGTTAGTATTAGTTGTAGTAATGTTATTATATAACGTGTTCCCAGATAATAGTCGCCAACAGTAAAATCTGAAACTAATTTTGGTCACGTGACCCTGCACGCGCACGCGCATGCGCGGTGGTCACGTAACAACTGTGGGCAGTCTATACGGAAGACCAACGGGTAGTTTAAACCAAATCGATGTTTTTTATGGTTGTTCAGAGTGTAACATGTTTTTGTGATCGCATTGGCGTCTCCATGTCTTCTCGCTGAAAGGTGCTTTATATCTATAGAGTCTTCATGAGGAAACAGCGAAGGAAATCATCAAAAGTCTCCGCTGGCTAGAGCAACAGCTTCCCTTTCTTCTGACACAGGGGCAAAAGTGTCAAGATAGAGCAAAAGTCATATTTGACACGTGTGAACAGAAGGTACGATATTCAATTTGCCATTTAGGTTTACAAACTCTAACTGCTTGCTTTGATTTTCGATGTTTAAGTTTCATGTCATCCATTCAAACGTCGTATCTGCAGAGCCATCTTTAATGGCAACCACAACTAACGTGAGACAATCCGACCAACTAAGCCCTTGAAATGGGTACGAGGTGATCGCATTTGAATTGTTACGTCAAATGTCGTTTTCAGTTAATATAATCACAAATAGAATGTCCCAAGGTCCTTCAAGGACCTGACGTATTTGTGAAACTCTTCGGAGTTATGTTAAAACACATGTATTAACATTAAGTTGTATAATGTCCTCGTTTTAAGTTGCTTAGACTTTATTTTGTATTTCATTCATGCTATTTGTTTGTTATTTGTTTATTCGGCTTTTTGTTTTACATGTCCTTAACAGTACTTGTCCATTGTCTAGCACTTCCCTTTTAAATTATATATTTAAATAAAATGTAATTACGCTTTAAAAATTTGACTGAAATTCAAACTAAATGAGCTACTCTTTTAATCTCAGGTCTCTGAAACTTTGAATCATGAGATTGGCAGGTTGGTTAATTTTTTTTTTATTTTTAATATTACTATTTCCATATTCCACCGGGACCTTGTTGGTCTGTTTGTGACCCTTTGTGTCTGCTTACAATATGTTGTCCTGTCTTTACTCACAGGCCCAGTGAGAGTTGTGGTGGTTCTGCTGCTGGTGGGGTTCACCTGGCTGCTGGCAAGTTCCTTATTTGGAGGGAACAGTGTTTCATCTGTGCGACATTTCTTCAGTGGTAAGAAAGTACTTTGTATTATGATAAATCAATTTTTCGCCAGGCAGAAAAGTCTACAACTACCTGATAATTAACTTATAATCAACTGATGTGAACTCTGACAGACTAATAAATAGTCATGTTTTAAATATTTGTTTTTGCCTTGATGATGTTTTTATTATTGATGTGTGTTGTGACGTTTTCAAAAAGGTTTTGATGATGTGTAAAAAAAAAAAAAAAAATTAAAAATTAAAACATTGTATTTAATAGGTCAAAGATAATATTTCAAATGTTGGAATATAAAAACATAATTTTCTTAGAATATTTTATCCACATTTAGAATTTTATTCAAATAACACTTTTCAAAACTCAAAAAAGAAGAGGTGATGCAACACAGGGGTAAAAATGACCCCTGTGTTACATCAACGCTGAGCTTTTAGGAATTGAAGAGATCAACTGATGTCATTTTGAAAGTGGAATATTTTCTTGTTCTTGCCTGAGGTAGGATCTCATCTGCTCATGAGTTTGGGGACTTCTTTGTTATATTTACATTTCGTAATATTGTACATTGAAGGAGACATAGGAAACAAGTCGAGACTGCAGATAGATCAGTTTATCACCTGGAATCTTTAACTACAGAGCCATACTGTAATACAGTACATACAGAATGTGGTTTTCCATCATCTTACCGGAGCAAGCAAGGTGATAATTTCCCTGATGAAGATGGCCTACTTGTCAGCATATGCTGCTCCAAAATCTGTTAATATTGTTAATGGTGCCTTAAAAAACGTGCAGGCTACCAAATACCATGTGTACTAACGCATGCTGCTTTCATGAGTCCATGCAGGGATGTCTCAGACAGGATTGTGTTTGTTCTTGCCACCACTGCATGACACCCTGTTCCTTGTGTACAAAGATTTTTTCAGAATTCCAGAATGTTTTTCCTGTAGATGATGAAATACCCAAATTCTTTATGTTAAAAAAAAAGACTCTTAAATTATTGCATTGCTTTCCAGTGTCATCTTTGATAGAATGGCGAACCCCTCCCCATCTTTACCTCAGAAAGACCCTCAATGATGTTCATTTAATACTCAGTCTTGTTACTAACCTGTTGCAAGTTAACCTGATTCATGTTGAGATGTTTCCTTCAGCATTTCATAACTTCTCAGTCTTTTTTTTTTTGCCAAAGTTCCAACATTTTTGTGAATGTGTTGCAGGCACCAAATTCTAAATTCACTCTTTTCAAAAACAATGAAAATTTATATTGTCAAAACTAGATATGTGGTCTTAATGCTATTTCTGATTAAATATTTGGTTAAAATTTATGTATCATCTCATTCTATTTCCATTTCCATTTTAAATATTTTTTTGGAAACAGTATTGTATATACAGTGATCAAACAATGTCTTTCAGATATAAGCATAATATATGAGATGGAAACTCTGCATTTTTTTTTCAGGTGCAAGCGAGGAACCAACAGCTGGTAAGCTGAGGAAACTATCACGTAATTGTTTTGTAACTACTCATCTTGTTAAGTATCCCATTACCCACTGACTAATTTATCATGTATTTTAGTTGAATTCCCGCCTCGAAAGTATAAATGTGGACTTTCAGCTCCCTGTCCCCCAAAACATTTGGCTTTTCGCCTGGTGTCTGGTGCTGCCAACGTCATCGGGCCCAAAATCTGCCTTGAGGACAAGATGTGAGATTTAGTGCTTATGAGTTCCTTTTATCTGTGTCTCCCTCCTGCTGCTTCATTTTCTTTCCTTTTTGTGGTTTCATGCTCTGTTCTTTTTTTTTTTATTGCTGTCATAAAAAGGCCTTCCAGTCTTTCAGGGACTCTTAATGCAAGTATTCTATCAGTCTGTCTGTTCCTTACTCTTTCAAGTTTAGTCTTGCAGTCTTTTTTTTGTGTGTAGATGCTGAAATGACAGGCAGCCTATAGATGTGTTGAGTAATGTTTGTGTGCAAGCAAAGAGCTTCAGTCAGTGCTTCAACCTCTTGGGATTCTGTCTCACAGGTTACTGAGCAGCGTGAAGAATAATGTCGGTCGAGGACTAAACATAGCATTGGTCAATGGTAAGTGTCTTCTTCCACCTTTATAACCAGACGGTGTAGCATTAATATTTTAAGCTTCTCTTAATGGTGCGATCTTTCCTTCTGTTTGATGTTTCTTTGCTGCAGGTGTGACAGGAGAGCTCATGGACACAAAAACTTTTGATATGTGGGCAGGAGGTAATAAAAACCAGACCCAGCTGCGTATTTTACATATGGCCCATAAACTACAGCTCATATCTCATCTTATGTTCATTCCCAGATGTTAATGACCTATTGAAGTTTATCCGACCGCTGCACGAAGGAACACTTATTTTCGTGGCTTCCTTTGATGATCCAGCTACAAAGTAAGGACGCATGATGTGTTATCAGTTCCACTGTGGTTCAGTTCAACTCACTTTTTAATGTCAGATATACGTACCTCAGACGAATTTCCCAAATAAACATTTTGCCCAAGCTAAAGCACATGTCTTAGTACAACTTGCAGAATATTTTGCAGTGTAATATGTACGTGGCGCTACTGTAGAGAAGAGTATCTTTAATAAGTAAAAAAACAGAAAGGCCGGTGTTTAAGCAGACTTCTAAATCAACTACTGTAATAGGATTTTTATCATATTTTTCTCTCCATCTGCTGGAGAAGATATATTTTTTTCAACATGGTCCAAGTCCCATTATAGTTAAAACAACGTCCTTATCCATCTCAGAGTTGTTACATAAGCCATATGTTAATAATGTTTTATTATGAAAAGTTGTACTATTCATCTAAAAATGTGAATTTCAGTTGAACATGTTAATTGCATTTTGTAAAAGAGCAAAAGCTGACATTGTCACTTAAGGAGGTGAGCAGAGCAGTCAAAAGTCAGGCATCCTGTTTCTTGACATCTGATCCCTGCTTCATTAGTTATTTAACACTTGATGTCTTTAGGTGGAATAAAATTAGCAGAAAGACCTTATGGCTTAAAACACGGGTTTGAACCGAAAAGTGCTGCTGAGATGTTTCGTAAAGCCAAGATGTTACCTACTCTGGGCTTGCACTAGCCATTCGCCACTTTGCCATAGGCGATGTACATTCCAGAGTGGCTACAAGGTTTTTAGACTGTGTAGCCACAGTGGCATTGTTATTTTTAGGGGAAAAAAGGCTAAAACTTAAAACTTTTTTGGACTCGCGAAAATCCCTGAGTGATAACATAAGAAAACAAACTTTTTCTCTCACTAGGCGGCGCGCATCTTCTTTGTCTTCTTCTTTGTCTTCTTCTTCATCTTCTTCTTCATCTTCTTCCTCTTCGTCTTCTTCTTCTTCGTCGGCGCGCATGCCGACGGAAATAGCCGAAGTGACCCGAACGCTCCCGATTATTAAATTTGCACTCCTCTCATGACCTCCTCTCATCCAATGAAAAAACAAGGATTCTATTTTTACAAGCTAAACCCGCAAATTGGTGTACGACAAGGCGAGGACGATAGATCGAAAGAAAATGAGAATAGAGTGTTTTATAGTCGATTTTGCATTAAAACTGTAATTGAACAACAAATAGTGTGGTGTTCAATTAGGAGTTCAATGTAGGAGTGGTGACAGACCGATCAGAAGGTAAATGAAAGATATTATCACTACTTTTTTGTAGTCTTAGACTTTTGATCCCTATGACCGGCAGGAATAACCAGCGATGCATGTAAATGTGTATTCACCTCGTTTGCTATAATAGCAAGTAAAACTTACAAGTAAACATTGAGTAATACCAAGAATCAAATCAAATTAAAATCAAAGTGTCTAAGTCAAAGTTAAAATGTCTTCTAGTCTAAGTAAAACTTACAAGTAAACATTGAGTAATATTTTGTATGACTATATCTTCACATAGTGAATGCAAGTTTTCAGTTGTTGAATCTCACATTTATACCTGCATAAAATAGGATAGAAATAAAGATAGTTAAGCTTGAACTATTGACTTTAGTGTATTTTTGTAGGTAAACTGAACGGAAGATTTTGCCCTCAGAATAGACCAGAATGCAGGAAAACAACCCCATTTTCTAAAAAATTTCCCGGGGGAGGACCCCTGGACCTCCCCTGTGGGGGGGTAACCCCTCCCCACACTCCCCACGACAAGTGTGGTTTTACACCCCCCAAGAATTGAAAACTTGCATTCACAATGTGAAGATACAGTCATACAAAATATTACTCAGTGTTTACTTGTAAGTTTTACTTGCTACTATAGCAAGCCGCTGTCTTGGACACAGAATGTGGCTTTTTGTGGCTTACTAAATTTGTTTACACTGAGCCACAGTGGCTTAGTCATACTATCTCCTGGTGCAAGCCCAGTTACTGCTGAAAAATTGTCTACATTAAGCTTCAGTCACATTTAACAGAGGACAACCTGTTCCCATCTTGCATTATACAACAAACCTACTTCAAAAACAAGAACCCAACAACTTATCTTCTCTCTGTGTGACAGATTGAATGATGAATCCCGGCGATTATTTGAAGAGCTTGGTAGCTCGACGGCAAAGGAGCTGGCGTTCAGAGACAGCTGGGTGTTTGTCGGCGCCAAGGGCATTGAGAATAAGAGTCCCTTTGAGCAGGTACGGTACTGTTAGCGTCAGACCTGAACCAAGGTGAAGAGTAGCATTCATCAGCTCGTTGTCATGTGATGTCGAGTTGATGTTCAGGTCACTGCAGTAAATTAACATTGTCCATGTGCACTGAAAAATAATTAATGATCAGAACTTGTTGTTCAAAGTTAAAATACATTATGATAAGGTAATTTGAAACATTTTAATAGAATGAGGATACACCACTTTACTAATTTGTACAAAGTTGGTTGAAGTATTTTTAAGAATAATCACATTACGTTAAAGTGCAATATATTTCTATATAGAATATTTACATATAATCCAGTATATCTGACACATGATGAATGATAAGACTTATTTGTTCCCGCAAAATTGTTATGATAATAAAAGTCAAATGATCAAATGAAATTGCTCATTCACATTGAGTTTTTATTTAACACCTTGAATTTTTCATTCAAACCCTGTTTTGTTGTTTTTCCCCATAAGCGTATGAAGAACAGCAAAAGCAACAATAAGTATGAAGGTTGGCCTGAGTCTCTGGAGATGGACGGATGTATTCCTATGCGAGCTCCTTTGGAAGGATAATTTTGTCTAACCCTGTTACAAACAGGACAGTCATTCGTGGAGTAGTGACCCAAACGACTGTTCGACAGAACAATCAAGTGACTGAAAATCCAAGATCTGGATTTTTTTTTTTTTTTTCCTGTGGCAGAGGCATAGTGACATTTCAAGTGTCACGGTCTTGGAACTTTTCATATTTCAAAATGCTGGAACCTGTTATTGAGGATTTTGTGACCTTTTTTGTGCTGAGTAATATTTCAAAAACAATGTCTTCATTGGTTTGAAGGAAGCTTGAGAGGCCAAAAATGTTTGATGGCCAACGAGAGATTTCATGAATGAATACAGCTGGTGTAGGTCTTCCAAAAGTTTTATAGGAAATCGATATATTTCCCCTCTGTAAAACATGCATGTCAGTCGACAATAAACTTGGACAATAGGAGTGTGAGGAGAAAATACTTGCATCAGAGTTGGTGTTTATTAGCAAAAGACGCCCCCTACTGCTTTTATGTAGATGTGCGGGGATCTAAGTTTGAAAAATGCTTGAGGTACACCAGCAGTTTCAAAGTCTTGCAAAGCACCAAGAGAGTGAAGATATGTTTTATTTAAATACATTAATATATTTGCATCCTGTGATTTATGTATGTTACTGATACTGTGACCTTGTATTGATTGCAATTGTTTCTGTAAAACGTCACGTTTACATCCCAGAATTTTTAATTTTCTTTTCACAAATTTGTCTTTGATATTTTTCCTGAACTTTTATCGAATAGCTCTAGTGTGGCTTCACTGTACCACCTTGTGTAAATATTCAACCTAAGTGTATGGTTGGAAATATCTTTATTTTTAATGTTGAGTGTATCCAGTAAGCTTCTTGCCAGCTTGAAATCCATAGAAATAAAAATGTAATTTAGTATGATTACAGGTACACGTGAGCTGCTGTGTTACTTACTTGGCTTACTTCTAAATGTTAAGACTTTAACAATACATGAATTCCATGATAAAACATATTGTTAATGTTTTATCAATTAAATTAAACCTTGATCCAAATTCCAACAACATTGGAAAGCATGAAAATGGTGGCTCTCAATGTCAAAGACCATGAAAAAAAAGTAAACCTTTGCCAATTTATTCCTAAAATTTGATTTGCCTTTTTGCTGTTTCACCAAGTTTCTGAAGTTCTTAATATTAATTTTAATAGAGATTACGTAGTTCATGTGTAAATAAAGGATCTTTTGAATCAAATCAAGTCAGGCAGTACACAGCAGATAGAAATTAATAAAACCCTGTCTCATTATTTTAACAACTGGAAAATGCAGACAGCACTGCAGTCCTCTTCCAAATCAGCTCATTATTCCCATTATGTTATTTCCCCTACTGTACAGTAATAGTTAAAGAGTTTGACCCTCATGAAAATACCCAATGAACATTACTGTCTAGATTGGCGTTATCTTCATGGTCTTGTAGCTCCAGTATTTGAATATTTCTTCCATGGCACACACTCCAACCTTGTGCCCAGATAGTTTGTCAAATAGTTTTCATGTAAGTGGTAAAAGATGTTAAAAAAAAAAAAAAAAAAAGGTAACAAAAACAAAAAAAATAAAGTATCCTGCAATGTCCAAAAAACAGACAAGAATCCCGACTTCACACTTGAATTCAGATCCCCTCCAAAATGTTATGTTACTTGCTCGACCCCTATGTGAAATTTTATTACGAGGTCAAAGTTTCAAATCCATCAGGCATTTGGTGTACTGTAAGTCATAAATTCTAGGACAGCAGAGAATTGTGGATATTTCGGAATGCGTATTAAAGAAAGGAAAAATGTCGACGTCTCCTTTAAATCTAGATCAACTCATGATAAGAAATTTAAAATTAAATGTAAAAATTAATTATAATTGCTGTCTCTTGTCGTAAAGCCAACCTTTCCACAAATTGTCGTGCTTGAAACATTTCAGTAGAGGGAAGCATAAACCACAGTTTCACTGAGGTTATTCAGTTCATTATGCCGAAGGCGTCTGCCTGCGAAGCATATGTCACGTGGGTACAGTGACGCGCTGTGACGTTCAGGGCCGGTGAGTCGGATTTTCAAATCGCTGAGTAGAGTAGAGTAGAGTCGGACTTTATTCATCCCTTCTGGAGGTTCCATCAGGGAAATTAGTTTCTCCGTCACATTACACACAGCATAGTACGCACACAAGAAAGAAAGGACACACAGAAAGTAATGCCAACACCAAATAGAAAGCGTAATAAATAATAACCCACCAGACAGAGAGAATAATAAATAATAAATAACCCACTAAATAAAGGAATATACAAATACAGAGACCTAAATGGGCTTAGGAATAAAGGGCCTGAATAAATAAACCTGGATAGGCATGGACTGAATATTATATTAGTGTGTATATTGTTTATTGTTTACATTGTTTGGTGCATTATTTCCGTCATTCCTCCGCTCTCGTGTGAACTCCCTTCTTCTCCATCTCCCCCAGAGAGGCGTTGAGCAGTTTAATGGCTCGGGGGATGAAGGAGTTCTTCAGTCTGTTTGTCCTGCATGCTGGAGCCGAACAAAGTAGCGTATTTAGCATGAAATTGGAAACAACAGATGCCTTGGTCTTCTTAATTAATTAGATATCGTTTCAAATGGTAGTTCAGCTTTTAGATGTGTCCAAGTTTATATGTAATATCTTCCATATTTGAGAGTCATTTGGAGCAAAATTTTAGAATGAACGGAGATCAGCAGCTTGCTTTTGAAATTGCAGCGCTTCGTCTATACGTAGAGAAACGGCGGCACCGTGAAACTATGTGCTCTCGTTCGCCCCCTCCGGTGAGATAGAGTACTGTCCCTCTCATCGCGCTTTTTATCTGTGGTTTTATGCAATCATTCATTCATTCATTCAGCCGAAAGGAAAAGAAGAAGAAGATTCATTCATTCATTCATTCATTCATTCATTCATTCATTCATTCATTTTCCTGCGCTTTATCCGCCGCAGCGGGTCACGGGGAGCTGGAGCCTATCCCAGCTGTCATAGGGCGTGAGGCTGCTCACTGCCTCACTTCGAGTCTCACTCATGTTCAATGTTTGAACAGGAAATAAGAAAATTCAGCAGTTATGACTATAATCACATTACTATTCTGTAAGAAAATCACCGTAATCACATACCAGAAAACTGAAACTGAAGAGTTTCATTTATTCATTATACGTTTATTTTTTAGTCTTTATTATGCAGGTGAGGCTTTGCCCCGCAACAGCCTCCCTCAACCACACGCCCCTACGTGGGGATAAACGCAGCAAACCAAATGGAGAAGATTTCAGGTCTTACATGAACTCAGTGTTGGCGCTGATTCTTGTTTTACTATCATCATCATCATCATCCTCATCATCCTCCTCCTCCTCATCATCATCATCATCATCATCATCATCATCATCATCATCATCATCATCATCATCATTATTATTATTATTATTATTATTATTATTATTATTATTATTATTATTATTATTATTATTATTATTGTTGTTGTTGTTGTTGTTGTTATTATTGAAGTTGTTTGTATTAAGTTGTCATCAAGTGTTGTTAACAAAATATCGTGATATCAGTTCAGTATATGAATTCATGAAAGAGTTGCGTGATTAATGAATGTGCCTGTGATGTTAAAATGGAAAAACAAGCCATTGATGCTGTATATGGTTGTAGTTTATTACTCACCGGGATTATCTCGATTTATATTTATCATGATTATAAATCTAAATTATTGTTATAAACAATATAATACTACAATCATTAAAAATAGTGATGTGCGTCTATTTGATAGCAACATTTTTTTCTCCTGTTGCATTCAAGGTTTTAAGATGATAGGCTAATTATTTTCTTTAGTCTTGGTATTACGGTTTAAAAACAGTAAATTAGGTGAACACGTGTAAAGAGAAAAAATATTGAAATGTAGGATTTATGACTTAACGAGACATTAATACTTCATACATTTACTTCACTATTTACGATAATCAAGTAATGTATAACATACATCATGTCAAAATATCTTACAGTTATTTTCAGTAACAAATAAATTGCGATGGTAATTCAATACAGTACAGTATTTACATATTTTCTTGAATGCATGCTTGTCACTTTGGGCTCCCATTTTCGTAGAGTGGATTTTCTACTTTTTAAGAAAAAAATCAACTCTTCTTCCACAGGTGTTCCATAAAAATACTAGATTAATGTAGTGTGACTAAAATGAAACCACCATGGCCAGGGTGGTTAATCTCAACGATAGATTGGGGTTGAATACTGTACTTTTAGTTACATTCGTTGTGTAAAATGTCCGAGGATTCCTGAATGCACCATCAAAGGCAGGGAACATTCCGTTTGTATTGTGTCACTACTGCCCTCTCGTGGTTGAGCATGCTTACTGTCGGTCTGTCGTCCAAGGATGGCGATGAGTTTCAATGGCAAGTGAGAACGGGCAAAGCGGAGCGCGCGCAGTGCATACAAGAAGCCCCCGGAGGCCGTTGGACCCGTGCGTTGTGCATTATGTAAATAAGTTCCTGTTATTACTCGGGTACCACTCACGCATGAATGGCCAGTCGCACAAATTGGAGCCGTCAAACCGAACAGCGAGTGGAAAAACCTGTAAACCATCGGAAAACATCGTTTGAATTGGAACGCGTACACCAAGTGCTCTGTCGCTCTTCCACAGACCGAGGTTCGACGACTTTCAAGCTGGCAACACCAACCGTGGCGAGCGTATAAAATATATGACAGAACGGAGCAGCGATTTTTAAGGCATATTTTCTAAATTTATTTTTTCAATAGGCGTAAAATAATTTTGTATACACAAAGCCTAGTGTAAATATCACCTATTACGGTTTGTAGAAGCTCAAGGAACATATTTTTAAAAAAAATCACAGTTATCCAGGAATTAAGCTAGCTCCCAACTGCGCTGGGCAGCGCAAGCTTTTTATCGCTGGACCGACGACTTACGCTGCTACCTTCGGGTGAGTGGTGTTTGTTATTTCCAATTACGGTGCACACAGTAGTGTTGCGTGAGTCAAACAGTGGAATTCAACCACAGATTGTAATTATTTCGTTCTATCTGTTCCAGTAATTCGTTGTTACTCAGTCAGTGTTTGTCCTCTCCACAGGCTCTTATATATTCTATCATACAGTAGATAAGCTGTGGTGAGGTGCAGACCTGCGGGGAAACTGAAAATGTCAGGCCCTCAAACATCTACTGTTCAGCCCATCATTCCAATGATTTCCTTGTTGTCACGGCTTAAAGGCCACTTTTTTCTGTTTATTTGTGAAGGTGTCAGTCGTTTGAATCGTTATGCTTTCTCACTGTGATGATGGTGTTTGGCATTTTCACCTCTTGCGTGGCGTTACCGAAGTCAGCTGATCCACCAGATAGCCTGTAGCTGTACTTCATGCTACCTGCACATTGAGGCATCTCTGTGGCATGCATGCTTTAATAAAGAGTAATTGGATTTTGCTGACATAAATACATCTGCACAGCCACAATATTTAAATGATGCAATTTTCAAATTATGTTTGCGAGGAAAGATCGTCAGATATTTGCATATTATTTTTAAATTATTTATCAACACTCCCAGGACAGCCACACATTTTTAGTTAGATATCAATACATTACATCTCATAGCCCCCTGGGGTTGCGAATGGTGTACTCTAAACATTAGAGAGGAGAGGAGGCTCCTCCTGAAAAGGCTGACTGCTGCTGAACTACTGAATCAACTCTTGGCAGAAGTACTCCATCTTCCATAAAAGTTCTAAGACCATTTACAGGAGTAGCTCAGTTGCCGATATGAGCTCCAGGAGTAGTAAGCTACTTTAATAACATGTAATCCTGATTCATCAGTGGCTGATTAAGGAGCCTGTACCTCACCTGGATTAGAGGAATCCTGTGGTATGGGATGGCTCTGTTCACTGAGGGGAATGAAAGAGAACCAAATGGGAGTTAGATAACACATATTCTCTCTCTCTCTGTTTTTTTTTTTCTCAGAGAACAGGACCATGTGTGTTACCTACACTCCACACTCCCATGCTTGACCTGGATTAGACAAAAGTCCTTGTTGTGTTTTCAGCCTTGAGTTTTCCTATTTGGTAGAAACTGCCATTGTGTATTTGATTCTAATGGAAAGCATTTGATAGTTTTCATTAGATTTCTCAAATTTCATGAGTTTTAGTGGCAGTCATTTCAATTTTAATTAAGGTTGGCATGATTCATTCTCCTTTAATTGCACTCAGCTCTTAAATTACAGTGGTGGATGAACTGCCTTTTTTTTTTTTTTCCAGGGGTTAGTTTTAAAGAGCTGCTCATAAATACATGTGCTTGTGAGCTCAGTTACCTGCAGCAGGTTAACATTTTTCTGTTTGGTAGTTAACAGAATAAATCATAAAGTCCTCTATGAATTTGATTATATTTTGTGTTTTGGTGTTAAGGAATTTTGTTTAAACATTTATACATTGTAAATGTTTCACACAATAATGGTCAAATGTGATCACTATCTCTTTGTCAGTTTGGCAGCAGGAAGTCAGCTGTTTGTAGTTGTATACCTTTTACAGAGATATATTCTGTGTGTTTTGACAGCAGTCTTGCCTGACAAAGTCATGAACATAAACAGCCTTTGCTTTTGCTCCTGTGGTCATCAGCTGAGTCACAGAGTTCAGATGTAGGCCTGTGATCTTTAGAGTGGTTGATGCTTGGCACAAAAACTGTTTGAATCCCGTCCAACAGCTCTCCAGACCTTTGCTTTGATTTGTCACCTCATATCTTTCAGTCACCACCTCCTCCTTAAATATCTTTGGGGGTGATTTTAAACTAGAAAGAGAAGTGGCCTGATTTCAGTGTTGCATTAATCATGCGTGTAGAAGTTGCTGGACCTGGCAGTTATTGGTTTGGAATTGATTTGCATTGATCTAAGGGACCATTATTCAATTAACTAATAGCAAAGTATTGTTTTTCACATCAAGCTAGTGTTGCTGGTATTTAATAAGGAAATACTAAAAGAATGCAAGGCACAAATCATATCATATGGCATTGCTATCACCATTTCAAGGAATTTCACCTGACATTCAACCAGCTCTGTCCTCATGTTCAGGAAACATCAGACTGAGAGGCATAGCAGCGTATGAACAGGTTTACAGTAAAGTGGAGCTTCACCCGGCACTCCTTGTACCCAGCCTTGCTATGACACCGGTCATATCAACGGAAACTATGCTTATGCTAATGTAAACACTTCATGTTTCCAACCTTTTCCAACTATTAAATGCATTCCTCCTCTCCTCTCCTCTCCTCTCCTCTCCTCTCCTCTCCTCTCCTCTCCTCTCCTCTCCTCTCCTCTCCTCTCCTCTCCTCTTTTGTTCGGGCAGAAATTTAGCTATAGTCACTGCTTTCATTCACACAAACATTGGCACATATTTTATCAGACAAAATCCCCCCAGCCCCCCTTTTGTCTGTGTAGCCCCCCTCTCTTTATCTCTCTCTTGTTCTCTTTCACACATGCATTTTTCCCACCCCTTCTACCAGCCGGCCCCCCTCGCTCCATCTCTCCTTCCCTGTCTCTCTGTTTGAAACTCTGCTGTTCCCCTGCTCCCACTAACTACAATCCCTTCCTGTTTCCCTCACCACATTTTATTCACTCTTTTCTTCTACTTGTTCACATCAGTGCCAAACGGTGCTGTCTGTTCACACACAGTCTCTTTGCTCTTCCTTTGTGTGTCTGCCTGATTTTCCAGGGGCAGTTTGGTTCCAGGGGATTTATATGTGTATCGACATCAAGTAAGGGATGAAGAAATGTGCACTGAGCAGATGAAATGCATGCATGTATTTGATTTAAAGTTATAGAGGATGCAACACTTCAGTCTGTGTACTTCTTTGTGCAATAGCAGCGTTTGTGGAGGGCTCATCTTCTCTCTGCAGTACTGCAAAATTTTGATCACTGACAGCAAGAAGTTTCAACAAAAACAAACATGGTACAAAGAACAGAAGTCACATCTTTGATAGCCGTAATGCGAAGGTGTCACATTGATTGTTGTCGTTTACTTCAGAAATGATTAGACAGCTGCAGGTGTTCTCCTCATGCAAAAAGGCTGACAGAAGCCTGGAGGCCTGGCAGAGTGAACATGTCAGATGCTTGGTTCTCATGCTCTCCGGTACTGATAGATACATGAATTAATTATTCTGACATGTAAGCTTGGAGTGTACATACTATCGTATATTTTCTACTATAGAGATGTCAAAATCACAGCTGAAGCAGTGACATCTTCAGTTTTCTCAATTTTGTTCTGGGTGACAGTTGCTTGGTCGTATTGCTGTTGTCAGGACGTTCCTGGGAGTATTCTTTCACTGATAGAGGACATGCTATTTTAATGTGAGAGGTTTAATTCTCACGAGTTTTTGGCTGTGGTCAAAACATAATTGAATTTGGGGACAGAAAGATAAAGAGGGAGACGATGTTCTCTCTAGCCTGCTTGTGTGTTTTGTATCTGTGTGTATGTGTGTGCGCGTCTGAAGGGGGAAATTGGGCGGGGGGGGATCAGTAGTGATGGGGCTGAACGTGCCTGATGTGCTGTGATAACTCTGTCCGGTATGTGGTTTTCATGGGAACTCCTTGCCCTGGGGACATGAGTGAATAAGCTCCTGTTTAAAGGGGAACTTCCCTCTCTTTATCGCCTGTTGTCTTTCCCCCTTTATGTTTCCCCACATCCTGTTAGCCTTTACCTTTTCATTCACACTGTACAGAGGGGCATGTGTTGTATAGGATCCTTCATGAGAATGTTAGTCTTAGTTTTTCCATTTGTTGTGTTGAAATGAATCTACTGAAATAGCTAGTTAAGTGATCAAGGTAGATAAGATATGATTATTAAGTGTCAAGATTGATTGCAGGTCCTTTTGGTGGCTGTGGTAATACATGGGACATATGGTATTTTACACACTTGCACTTGAAGTTCCTTTATTGTTCAGGCATACTTCATTGGACGAGCTACAAACAGATGACTCAGTTCAAGTAGATTCAAATGTTCAGATTTCTATACTTTGACAGTATGAAATTACACAAATGACCAGCTCTATCAATAACATTAAAATGTTGCATTTTGTTATTTTGTACATAGCGCCCTGTGGCTAACAGCTTAATGACAATCATAGTTTGTCTCTTGAGTGTGTCAGCCTCAAGAATGTTACCATACTGGACTTCTTCCTTGTTCTCCAGGAGCTTCTCAGCAGTTGGCCTAATATCAGCCTATTGTTATTCCAGTTTGACTGACAGCTACAAGAATTGTCTGTCAGAATCCTTTGCTGGGGCAATGAGCTTGATGTGAGTGTTAATGACTGCATCATAAAAGAGGTAACATCTTCTCTGACCCACCAGTTGAGTTCTCATTACATCATGATGGACAGAGCTCATTAACATGAAAATATCTTGACTGTTAGCACAGAAAACATTCAAAGGGCCTTGATAGACTGTACTTGATGGTCCCAAAATCCTAACATTGCAGTAACTCGGATGCTGATGGAAAATAAATAATGTACTAAGAGTTAATACTAGTTTTTTACCTTTTGCTACACCATTACATTCCTAGGGCGACCCTAGTTGTTGTTTTGTAGAAATCATATGCATACTCTCCTCCTTTAAGTTCAGTTGTTTTATCACACTTGATGACATTGGTAATTGGTAGCCCACCTCCATCTCTATAATACTGACTTGGGCATGACTACAGGCAGCTAATGTCCCAATGAAGCATCTCCAATCTCTGAGAGATTGTTTTATGAAGGCAGATGAGAAATATTACCCAGGGACATTTGAGAAGTGAAAATAAAGTTGTCTACCAGTGTACACACAGGAACACACAGGAAGCCAGATAGTGAAAGAGATACAGCATTGAAGGGCTATTGCCCGGTCAGAGGAAACCTGTTGTTTCAGATTTACCTTCTTTAAATAGAGAGCCCTTTTAAGATGCATATGATCATCCTGTCTGAATGGTTGATTGCTGATGTCCTCAGTAATACTGTCTGGTGATGCCTGTGCTGTTGAAAATCACAATCATGCTTATGTATTTATGAGCTTTTTGTTGCAGATGTGTGGTAGGCACTCCGACATTTCAACAGTCTTTCGGTTTATTAATTATTCATGCTCAACTGGCCCATAGTTTATCATCTATTTTTAATGGCTGAGATCGTATACTGTACTCCTAACTGCAGCTTTCTGTCCACTAATGGAGCCGTTGAACACGACTAAAGTTAGAAGACATTGATAAACTTGCACTTGATGATTGATGCAGCTATGTGTAATTATTGGCAAAGCTGGGTAAGATTCTGTGGCTTCGATATCAAAGTTCAACTTTGAGCAAAAAGGCAGCTTTTGTTTGGCACATAAAGTGAAGTGTTTGCTTTCCAGTGTGGGTCTCGGTGATATTCTTAGTGAATATAAGGTTCCAGATTCACATCTTCTGAAATGTAACCCGGTTTCTCATGATAGGACCTTTGGAAGAACTTCACAATAATCCTGAAAAGTTGAATCTGAAGCAACTAGACTTCTGTTTAGGATATTAAGAGGTTTCTCCTCTCATCTATTTGTAACTGACTGGTGGGGAGTACAGATATTTAAACTCCACTGAGGTCATTAACACATTAACAGCAATTAAGATCACATGTTAACAGCTGAGTCAAAAACATTATAATGGGTTGTTGTAGTCATTGAAGGCACAAGTGTGTTTGTCTACTGGGACATCACATGTGCATTATTAGTTTAATTTTCTGCACTCTTGCTACTGGTGTATTCCCATCAGCTATTTAGATCTGAACGAGCCTCTTGGATGAGAAGTGAAACATCTTTACACCCTAAACAGAAGTCCAGTTGCCAGTTTTACTCATCTTTTTTCCAGACAGTATTTTCATTTCTTTTTTTTTTAAATATTTGAATATTTCAGCAACATGACAATAAGCATCTCCTTTGACATTCTGATATTAAAAATGTTTTGTTTTTGCCCTGCAGGGTTTATTTCAAGATATTCATGCAACAGGCTGGAAGAAAAATGCTACAGCTGTCCAAAAATACTTGAGCACTTCACCAAAACATGTTAAGGAAAAAATGTACGAAAAAGTAAAGAAGAAAGAGACTATTCTCTATCAGTTGTGATCTCACCTTTCTGTTGTTCTGTAAGTCATATCATTAAAGAACAGAGACGGAGAAGAGGGGGAAGGTGAAAGAAATATCAAGGATGTTAGTCAGTCACCCGCCACACTGAAAGAACTGTTTAGAAGAGTTGAGTGGGTGAACATACAAAAACAGAGAGACGGGGACTGACGGAGGAGTAAAGGTTTGGAGGAGGAAAAGGAGGAGGTCTAGGAGGAGTGAGACAAGCCATCTCCCATGGCTACCGATCCAGGAGACCCCACTGGCACTGAGGACTCCTCGGAGAAAACTGATGGACAGAGGGAGGACGACGCAGAGCGACAGGGCAGGATTGAACCTCAAGGGGAGAAGACACACAACACACCTTCAGATCTCCCCTCCTCCCTGTCTCAGGAGAGGCAACCAACAGGACAAGAGGAGGGATTTCAAGATTGTGGAGGAGGAGGAGGACAATCCAGTCATCTGGGTGAGAAGAACCCAGTCAGACTGATTTTGTTCTCCACACCTTCCATACCAGTCGACATTAGCCAGAACCGTCTGAGGAAAGAAAAGCGCTTCTTCAGGAAGAGTGTGGAGATTTGTGAGGAGGAGGATGTGGTGGAGGTACCTCCAGAAGCTCCCCACAGTGCTCCCCACTTGGACCTGTGCTCCTCAGACTCAGTCTTTGCCAGCAGTGGCCAGCGGCAAGGAGATCCTTCACCTTGTGGTGACCTGAGCCATGAAACATCCTGTCCCAGCTCTAGCCAGGAGCAAGGCAAAGATGCTTCTTGCTCTGTAACTACCCAGAGGGGGAAGGAGAGGGACCGAGAGCAGGAGGAGGAGGCAGAGATGAAAGCAGTGGCCACCTCTCCTGGAGGCCGGTTCCTCAAGTTTGACATTGAACTAGGCAGAGGAGCCTTCAAGACAGTGTTTAAAGGCCTGGACACAGAGACATGGGTGGAGGTTGCTTGGTGTGAACTTCAGGTAAGATTAAAATATGTATTGTTTTTAACACTGTAGTGCTAAATATTAAACCATGAGAAGAGATTCTGTGCAGGAATGTGCGCACAACCCTGGGAGATAAAAGGAAATAACAGAAAATATTTTTGTGATGAGTGTGCTTTGGAGAACTTGTTTTTTGGAAGTGAGTAATATGTCCCACGAAAGTATTCTCTTGAAATGTGGAATTCAGCATGATGACTGTTTGCTATTCATGCTGCTTGATAGACTGCAGTTAAGTGGAAGCTGGGGTGAAAAAGAGGAGCATTGCTTATTATTGAATGAGGACACAAAATGAGGGTAGAGTTTGTTTCTTTGTAGGACTGTCATAAATATCTGAAAAATAGACAGTGTTTGTCCTTGTTGTGAAGTGGTATCCTACTTAAAGTAGTATTTTCTGCATTAACCTGAATGGTATTGATTCATTCATGACACATAAGGCCAAATGTTAAATTGAATTAATAACACTGGGTTCAGCAGCTGTGTTTTAAATCAGGCAAGGGACTCTACAGTTGTTGAAAAGAAAATCCAGTGAAGGTCTCCATTTAGTCTCACTCGTTATTTTGATATACTTAACTAATTAATTAGTAATCATGCATTGCAAAAAAAAGGATATAATGAGTGTAATGAATGCCTCATCAGTAATAACGTCCACCAGGAGCATTATGTTTTCATTTATGTGAATTTGTTCCTGTTTTTTTTTTTTTTTTGAGTGGCAAGATTACGCAAACTTTCTAGATAGATTTTCATTAAACTTAGTGAAAGGATGGACTATAGGCCTGAATGTTTTAATTTCGGTGCAGATCTGAAGAAAAGAGTGTTTTCTACTTGCTTTTATATTAAATATAAGTATGGCACATTTGGAAATTCTCTCAAATTGAATACAATTGAATGAAATTCACTGGAAGAATGGGTGATCAAGATCAGGCAAGAGCCATTAAGAGAGGCTACCTATCTACCCACCACATACCAATCTACCTACCTACCTACCCACCCACCCACCTACTTACCATCCTACCTCCCTACCTACCCACCTACCTACCTACTGCCAATTGTTCGATCAATCAATCAATCAATCAATCAATCAATCAATCAATCAATCAATCAATCAAATTTATGTGTTAACCACAAAGAATCCTCTCCTTAAACATTGTTTTAATAGATAGAATATTCGGCAATCCCCGAACCCGTTGGTGGACACCGGCGGTAAGGGATGCCGTCAAGCTGAAGAAGGAGTCCTATCGGGCCTTTTTGGCTTGTGTGACTTCTGAGGCAGCTGATGGGTACCGGCTGGCCAAGCAGAATGCAGCTTTGGTGGTTGCTGAGGCAAAAACTCGGGCATGGGAGGAGTTCGGTGAGGACTTGGAGGACGACTGTCAGACGGCTTCAAGGAAATTCTGGTCCACCATCAGACGTCTCAGGAGGGGGAAGCAGTGCAGCATCAACACTGTGTATAGTGGGGATGGGGCGCTGCTGACCTCAACTCGGGACGTTGTGACTCGGTGGGGAGAATACTTCGAAGACCTCCTCAATTCCACTGACACGCCTTCCCATGAGGAAGCAGAGTCTGAATTCTCTGAGCGGGCTCTCCTATCTCTTGGGTTGAGGTGACCGAGGTGATTAAAAAGCTCCTTGGTGGCAGGGCCCTGGGGGTGGATGAGATCCGCCCGGAGTTCTTAAAGGCTCTCGATGTTGTGGGGCTGTCCTGGTTGACACGCCTCTACAACATCGCGTGGACATACGTTCCTGCCCTCACCTATGGTCACGAGCTGTGGGTCGTGACGGAAAGAACGAGATCCCGAATACAAGCAGCTGAAATAAATTTCCTCCGCAGGGTGTCCGGGCTCACCCTTAGAGATGCTCACCCTTAGGGTGAGAAGTTCGGTCATCCCGGGGGGGGGGGACTCAGAGTTGAGCCGCTGCTCCTCCGCATTGAGTGGAGCCAGATGAGGTGGCTCGGGCATCTGGTTAGGATGCCTCCTGGATGCCTCTCTGGTGAGGTGTTCCGGGCACGTCCTACCGGGAGGAGGCCCCGGGGACGACCCAGGACACGCTGGAGAGACTATTTCCCCCGGCTGGCCTGGGAACACCTTGGGATTCTCCCGGATGACCTGGACGAAGTGGCTAGGGAGAGGGAAGTCTGGGCTTCCCTGCTTAAGCTGCTGCCCCCGCGACCCGACCCCGGGTAAGCGGAACAAGATGGATGGATGAATGGAAAAAAGAACTACTAGATAACAGATTTCCATGAAACTTTGCTGAGGCATTAGATATGGTCTGGTCTTAACATGCGCCCAGGTATGGTGTAGACTTCAGTTCATGTCTCACACACTTCTTCTGTGTTATGTAATAAAGTGGGAAATGGGAATAGTCGCGTGAAAGGAAAGCTCTGAATGGGGTGCATTTTATGAGCACGAGCAAATTCCAACAAATTAGAAAAAAAATGTAGATTGACCAGAAAACAATTCTGAGAGAAACTCTTTGTCGTGGACTTCATTGTCTCGGTCTTTACATACTGGAGACAACTGTATTTATTAAGCTGATGAGTAATGGACATTGTTAAATAATGTATATTCAACATGTGGGAGACAGACTTGTGGAGGAGAGAAGAAATGCATCCCCTCTGACTCAGCCATACAATAGAGAGCAGTGTTATGGTAAGCCATCTGATTTGACTGCTGGCTTTGTGTGAGAAAAGTCAGTCATGTGTTTGGTTTGGAGCTAATTCCAAAACAAGAGCCTTGGCTAATCCTTGAGATCAGTCTCTGTCTGTCGGACGAGGATCAGGCATGGCATCCTCACCTATGCTGACTGTCTTCGAACATGTAGTGAAGCAGCTTCTTATCTGCAGGTGGCCTCTGGTTCTGGGTATATCATAATGACGTAGCTCCCGCCACATCCTTTTCAATTATTTCATGTGTTCTTTAATCCAGGAATTACAACATCCTGGTAAAGAAAATATATTTCCCTAAGCAAGCTGCATTGTTTCATACATCTAGCAGAGGCACAGTATTTTGGCTCATGACTGTGAGCCAAGCCGGTAAAGAATTTTTTTTAAACTAATTCCTAAGCTCATTAAAGCACATGTATTTAATCTGTGATATGATATGCAAGTTTGGCTTCACAAATTCACTGAGTCAACTTAAATCAGTTGTGAATCATTTCTGTAAATTATTTGTCGAGAAACCTGACATTTCTTGATAAATTTTTTAATAAGTAAAAGTATGTGTGTCTGACAGAACATGTAGAAATGTACCTGTTAAAGACTGTTTCTAACTTGCAAAGCGAAGAGATGGAGAAAAGAGTGACGAAAAAAAGAAAGGCGATGATGGTGAGTCAGAAAGAGACAAAACGAAGGGAAGACGTCAAAACAAATGAGGTATCACCAGACATCTTTCACAGAGAGCAGGTGTGCAGGTAATGCTACTTTACATACATTACATACATACACAAGGAGTACACAATGGCCTTATCACACACCTGTGATAATCAAACACCTGTGTTTGATTGTTAAGGTCTATGTCTTGTGACATAATGAAAAATAATTTTGATACATTTTCACATTTTGTGAATTATTGCAAATTGTTTTTGTGTGTGTTTATGTTGTAATCCTGATCATTCATGCAGCTGCTTGTCTCTTGAGGATACTCTTGAAAAAGTATTTTAATCTCATTGAGACTTTAACTGGTTAAGTGAAGATTAACAAAAGTAAAATGAAATTTATACTGACTCAAATGACATGATCTGTCCTGTCCAGTTTCAGTGTCAGCTATCATTATCATGGATAGTAATGGTTAGAAATGATTAGCTGACTTTGTTGTTAATAAGTTATCCAAATAGGGTTTTTCCTGCAAAGATGGGAAATCTTCAGTGAAACGGTACAGCGCAGACATACCTCAATTTTGGATGTGTAAACATTAATGGTGTTTATCTGAGCTGAGTTAAAGTGAATTTAATTAACTTAAATTAGTCAAATTCTATATATTTCTACACTCTTGTAATGTCAAAGATCTCTAATCTCTCCCAGTTATAAATGCAGGTTCCAGTGTTAAAATAACAGCAGCAGATGTCCTTCTGCTCATCCATCATAATGCAGTAAGACTCTTGACAGTCTGTTTGATTCTACTCTTTTGAAGGCACTGAGTGGGATAAGAGGATAAAGAGAATGTACATGACCAGCCAATGCATTTGATGCTGTTTTAACTATCCTGCGGCCTGGGAGCACCTAACTCTTCTCCTCTTGTGTCCACAAAGACAGGGAAGCCAGAGGATTAGCTGTCCAAATTCAACTTGAAAGAGTGTGTAATTAAAGTTCCCAGTGCAGACACCATCTCTCTTCTTTCTACTT
This sequence comes from Antennarius maculatus, assembly GCA_013358685.1. Lineage (NCBI taxonomy): Eukaryota > Metazoa > Chordata > Actinopteri > Lophiiformes > Antennariidae > Antennarius > Antennarius maculatus. The sequence continues at coordinate 18,285,346 of CM023607.1, forward strand.
ACCTTTCTCTGGGAATTTCACGCCTTAAAGGGCAGAGCTATTTATCTCTGTTTATAAGGCTTCAATTTATATTTTTCCATTTATTACCTTAAGTGGATGTGTTTATACAACTATTACTTTTGTGTGTTCAAGCTGTTGCTCTCTGTCAGTCTATGTCAACATATGCTGTTGTATTTGTCTGCCTGTCACCCTCTCCCTCTTTTCCTCTTTCACCATCCCTTCTTCCAGCTCTCCCTCCATCACTTTTTGTTGGTGTGATTGAGCATGCAGAGTGATTCAGGGGAGTTAATTACATTGGGTGCCTGTAAGACTGGAACAAAAACCTTGCACATACAGCATAACTTGTCCAACAGAAACCAGACTGGTTCAACTCTGTAATCCCAGACTGGTCTAGTTCCAATCAGCTCAGACCAGCCAGACCACACTCAGAGGTCAACCATTCACTACAGATCTGCCTTACTGGTTACCATCATAATAACTTCCACCTTAAACCTTCGATATATTTGAATTGCTATGCTTTGTTGTTTTTTGAATTCATACCTGCATCTGAATTCCAGAAAGGATTGTCATTATAAGGCCATTAGAGAACACAGGTTCACTTAAGAGTGATATTGACATATGCAGTTAGATGTGCAACCCTTTAAGCTAGACCCATTGTTCCCTTGTATGCTGTTGACACACCCAATTGTAAGTTAACGTCTTTATAATTGTGAGATCAACCTGTTGCTATTTGCTGTCAAGCTCATGTTAGCAGGCTGTAGCACACTGTTTTCAAGAACAATAATAAGTGTAAAAAGACTAAATAACAAAAGTTTTTCTGCTAAGGATTATTTTGCTAAATGGCAATTAGCAACAGCTAAAGTGCGGTGCTGGCAATGACGTGAGGCATGCTGCAACAAAGAAAGGCTATTGACGTTTTACTAAAGTAGGAGAGACAAAAATCAAATGTGCAACAGATTAACTGACTAAACTAGTATGAAATTGATGTCACCAAACTGACCTGATACGTGCTCAACTAGGGCACAACCAGTTAACAAATTGTCCCTCAAGCTGTAGCCTCATTACATGAACAGCAATGGAAAATCAATTGCTATTGAATATTTGAGACAGAAACACAACGACTGGTATCTACTGTATAACCTAATTAAAATCCAAAAAGTTTGAAGTGCTTAATTTATTTGACATGCTCATAATCTGAAACACATTACAAAAGATAATGACTGAGAAAAGAGTGAGATTTTTGGATGAGTTTAAAAGGGTTAGGGATTAAAACTCACCACTTGCAAAACCATCACTCTCCGTTCTTGCACTGCACATCAGCTTCAGCAGTTTGAGTCTTGGATGAAAGTTTGAGTTTGAGTGTAAGGCAAGGGAATCACACCACTCTATCTTTGAGTAAGTCCCACAAAACAGGCTCACCATGCTGTTTTTCACATATCCTGCTTTTCCAGTGTGTATTGATGCCAACATGTCATATAAAGCTTGTTTTGTTTTGTGTTTTGTTTTTTTGAGTCAAAATAAGTGAGTTGTTCTATTTTGTCAATGCCACTGACTTTTTCCAGTTGATTAACAGAATATCATGATGCGGAATTTATCTCTGCAACTGTGTAACACCAGTGCTGTAATGTTATGGAGTTATGAAGACCACCTAACAAGTGGTCACAGCAAATGCAATGACTAGTATAGCTAAAGGCATCTGTGAAGCCTTCTGAACTTGGCCTACTAACCTTAGAGTGTAATCTGGCATATATCTCTACCTTTCAGCAACCTGTCTTGCTAGCCTGACCTGTTGTACTTATGCTAATCCAATCCTAGTCACTCACTGCATTTGATTTTCAAGAACTGATATTCCTGCTCTCATACTATAGGGTGAATCATCTACTTACAAATGTGTAAATGTACAAATATCACCCTATAAGTCAGTGCTCCATTATTTGTTGATAATGTACCAAGTCAAGCCCTATTTCTCCAGCAGTAGCTGAGGAGTGTAACCAGGGAAGCCAGTTCATCTTAAGTTGCTATGTGACATCTGACACGCTGGCAGTGTTTGCCAGAATAGATGCTTTAGGGCTCACGTGCTTTGGCTTTTGTGACCCTTGCCTCTTGCTACCTTACTAACATGTCTGTTGGGTCATGTCCTATCTGTTTTCTGTTTTATGGGGCTATTGGCTACAGGCTGACCTTCTGCTCCACCAGATGTCTGAGCCAAAAAAATCTCATGACTTTCAACCAGGTGTTAGGTTGTATTCTGTTTACCAAGTAATAGTGTCAAGCTAGCCTATCCCTTTGATGACAGCACCATTTTGTGGCACAACCGACTATACAGGTTTTGAACACTTAAGTATTACAGTATCGATGACACCAGTATTTGTTAAGACTACATTGTAGGGCTACAGTGTAAAACATCACAGTAAACTAACAGCTATAGAAATTGGTCACTGTCTCTGACAGATTCACAAAAAATTAAAACATTGATCATGATCATGATTGACCAACAACATGATCTTGTTGGTTTAAACTATTGGGCGGCACGGTGGCGCAGTGCGTAGTGCTGTTGCTGCACAGCAAGGCGGCTCTGGTTTCGGGTCCCACTGTGTGCGAAGTTACATGTTCTCTCCGTGTCTGCGTGGCTTCTTTCCGGGTTCTCTGTCTTCCTCCCACCTCAAAAAACATGCACTTAAGGTTAATTGGCCGGTTCCACATTGCCCGTAGGTGTGAGTGTGTGCATGCATGTTTGTCTGTCTATTTGTGTCTCCGCGGTGCACTGGTGTTGCGCCCGGATGGTGTCCACCATCTCACTCTCCCAGTCAACTAGGATAGACTCCAGCACCCCGCAACCTGTGACAGCGGATGAAGCAGGTTTAGAAGATAAATGAATGAAAAAATGAATGGATTACATTACTGGTATATGCTCTGCTGTTCCTTTTCATTTTTTAAGTCACAAAAACACGACATTACAATTAAACATTATTTAATGTGGTAATTGTGACACACACAGTAACTTGTTTACAGAGTTATTCATCAGAATAATTGCTCCCAGAGGTCCATGATACAGAGACCTACACTACTTAAAGCATTTTGCATTTTATAAACATTTAGGTATTTTTATTTTATGCTGTACTTCTTTCTCTGCAACATTCAGAATTATTGCAGCTATTTTCATGAATTCATTGTCATGTACTAACTTGCATGAAGCACATAGATCATTGTGACTTACTGTAGAAGTTGAGTTCTTCCACCAGGAGAAAGTAAAAGACTTCTGCTTTGAGGAACTCCATTACAGATTTGTTTTTAAAAAAGGTGTGTTCATGGAATTTATGTATACAACCACAAACAAACTACATAAAAAAAGATCTACGCATGCAAAACTTCACTGGGAACTTGCACTTGCATTTGGGTTTGTTGCGCAGTCTTGACAGAAAGACTGTGTCTCAATAGTGACATACCAGCAGCAGAAAGGTTATTGCCTTTGTTTTCCACAGATGTTTTTCTTGTTGTGTGAACATTGGTGTGTGTATGGGTGTGTCTGAGAGTGCTATACAAGCCTGTCTAGACACAAACTCACCAACTGAACTGTTCCTAACCTTTGCCAACCATGAGTCTGATGTGACACTAAATGTGAGGAGGCATTACACAGGGACACACAAGCTCAGGCTCACACTGTGATAGTGAAGCAGAGTGACAGAAAAAGAGCAGAGGCATCACTCTCAAGCAAAATAAAACACATGAAAAACAATGGGTAGATGTAGCATGCAGCCATTTAACATGGAGATTACGTGTAGACACACTTGTTCATGCTCAGGTACACACACAATGGCATAAACATACATGCACATAACAATGCAAGGTGTTAAAAAATGGGAGCATGAGGGTAGATCTAGGTTGAGGTTGATTATTTTTAGCCTTGATAGTGCAACAAAGCACACTCTTTTTATTGATTCCTTTTTTCCACAGAGAGAGGGGAGATGGAGGCATTACCTCCACCAGTACTTCCAGAAAAAGGCAATGAACCAGTATAGAACCAGAGAGCACAAGCTATAGAATAAGTTGAATCAGGTGCAGGGGGATGGGAAGTCAAGTTGGTAACAGATAGATACAGGGACAAAGAAACAGCTTTACAAGAAATTCTGTTTATTTACATCCAGACGTCTGTAGACCATCACCTCCATTTGGTGATCTTTGTGTAAAGCAAAAAAAAAATTACATCAATGGAATCGATCAGTGGAAAAGCAGTGCGGCAATGACTTCTATTTAAAGTGAAGTCTGTTTGCGACATGACTGGTTATAAAATGAGTCTCCCATGAACATTAAGTAAGACTGCTGTGTTTTCATTTCATATAAAGAAGCTTCTTTTTAAAGAAAAGCACAGCAGTGATCTTTTGAAATGTATTTTCTATTCAAACCTTTCACCCCTATCTAATAATGTTTCTGAATAGCAGGTCAACAAAGGTCAAAAGACCACATACTTTATTTTGTTCGTGTCGCACGTGCAAGTTTTAGACAGTAAACAGTTGCATCTGACAAGTCTAAAAATATGCATGGACAGAATGGGGCTAGTAAGCACTTCCTCTAATGTTAAATGCTTTGACTGTGAACATCATGTTAGATTCTTCAATATTATATCACTATCAGATTTTACATATTCATAAACAGTTATTTACAACTAATTGCATTATCAGGGGGAAATAAATATCAATATTAATGTCTGAATACAGAATAGTTTACTAAAGACACACATCAAGGTTTAATAAAATATTTAAAAAAAAAAACATATAGGTAATACATGACAAAGTACAGTCATTTGAACATTAGATTACAATGTGAGCACTACAGAGTATTTTTTAAATATTATTTATGTAATATCCTAGGCACCAGTAATCAGATAATCAATGACTGTCGCACTTAATGTGGGTTGCTGCCTGTGTCTGTGAATCGGATTTCTACCATGTCCATTATGTCCTCCACAGTGGGTAATGGTGGCAGATGCAGCACAAATATGTTTTATAAAGCTGCAACTGGGGTGTTGCCTCAGCACTGCTGGAACGCTGTGTTGGCAGTACCATCTAGTGGCAGTCATGTTCAGTCAACACTCATGGTTTGTGTGTCTCAGGTAGCCTCAAAGCATTTTTGAAGAATCATGAAGCAATATTCTTCTACAGCTTATGGACATAAATTGTTAATGATAAACGATTAATGCTCGATAAAGCTCAAGGGAAATTGCTGTCATACAGTTGATAAGTTATAGTACTTTATGCAACAATACTAAGTGTTCATATTACCTCTCACCACAGGACCGTAAGCTGACCAAGGCAGAGCAGCAGCGCTTCAAAGAGGAGGCTGAGATGTTGAAGGGGCTTCAGCACCCCAACATTGTTCGCTTCTATGATTCCTGGGAGTCTGTGCTACGTGGAAAGAAGTGCATCGTACTGGTGACTGAGCTCATGACTTCAGGAACACTCAAAACGTTAGTGAAACCTCTTCATTATTCTTAATTCAGCAGCATTGTGTCACTTGGTTTGTCAATATCTATACCCATATTCAGAAAATCTTTCTATACTCTCTGATTGACATTTGATCTTTCTATGTCAGTCCCTTTTTACAACTGTATCATTAACTGTGTTACTTATAGGGTCAAAAACAAGCTACTGATCTTTATTTCAAATAGCTGCACAGAAATAGGCAACTAAGATAGAACAAACAACATACATTATGCACCAGTTACATTCAACGGAAGGTCTGGAGAATGTAAGCTCTGACCAATCTCATCTGTAGTTTTAATGTTCAAGTAATTGCCCTGTGCAAACCAATACCTGTGCTGCTATCGTCAGTGTTAGCAAATATCTGGTTGATATTTGGCTCTATTGTTCAGAAGATGGTAGAGTGGGAGTACAGCTCAATGTCAGTCAGTCAGTCATTTTCTTAACCCGCTTAATCCGCTGACGCAGGGGCAGCCGGTGCCTATCCCGGCAGTCTCAGGGCGTGAGGCGGGGGACACTCCGGGCACGACGCCAGTGTACCGCGGAGCCACACAGAGACAAACAACCACTCACACACACACTCACTCACTCCTACGGTCAATTTGGGACCGGCCAATCAACCTAAAGCACATGCTTTTGGTGGTGGGACACAGAGCGGGACTCGAACCCGGGTCCGCCGTGTTGTGAGGCAACAGCGCTACCCACTGCGCCACCGTGCCGCCCACAGCTCAATGTAGTCAACAAAAAACAAACAAAATCACATGGCTCAAAGCTTCAGGAAACAATTTGACAGTTTTTTTTTCTTATTACAAGCAGAGATTATTATAGGAAAACAAAGTCTTCTCTGAATTTATCGCTGAAAAATTAATGGTTAACCTACATTAATAATGCATTAAATAATCTTTACTGGCTCAAGAGAAGCTGCATGTCAGTAAATCATGATTGAATCTAACTCTCTTTGCAGTTACCTGAAGCGCTTTAAGGTGATGAAACCCAAGGTCCTGAGGAGCTGGTGTAGGCAAATCCTGAAGGGACTGCACTTCCTCCACACCAGAACTCCTCCAATAGTCCACCGGGACCTCAAGTGTGACAACATCTTCATAACAGGTCCTACAGGCTCTGTCAAGATAGGTGACCTAGGGCTTGCCACTCTTATGCGAACCTCCTTTGCCAAGAGTGTTATAGGTAAGGTCCAGAAATAGATTTACTGCTTAAAAGAACAATGAAACTGAGTCAACTTATTTATGTATATTTTTTTCCATTCAGCACTGTTCATATTTTAGAGGAGCTCGGCTGTTTATTGCCACAGATTATTGACAATTTCACTCTAAGATTCATGTGGACTGCACTTTTGGTGAATAGACCTCTGATGCAATGTTGTCTCAGTGAGCCAACTTACATTACAGGTTTTGGAAATATTGATAGTGGTGAAGTAGTCTTTAGCTGCTCAACTTTTCATTGACTGTGAACCACCATCCCATCTGAACAGGAACCCCAGAGTTCATGGCCCCAGAGATGTATGAGGAGCACTATGATGAGTCTGTGGATGTCTATGCCTTTGGGATGTGCATGCTGGAGATGGCCACTTCAGAATACCCGTACTCTGAGTGCCAAAATGCTGCTCAGATCTACCGCAAAGTCACAAGTGTGAGTGTGACTGAACACATAGCACATGTGTGGTGATGCCATGCATCTACTGTACTTCTTTTGCACTTGATTCAAAACGCCCTCCCAACTCTCTGAATCCAAATTAAGATATCTTAGTAATGATTACATCAAATATCCCTAAATTTAACAGTGTTGTTCTGTGTTAAATCAATCAATTTCTTGGGTCTTTTTCTGTAGGGTATAAAGCCAGCCAGCTTTGATAAAGTGAATGACCCAGAGATTAAAGAGATCATTGAAGGTTGCATTCGTCAGACAAAGAGCCAGAGGTAAGAGTTTTACATTAATAAGCTGAATTACTGATCGATCAGCCACAAAATTCAGTGTTTTTTTTCCCCCTTGATAGACTCTCCATCCGAGATCTCTTAAACCATGCATTTTTTGGGGAGGACACAGGGGTCCGCGTGGAGTTGGCAGAAGAAGACATAGGAACTAAGGACTTTTTGGCTCTTCGGATTTGGGTTGAAGAACCTAAGAAGCTAAAAGGGAAGCACAAGGACAATGAGGCCATTGAATTCAGCTATGATCTGGAGAATGATAGTGCTGAGGAAGTGGCACTAGAGATGGTGAGACACAGGAACAATTCTGACCAATAGAAATAGGGTTCATAAGATTCACGGATGCTATAAGGTAGACGGTAAGAAAGCTTTGGTGCTAGAAAGCTTGAACAAAGGTTAAGATAAGGAAATCGATTGATTTTGCCCACTGAACGTCATTTCAAGGTAGGGTCTAATGATTCTAGATTGGGAAAAGTCATTCTTCTAATTTTTATCACCCTTTTTTTCTTTCAGGTGAAGTCAGGATTTTTCCATGAGAGCGATGCTAAAGTGGTTGGAAAATCCATCAGGGACAGAGTTAATTTAATCAAAAAGTCAAGAGAGCGTCGGCAGCAGCAGGTCCTGCAACAGCAGCATGGCCTCGAAGAGAAAAGAGACTCCACTCTCACTTCCTACACCTTTGCTACTACGTCCTGCCTGTCTTCCTCAGTGCCAGTGGTAGCTGGACAGACACAAGGAGGGCAGGAGTCTGTAGAACTGCCTGAAGTGGATCAGCAAGTTAGACAGCAACATATTTTCAGTGGAACAACCATTAGTCTGCCAGGTAAAGTATGTGCCTTCAACATATATGGACCATGACATAAATTAAACAGTACAATATGAATGAACTGGACTTCAGTGCTATGCAATTGAAGTGGAAGAAGTTTGAATGAATGTATACAGCGTGCAGGAATACAGAAATCAGCGTGTCTATTGGTTTGTAATACTAAATGATTTGTTTCTACAGCATAACTCAAAACCATTTGCATTTGTGCAACTTCAACAAATTGTTCTGAGAAAATAAAATGAATCAACTTCATATTTGTTTTGAGCAGTTTTTAGACCTCAATGTTTTTCTTTCTCAATTGTATTTTGTTGGCTGGTGTTTTCAGATCTGTGTTGTAAATTTCAGTGTTTTTCCAAGAAAAAGGAAGTTGCTTTAAATTTTACAAGGCACTGCTTCATCTCTACTTTTAATGTCTCTCTCACAGAAGGTGAGAGCATAGGATCTGCCAGCTGTGAATCTTATGCAAGTGGACAGAGCCAGGTGCATGCTCAGCAAGGGGAATCATACAACCATTCCCAGACTCTCCAAACTACTACATCTACATCCGTACGTCTGTGTATTGTTTTCAAATTCAGTGCAACTAATTGATTAATTAATCGTTGTTTGAAATGTGTGGTTTATGTTTCTTTTTAAATCAGCTTGTTCATTTGCATTTATGTTTTTGCGCTGCAGAGCACTTGTGCACTGGCTCATATTCCAACAGTTCCTGTTGGTGAGAGTGGAACTGTTCCAAATGTGCCTATTGGCCAAAGTATTAGTATGTCCGGCATGTCCACAGGACAAAGTGGAGGGGGACCTGCTGGCCAGACATTTCTTCAGCCCAGCTTGGTTCCACAGGTATGAAGTTTACATCAACACTACTTTCGCATGAAAACCGTAATACTAATTTGTATTAAAATGAATGCAAGGGGGTTACAACCACCTATGGTATTGTCATTGATGCTAAAGCTATGTAACTGCTACTTGCATTATTTTCCCTAAAATGACTTTTTACTCAAACCATCATTTTAATCATGTGATATTATCTGACTAACAGGGTTTTCTCCAGGAAATTATGTAGTAAAGTTAGTAAACTATAGTGGTCTCTTAGCCGCCCTGTATGCTTCACATACAGTACTCATCCTGCCCTTTCTACTTGAGATTTAATACCTTACTTCTATGACCTATCTAATTTTATAATTCTAGTTCTATGTGAGGCAGCTCAGGATGATAAAATTTTTGGAAAGTCCTAGTGTTTGAATTAAACTTGTTTATTATTGATGCCCCTTGCCAAAGCTTATTCTTAACCTAATTTTTCTGCTACTTTCTTTCCCTTCCTTCAACAATCATCCTATCATTATCACTGAGCAGTCACAAACATTCCCATCAGACACATTTGAAATCACCACACCCCAAGGGTCAATGGCCCCCTCACAGTCATGTATACCCCCTGTTTCCCCTCAAGCACCCCTTAACATTCTCACTACATCCATGTCAGTCAGTGATCCTGCTGGACTAGCAGGGACCATTGTCTCCCTTGCTCAGCAGACCCAACCTCCTGCCACTCCCATGAAGCATACTGACATCATTCCACAGGCAGCACCCCAGCAAACACTGCCTGTCATGATCCCTCAGCAGACTATTGTCCAACAACAACAGATAGGGATGGATCTCCAGTCCTCCACCATTCAGCAGCAGCTCCAACAGCAAATGGAGGCCCAGGCCACTCTGCTAGAAAAACAACAAGGTAGCAACACTCATCCACCAACAGAGCAGCATCCACAGAGTCTGTCAACTACAGCTGTCCAGACACATCAACATGAGCCGCAGCAGCAGTTCTACGTTCAGCAGCCTGCTCCTCCTGTCCTCACAACTACTCAGCAGCAACTCGTAGTACCACAGACAGGTATGGAGACGAAACGTATGTCATTACCACAGTCAGCAGAGCAGTCTCTGACTTACAAGCCTCAAACAATGGGGGATCCTCGAGAGCAGACCATGATACAGCCACAGCAACTACAGCAACAGCAACCTTTATTACAACAGCAACAACTACAAGCTTTGTTACTTGACCAGCAGACACATGTTCAGCAACATCTTGATCTGCAGCAACAAAATGTTCTGTTTCAGCAGCAGCAGCAACAGAGCCAACTACAACAACATCAATTGGAGCAGCAGCAAGCAATTTTACGCAAGCAATTATTGGATCAACAGCAGCAGCAAATTCTTTTTCGACAGCAAGAGCAGCAACAGAATGGTCTTTCACAACAGCAGTCAAAACAACAGCCTCTGATACAGCAACAGCAGCAGAGCCAGTTATATCAACAAATTGGCCAACACCAAGCTGGAATTCAAAAAGAGCCAGAGACGCAACAGGAGCAACAAATTGTATTGCAACTTCAGCAGACCCAACAGCAAAAGGATCAACAATTACAACAGCAAACCTTACTCCAACAAATGGAACAACAACAGCAACAGGCACTAATGCAGCAGCATTTACAGCAGCAGGCTGTTTTACAACAGCAACAGCTACAACAGAAAGTGGAGCTACAGCAGCGGCAGCAAGAGCAGCATCAGGCACAACTCAAGCAGCAGATGGAGCAACAGCAGCAAGCTCTACTGCAACAACGGCTAGAACAGCAGCATCAGCAGCAAGTCCTGTTACAACGACAGCATGCAGAAAGATTACAGCAACAAGCCCTGGTGCAGCAACAGATTCAAGAGCAGCAGCAAGCAGCCATTGTTCAATTTCAGCAAACTGAGAATCAAGAGACGGTCCCTATTCCACAAAGTGACAGTAAGTCGCAGATTCAACAGCCGCCAACAGATACAGAGCAGACATATATCCCACAGCTGAACCCCAATCAGTTTCCTCTTCACACTGCTCTCACAAAGCACCAAGTGATAGAGCAGCAGCCACAAGCAGCATTGGTTCAACAGCCACAAGTGTTTCCTACCCAGCCTCAGCATCATGCTTCTGTAATGGAACCTCATATCCAAGTTGGAGGACCTGCTACCATTGATGTAATTCAGCACCAAAATCAAAATGTCACACAGTCCCAGGTGACCATGGGTATTCAACCTACGAAGATCACTATACTGCCAACTGCTGTTTCCCCAGGTCAAGTCCTAGCTCAACGAGGACAAAGTGAGGCTCAACCACAGAGTCAAGGCCAAATGCCAGTCCACTTAATCGCCCAGACCACAGCCCAAGCAGCTCAAGCTATGATGGAAGCCCAAGTAACTCCTCAAGCATCAATTGTCCAAGGACAGCCCCACACCATCCAAACTCAGCAAATTCCTTTACAGACTAGTTACCCAGGACCAGTCGCTCCCATACAAAGCCAAGGAAATGCTCAAGCGATCCATGATCAGCTTGTGCACCTGACCATAAGTCAGTCTCAGACACCACATGTACAGTGCCCAACTGTGGACATGCAGATGACGGGCCAAGCTGCTGTACAGACTCAAGCTGCATTTCCCTCTATTCCCAATCAAATTCAGCAAAATACTCCCACACTGGTCCAGTTGCAAGGGCAGACTGCTGCTGGCCTTCTGACATGTCAGTATGTTCCTCAACTTACCAACCAAACTGTTCCATCTGTACAACAGGATATTCATGTTACGCAGCAACAGCAGCAAGAACAATTACAGCAACACCAGCAGATGACTTTGTCTTCTGTGTCAGTTGCTGGTGTGGGACTTGCAGCAGATTTCACTTCTGCTATTGACCCTACAAACTTGGTTGCATCGTCTCATCCTTTGTTACAGACTGGACAAACTAATGTTTGTGGACAAACAGCACTGCATCCAGTTGTTCAGGCTCAGCAGCAGACTCTAGCGTGCACTGCTGCCCCTTCAGTCCTCCAGTCCATCTCCCAGCCTAATATGCCTCAGTCTAATGAGCAGTATCAGCAACAACTCCAGATTCTGTCTCAAGTGCAGCAACAAGTTCCACCTTCTCCACAGGTACCAATACTGGCACAGCCCACGGCTACTCCCACTCAGCAACCACTTTCTTCAAAACAGACTTTGATACCCCTTGAGGAGAGCAATTTGTTGACACCGCCTGCTTCACACCTTGTGAATCATCCTGCCGTGCAGATAGTCCCCAGTAATGTGACCAGTCCTCAACCTCAGAGCAGGACCCTGCCCCTATACAGTCATATAGTAACAGGTTCCCCTCCATCACCACAGCATCAAGCCACACATATGCTGCCAGCTCACACACACACACAAACCAGCATTCAAGCCCAAACAAACTCTCAAACACAGACACATGTTCAGGCACAGGCACATTCTCAGACTCAAACACGCACTGAGACACCTCCTGCTGAACACCCTGTCCTACCCCTTGCTGTCTTTCCTACACAGCAAATGCCCCTCAGCCCCTCTTGTGCCTCTTGTCCTTCAGCATCTCTACCATCTCTTCAATCCTTATCATCCCATAATCCTGCTACTGCCCCCGTGCCAGACCTGCCTTCAACTACTCCAGAAGCTCAAGTAACCATACCAGCACAGGCCGACTTTTTACCCACCTCCCCTCCGCCTGTTGCTACTCTACAGTCGTTTGATTCTAATGCCCCCAAACTGCCCCAAGCCTTGCTGCAAGACTGTGACCTTTCCCTGCTGGGTATTGCTCAGGTACAAGAAGATTTTAAACTGTTTTGATAATGAAATGTTGTTTTGTTTTGTTTTTTTTTTACTTTGTTGATGTACCTACAGAATCACTGACAATACTGGTATCAATTAATTTTAAAAATCTTTAACTCATTGGCTGCTAAGCGCTATGTAGCAGTTGATCTCCTTTGGCGGACTTTCTCCGATGCTCCGGACATTAATGTGTTTTCTTTCTGTTCTTGACTGATCGCAAGAGGCTTCGCTCAGAGCAACACTCAGAGCAACAAGTTTCACTATGAAAAACAAGAGTACAGTCACACCTGTCAACAAAGACCACTTAAGGGACAGGCAAGAAGTGGCTACGTTGGATAGGAGGTCTATTTTTAATCTTATTAAGATGTTATTTGGTTTCTGCAAATCATGTTAGACCCCAAAATTGTGATCTTGCTACCCCGAAGGGTTTTGCAACCTGTTCATCTTCCACAAACACCATCTTTGTTTACTTTCATGTGGAAAATGTGTCTGGACTTGCTACACTCTTCATCATTGTATTGTACAGTAAAAGCAGTACTTTCACTTTTTGAAGCAAATCGCCAGCCTGTCGCTGGAAGCTTGGCAGTGGCTTTATCATAGTCCTTAGCGAGTTTCATGGTATGTTTCTGTAACCAACGCATAATTGGGATGTTGTAGTGTGTTGCAGAAAAACTCCAGTCAGTTGATTGCCCGGTTTACTGTCACTCAAGTATTACTCTTCCTGCTATTTGGGGTGTTGTCATTGTAGCTGTTGAAAAACTTGCACTTTCTCTTGTGAAAGTAAATGATGAAATGTTGTCCGGTAAGGTTCCACCTTTTACAGATAGTTATCCACTGTTTACCTTAAGCTTAAAAAAGAAATCTGTACATTGTCATTATCGCCAGTGATTGCTACCTGCCGGTCTCCAAATGTGTTGATTGTGGTCACGTTGGACCACTGGATTTCCTATTTGTTGAACTTCAAGAGTATGTTATTGCACAGTAAAAGAGGAGAGTGAAAAGGCAGTCATGTGAGCTAAGGGTTGTCTTAAAGATGTGGTCCATAGACTAGGTTTGACTGTATATTCATACATCAGTATATGTGTTAGTGAATTTAATGTAATCAATAATTTACAGCTTTTGCTTACATTTCATGTTTGTAATGTTATTTGTTGTTTTAATTCTTTGTTCCCTTTCACTTCCTTTGTGACTGTATTCATGTTGCTCTACAGGGTGGTCCATACCTGTCAAGTACAGAGGGTCATTCTTCGTCAGGGTATGTCTGATGTCGTGTCTGATGTAATAGTTGGAAGTCATGATGTATGTCTATTTAGACAAACAAAAGTTATTGTGATTCTGGGGAGCATCTGAAAGTATTCATTTAGTAACGACTTGACAAGATAAAAGAATATAGAAATTAAGTGTAGTTACATTTTTAAAAGTCAGAAGTCATATTCTTATCCCAACATAATCCTTTGTATTTTTTTTTTTTTTTTTTTTTTTTTTACAGTTGTTCGATTTTCAAACTCTCTTAGCAAGAAAATGTGTGTCAAAATGCAACTGTAGTTTTAGAGTACATTCCTGACACTCCCACTGCCCCTTCAAAAAAAAAAAAAAATACCGGCCTTGTATCTATTAAAAACAAACATGTATTCACTTGTACATCTCTCCTCAAGAGACCTTTCCTCTGACTCAGCTTTTATTTCTTGCACAGCTTGTGAGGATGCTACTGTTGACATTTATAGCGACACAAAGCCAGAGTAGTACTACAGAAAATAGCTTAATGATACTGAGATATCTCAGTTGATCTCACTTGATTGAGTTTTCCTTACAGCTATTGTTATACATCAATGTTTTTTCAGGTTTGACCTCCAAATTCATTTATAGCAAATACAGTAAATAATGACCAGTTAATGTTTTATGATCAGTATGTCTGGGAAGTCATAAATTTGATTCATACATTACAGAAAGACAAGGTTTATAGGGTTTTATTTCTTTGTATGTATTACCCATACCTAATGTGTGATCAAGAGGCTCTTCAGATATACCCGGATTTTGTTTTTAAGATGCTTGTTGTGTTATAAAACACTCTGACCTATGGCATTTTAATATAAATCATTGTTATGCATATCTATGTTTGATTTTTGTATAAAATTTTAATATTTTCAGTGGCTCACAGTGCAGTGGATCACAATGGATTTGACTTTTACAGGACAATGTGTAACAGTACTTCTACATTACCACCCACAGATCTGTTCCAGTTTATGGAGAAGAAACTCTTCAACTATTGGCCAATGGCAAGTTAGAAAAATTAAAGAATCAAAGAAGATCTTCCTATCAGAAGCCTGACAAAATTTTGCATCAGTTTCAGCTGACCATGCTGCAGGTCTGAAGACAGCAATTATGAATGGCGTATTTTTATCTATACCTACAGTATGTTAAAAAGGACTAGAATATGTCTTATTTTCACCAGGTTTCTGGCAGTGGGGACAATATGGTGGAATGCCAGTTGGAGACACACAGCAACAAAATGGTGACATTTAAGTTTGACTATGAAGGGGATGCACCAGAGGACATTGCAGATTACATGGTAGTGTACTCATTTATTATTATAACCTGGTTCTAAAAATTTAGAATTTTTATTGCAATAATTGAATTTTGGTTTGCTGGGAACTTTTCTTGAAGGTGGAGGAGGACTTTGTCCTTGATGGAGAGAAAGAGAAATTTGTTGAAGAGCTGAGAGCCATAGTCAAAAAAGCTCAGGAAATATTCCTGACACATTCACTGGTATATTACTTTTCATACTGATTCTGATTCTGTCTCCTGTTGTTTGTTTTTTGTAGGTTTTTAAGTGCATATTGATTTATTTGGATCTGTATTTCTTTATTAGACTGGATCAACCGACCAGCTGCATATGAGCAGTCTTACAAGCTCTTCAGGTGATTTCTATATGTATAAATACAAGAATAAAATATTGTATGTTGTTTATTTATCCCCAAAAGGTCACACTAGAAAATGAAAATGTATATGTATTTTCCATGACCTGTAACAAGTGGTAAAATATCCTTATGATTTTCAGTAGACTCAGCACCCCATTCTTCACCAGTGGGTCGCTGGCGCTTTTTTATCAACCAGACCATCCGCCATAGAGATTCTCTGTCCAACCAGGGAGCAGACACAACACCTTCCACTTCTGAGGCAAAGATGCCCCAGTCTCCTAAGACAGAGAAAAGTGAGTCATGTCCAGGTTTTGAAGCTGATTTTTACTTATACTAAGAAAAGTTGATCATTCATATCAGATCTGAAGTTGAAAAAAAAAACCCAATATGAATATACAAAACAGGATTGTTCAAACACAGAAATGATTATCATCATTACTATTTAGACCACAGAGCCAGGGCCCTAATATTGTTGTACAGTATGTAAGCTCAGTGAGTTTTATAAGGACTTTAAATTTAAAACACTGAAAAGGCTACGGTGGCGCAGTGGTTGTCGCCTCACAACACAGCGGGTCCAGGTTTGAGTCCCGCTCTGTGCGGAGTTCACATGCTCTCCCCGTGTCTGCGTGGGTTCTCTCTGGGTTCTCCAGCTTCCTCCCACCTCCAAAAGCATGCTCTTCCGGTTGATTGGCCGGTCCCAAAATTGCCAAAACGGAGTGAATGAGTGAGTGTGTGTGTGCATGGTTGTTTGTCTTTGTGTGTGGCTCTGAGGTGCACTGGCGATGTGCCCGGAGTGAGATAGGCTCCAGCTCCCCGTGACCCGCTACGGCGGATGAAGCGGCAAAAAAAAACACATTCAAAAAAATGAATGAAAAGGTCACAGTTAAGTCGATTTAGTGTTATTGGTTTCTTCAAGAACAAACATTGTTTCCAGAACATGTGTATAGATACTAATTAAAGTAAGCTGTGAACTTACACAACGCCATTTTTCAACATTACTTACCATGTGTTCTTTTCTGCAGCTGTAGAAAGGGAAGGATCCCAGACTACGCAGCCATTGGCTGGCATGGCCTCTCCCCCTAGCCAGATGCTTTCTACCACCTCCCCTCCAGTTTCTGCTGTCTCAGCCCCTGTTTCCATGGCCCCCTCAGCCCCCACCGCTCGGGTTCCTAACGCCAATGCCTCTGAAAGCATCTCTGCCCCAGCCTCTACTCTTGAAGCTTCCATTCCTGCCACTGCTTCCAGTGGTCTTGAACAGCTCACCACAGCATCTCTTGACCAAATTCCCATTGTTCCTTCATCCATGTCAACACCAGCTGCTGCTACTGTTGCATCTCCCACACCAACCACTATTCTGCCAGCTGTTGTTTCTGGAGCCAGTGGTTCAGTTATAGGTCAAAGTGGAGGGGACGCAAATATATCTGAGGACACATTGATAACTCGGTCATGTGTGCTTGCAGCAGAAAAGTCTTCAGCCTCTTTACATTCCCCTCCACTTACTGGTGCTGTGGTCATTCAGCATTGCATGGAACAGCAGCAGACACTTCCCCAGATGGCTCAGCAACCACTTCAGCTACATCAACAAGTACCTGCAGTTCAACAGCAGCTGCAGAAAATGCAGCCTGAACAACAGGCACAGCAGATACAGCAAACAGTCCAGCAGCAACATCTACAATCTCAACACCAAACATATCAAGAACAAATTCAGCTGCAGCCAGAACGAGCACTGCAGCAATCTGTACAGCAGCTCCAACATCAGCAGTTGATACAGAATGAAATACCACTTCAAAAACAACTTACTGGATTGACAGGTCATACCGAATTGTCACAACAGTCATTGCCTCTTCATCAATTTCTGCCCCAAATGCCCCTTCAGCAGACACAACAACCCTTTCCACAACAGCAGATACAACAGTATGCCCCACCTTTGCAACAACAGTCTCAGTTACAGCAGTCACAACTGCAGGTTAAGGCACCCCAAGTTGCTGCAGTGCCCCAACAGCAGGCTCACATTAATCACCAGCAGCAACAACAGGCAAACCTGCAACAGACAATGCATTTTCAGCAACAGCAGCCCCAACATCAGGTGTACATAGGTAGCGGGGCTTTAAATCCAGATATGCTTTCCCTGTCAGGTAGTCAACAGTTTCTTCAACAACAGCCTCAGCTAAATATTAGTCCTGTATTACAGCAGACGATTCCACAACAAGTGCAGGTCTCTGCTGAACTCACACAACAGCAGAGGCAGCTACAACGCCCTGAGCAGCAACAAGAGCTGGTTTCAGCCGTAGAGACACCCCAGAAACAGCAGCAATTTACGCTGCAGAAACAGCCCTCTCTACAGATGTCAGAATCTGAGGTGTCCACAGGGGAGACAAGTGTCATGGAGGACACATCCTCCACCCCCTTTCACCCTAACTCTGACTCTTCTCTGCCACCTCTTCATACAGGGACTTCTGATGTTGCTTTGCCTGCCCTCTCTCTAACGATGACGCCATCACCTGCTCAGCCCTCCTCTGTGGCTGAGTCAGATAGTGAGGGTCCTCCCAAAATTGAATTTGTAGACAACCGCATAAAGACTCTCGATGAAAAGCTGAGAAACTTGTTGTATCAGGAGTACAGCAGCGGGGCAGCACCAGCAGCAGGAGCTGCCTCTGGCCATTCTTCAGCTGCCTCCACAACAGCAGGAGGAGCAGAGGAGTCATCTGAGTCACAGTCAATCCACCCCTTGTCTTTCCCACCACCTGTCTCTTCCTCAGATACATCCCGTCACTCTTCATCCTCAACTACCTCCTCCACTACCTCCCAATCCTCCTCCACCTCCCCTGAGCCAGAGAGAGATGAGATAAAAGAGGGACCCTCCTCAGAAGTGCACAGCTTTGCAGAGCTGGGGCCAGTAGAGCAACAGCCTTGCCCAGTTCTCCCTTCTGCCTCTGCCTCATCCACCCCACCCACTTCTCTTCTACCTCCCAGTCATGATGACTCTGATGGGCCCCAGAGCCCGCCAATTCCAGGAGAACCAACCATTCTTGTGAGTGAAAACTATCATCTATTTTGACTTTGTCTTTCACTTAACCAAATTTGTTATTTTATGATGTTATGTTATTATTTTGAAATGTTTCTGTTTCATGGTCAAGCTATGTAATCAACATTCCGCCATGTTTTGTTTTTCAGCTTTTGTAATGTTTGAAAGTATCTTCCTTTTGAAGAACTCAACTCTGTCCAGTCAGTTTTAATTGTCTTAACTGTTCTAGGCTGTACCCCCACACTCTGACATCAGTACCACTGGAGACACGTCGTGGCCCAACAATCAGCAACCGACTCTCCACCGGAATGGACAGCAGAGGCACAATGCAGGAGGTGGATATTTTGGCCTAAACCTGACATGTCCTAGTATCAGAAATCCCGTTAGCAAGAAATCCTGGACTCGAAAATTCAAAAACTGGGCGTGCAAACTGCGGCACTCCACCACGTTGTTCAAGAAGCCCAGGGTCCAGCAAGGTAGCGTCCTCTTAGGTAGCGAGCAAGCGAGAGCGAGAGAGAGAGAAAGAGAGAGAGAGAGAGAGAATGAGATGTTGGGATATGGATCTATATCTAATATTTAGCACTAGTTTTAACATAGTAAAATAACTGTCTTAACCATCAGGAATTAATAACATTAATTTTAAAGAATGTTTATATCTAATAATCCTGTTTTTGTATTT
Source organism: Antennarius maculatus (assembly GCA_013358685.1). NCBI lineage: Eukaryota > Metazoa > Chordata > Actinopteri > Lophiiformes > Antennariidae > Antennarius > Antennarius maculatus. The sequence continues at coordinate 18,304,846 of CM023607.1, forward strand.
TGTAATAATAGTATCAGTCTTGACATCACTACATACATTATTGTTTTGGTTTTTTTTTTGTTCTTTCACTTAATTTTATTGTCTTGGCAGTCTTTCTTTTTGCATGGGTTACGAACTCAGGGTCAACAACACTGGAAAGTAGAAGAGGTTGGAAGAATGGTACAGTGTAGGATGAGCTCTGGAGAAAAGCCCGGCTGTGCCTGTGCCAGGACATAACCCTTCATAAGACACCTGTGTTTATTAACCTGTCTGTAAGCACTGCCAGCAGCAGCCATCTCACCTCCTCCCCCCACTTGCTGAGTCATTGTAGACAGCACTATGCTCATCATAACACAGACAAGACAAAGGCTAAGTTGTTGGGCTAGTATTTTATAATCAGTTGTCATTCAGAATATATGTATGTATGTCAGCATTCTTCATTCCTCCATATGTAGTTTCAGTAGATACAGGTACTGCACATATATTAAATGACCGTTTCATTTCATTTTGCATGATAATGTAATTTATACATATATATATACAGTATATATATATACACACACACACACATACATATATACAGTATATACGTATATACGTATGTGTGTATATATATATATACATACTGTATACACATACAGTATATGTGTGTATATACATATATATGTATATATACTGTGTATACTGTATATATATATACACACACACACATATATGCATATACTGTATATATATCACATTTCTCACTGCTAACAAGCTACTGTCAGTTTCTGTTACATATGACAAGGTTTTTCACATGATGGTTTCCCATCACTCTTGTTATTACAGTATTAACAAGAATGCATGAGCATATATGCTATGTTATATATGTGACTAATAATGCATTGATATCTATAACACCAATATCAGGTTGTATTTTATGTGTTGATCTTAAATTATATTATTGCTAACATAATGATCCTAAATATCAAACTCACTCAACAATATCACTGTGAACAGTTTTAAAATGTGGAATTGCTAATTGTGGTCTGGTGAAACTGGTGAGTTAGTGAGGGTGAGAGTGTGGATGTGTGGATGGGTGGGGCTGCACTGTTAACATTCAATCAGCTCACGCTATTTTTTTAATGCAATGGCTCACTAATTACTTTTTTAATGAATCGAGCGCTCCCCAGAGTCATTACCTATTTATTTTGAGCATTTATTTTTACTTTCAGAGTAACTTAAACTTATTCTTCCTGTTGTTGTATACAGTATACTATAATTCAGAATAATGACAACCACTGAGCGTGCAAGCTTTGTAAGTGACAAAGTTAAAGATATGTGACATTGGTGGTTGACTTTTAACGGTGTACCTTTGTGTCTATGCCCCATGTTTCTCCATCTGTGTGTCCTTGTCACACGTTTTTACATCTATCTTGTGTCTGCTGCTTTTGTGTGTATCTACATTGTCATTTCTGTGCTGTTTATACCCATGTGTCTCTGTTCTTGTCCCTGGATCTTTGTCTACCTTTTTTTCTTCATCCCTTTCCGTTTATCAGATGAATGTTGCTGCAGTCAAGCACTTGGGGAGGAGACGAAGGTGCCACCCATAAATCCACCTCAGTCACGCAAAGGACGATTTCAGGTAAGAGGCACCTTTGATTTTACTTTGGCTTTACTTAAGCATTTGAAGGGCCATCTCTACCATGAAATGTAACCTGATTATTATCCTAATAACTTTGGTAAATGATTTCATTGTCTTCGGTTCATATGACCCCACTATAATAGCATACAGTATTTTCCGCACTATAAGACACACCTAAAAGCCTTTAATTTTTTTCAAAAAACGACAGTACGCCTTATAATCCAGTGGGCTTTCTTTGTGAAAAATTGTTTTGAAATAGGCCATTCATTGAAGGTGCACCTTATAATCAGATGCACTTTATAATTCAGAGCACTTTATATATGAAAAAAGTTTAAAGTAGCCCATTCGTTGAAGGTGCGCCTTATAGTCCAGTGTGCCTCATGGTGTGGAAAATACTGTACACATAGTACACATTATAGAATATGTAATCATAGTTTAATTACATACAGAAGAAAGAGAGTCTTTTATTGGCACTCACACATTTATATTTATTTACTTTTCTCTCCTTTTTCATGTAGCTCAAAACCAAAATATGATCACAGGGGTATTGCTGTAATTTGTTTTATTACTAAATGATCTATGATTGACATCAGATGAACAATCTGCCTCTAAAGGTTAATTTAATTCTTCCTTATAAGTAGCATGTAGTGTCAATCAGTTGAGATGATTAGCAAGTGCCAGTCAAACATCAAATGCTGAAAGATGACAGTGAAACAATAATGAAAGTATTACATTTCTTTTTTATCAACTGTTTATATGCAGATAAATGGAATTAATATCTCCACAAAATATTTACAGTTACGTCAAATAATCACGATCAGGGAGTTAAGTAATAGTTCATAAAGGCCAACACATTAGCTTTACCCATCATCGCAGTCTGAACCAACAGCTAATATCACCCCTCACCAAATTGTGTGCTGTCTTAGATTCCCAGCTGGTGAGGTGTTAACTCTTCCGAGGTTTGTCTGTGGAACTACATTCCTGATGCTCTCCTGCATGCTAAAGCATCATCCTCTGTTAAAACATTGCTATTAATTGTATTTAAATGGTTTATGTATGTTTTTAAGTCTATCTTTATTCTTAACTGGTCAAAAGGGTATTTTAATCGTGATGTTGTTATAAAGTATTTTACTGCTTTTAACCCTTTGCCTTTTATTAATATTTTATCCAGGTGATTTTGTTGTGATTTATGATCTAACCCCCACCTCTGCCTTCAGGTGACCCCAGTGCCCCAGTCTGCTCTGCCGACATATGCACCATTAGGCCATGGCAGCATCCACAGGAAAGTGGGACGCTTCTCTGTGACCCAGACTGAGTCTAAGAAGGAAGACAGGCAGACTGACAGCTCCCCCGTGTCTCCTGATTTGGAGAGGGAGAGGAGAAGATCTCGAGCAAAGGAGGGAGCGAAAGAGGAAGGCAAGCGGACCCCAGCGATGACTCACCCATCTCGCGGTCATGGGCACTGCCACTCACCCCTGGGCAGCAGCGATGATGATGAGAGTGAGCTGGAGGATGAAGACCTAAGAAAAGAGCTTCACAAACTCAGAGAGAAGTCAGTCATTATTAAAAAGCATTTACAATATTTTTCCTTACATTTATTGTTCTATTTTTATTATTTTTTCTTGCTTCCATAAGAAATCTTGCAACTCTTTTTACTACAATAGTTTCTTGCCAGTTGTTTTAATTGTACTTTCAACTGATTATTTCACAGAGAATCAGTATCCTCACGTCTTTCTTTCTGTCTGTAGGCACATCAGGGAGGTGGTATTCCTTCAGGCCCAGCAGAACAGAGAGTTGCAAGAAATGTACAAACAGCTTCGATCACTCAAGGACCAAAGGCAGAGTCTGCCCACCTCCCTGTCCCGAACACCTCCCCTGTCTGCGGCAGCACCAGTCCTCTCTCCTCGTAGGCCCAGGCCAACTAAAATCAAGCTTCGACCTCGGCCTCATTCTCACATGGATAACAATGGACTTATGCACTCTGGTAAAGGTTTTTATCACCTCATACTCTCTCTTACTTTCTTTTGCTCTGCTTCTGTCATCTATGATTGAATTTAGCTCTTATCTCTCAACTAGGGATTCAGCAGTTAAGCAGTTTCTCAGGTGGTGAACAGAGTATACTGCCCCAGTGCTGCAATCCAGAGTACCGAACTTCACTGCCTGCAAAAGGGGGTACGGTTTCTAACTGATGTATTAGTACAAGACATAATTCACTGGCAGTAAGTGGAATGTTTTATTATCTTTCTTTTTCACAGATCACAGTCCTCTTAGAAAAAGCACATTTACAGATGATTTGCACAAACTCGTTGATAATTGGAAAAAGGAGGCTGTGGGCCCCTCTGTGCCTAAGCCCTCTCTCAATCAGATCAAGCAGATTCAGCAGGTGCAGGAGCTGGGAGGCTGGAGCCAGCAGGCGGAGGTAAGAACAAATCCACTTTAGTACCGTCGCCTTGTTGATGTTTTATCATAAGTTATTTCAAATGATGAGTAGAAAAAGAATTTGGTACAAAAAAGACAGATATATTATGCAAATTTTTGAGGATCAGCGGTAGACAGGACCAGCACCTTACTTTTGTGATGAAATATTTCATTAGTTTTCATTTATCTCTTCCATACAGTTGGCTCCAAAAGGTTGGTTTCCAGTTGCGTCACTGACCCCTCAAGCATCCCCAACCCCTGCCAACTTACCTGGGGCAACCCCTTCCCATAACACAGGTGGAGGGAGCCTGTCCTCCCTGCACTCTCCAGCACAACCTCTACAGTCTCACATGGCTCAAGTGCCACAGATGCAGCAAAGTTTACCCCTCCATCAGTCTCTCCCCCTACAGCAGATGACCTATCAGCAGTCCCCCCTCCACCAGCAGATCCCGCAGCCCCGGATGCAAACTCCCCTGCAGGCCCAGTCACTACCACAGACACAGCCCATCACCCAGTTGCCCCAGTCATCGCCTCAAAGCTTGCTGATGCTTCCTTCCCAAATGCCCACATCTTCTGTGTCCATAGCTGGGCCTGTACTGCCGGCTGTGGACCACACTGCCCCGACAAATAGCACAACTGCTGCTGGAGGGACACTTTGCTCCTGTTCCTCATCTATTTCCACCTCTTCCACTTGTTGCTCAACTGCTGCTGTACCTTCGAGTGCCAAAATTCACCCAACCCCCACCAACTCTACTCTTCCTCTTGGACAGAAGTAAAAACAAGCTGTTGTTGAGAGGTCAATATGAGGGTTCAAGAGATGATTATTCTAATCGGATCAGGGCATAAAACAACTCCATTTGGAGTGTTAGTTCTGTGTTTACTTACGAGAGTTGTGACTGTAATGATTATATGGATTCCAGTGTGCTTCTGGATGAGATGGGGAGTGAATGTGAGGGATGATAGATATTAGAATGTACAGATGGAGTAATATGAAACATAAAAGCTGGGGATTAAGAATCACTGTATGTTTGGGTGTTGAGATGTATAAATTCTTCACTGTATGAGTGTGTGTGTGTGTGTGTGTGTGTGTGTGTGTGTGTGTGTGTGTGTGTGTGTGTGTGTTTGTGTTTGTGTGTGTGTGTGTGTGTGTGTGTGTGTGTGTGTGTGTGTGTTTATGAGTGTGGGTGTTAATGGATTATCTAAAACATACACAAATCAATGTCCATGTTTTTGTTTTGAAACCAACTCAGTTGTACCTGAACTCTCCCTTGGCAGAGTCAAGAAGGACAAAATATTTGATGGTGTGACACTTTTTGCTTGATTTGTTAGTGCTTACAGTGAAAGGACTATCAAATATAAAAGTGCAATTAGCAATGGTCAACTAAACTGATCAGCATGTATTGTATGGATTTGTCTGTAAGGCATAAAATATTTTTGTAGACATTCATGAAAAAAAACAACAGATGCATAATGAATCTTTCTGTGATCGTTACATGATAAAACTAAAAAACCTGCAGCAGGAGGCATTTTAATTGGCAAAGAAAAAAATCACACAGCATGTTACACAGTAGAGCATGGTGAAGTATTCTGGCTACTATAATTACTACAACATGACCAAATACGCTGTTTCAGTGTTGTGCACGGATACAGCATGTGCTTTCTATTCTTTTAAGTTTCACAGTTGTAACACAGGAACAGTCTGTGTCACAACTACAGCGGGTGCTGCTTATTCAGATGAATTCCTACAATGTAAATGTAAATATGCCATCTATGTTCAGTGAGTGGCCGGATACACCCAGTCCAGGACTGAATCACCTTATGCCTAATTTGACTTGTTTGAGTGTAAACTACTTTTCCTGGCTTTATTCGAGTTAACTGAGAATTCATCAGTCATCAATAATTTAGTTTTCGGTATAATGTTTTCATATTTGCTTTCAGTTTGAGCTCTGTGTATCAAATTTTCACGCTGAAAAAAACAGAAAAGAAAAAAAAGTTGCCAAGTTATTATATACGTAGGTGACCATTCAGGTTATTCCCATATTGCCTTTTCAATTACTGCATTTTTGTTGGTGTGTGACTGTGTTGACGTGTGAAAAGCTCAGTGATAGTCCCATGATAAATTGCATCCCTTATCCTTTCATTTATAGCGGCCTCTCAGATCCCACGGTACCCAGCTGAAAAGGTTTCATCTGTATTTTCAGGCTTGTTTTGCACTTAGTCACACACTCATTTGACCACCAGTGGTCAGGTGTTTAGTCTCTAGTTCACTGTCAAAGCAGCATTTCTGTTTTAATAATGATAGAGATTGAGTGCATTTGAAAACAAGAAATTGTGTTTTAAACACTTGCAAACAGAAGTTAAATACCCCTAACTTATGAAATTTTAAGGACTAGCGACAGAGGTTATAGTTGTTCAGGAACTGCAAATGGATAATCTACATTGATTTTCAATGATTTTCTACATTTGTTGCTTTTAAAGACAACCTGCATCATCACAGAGACGTAGCTCATTTGTGAAACTGAAACTGTGCTGTCATGTCTGATACTAACCTGTTGACTGCAAGCTACAGCTTACGGATCATTAATCATGATTTGGAGCTGGCTTTGTCCTTGAAGTGTTACCAAATGTTATCTAAAAGATAAAGATTATTTTTGTATTTTCAAATGGGGTTGTACATATTGTACAATTGTGTTCTCATCATTTTAAATCCAAGGTTATTTGAATCTAAAATCTGGTTTTCATCCCTGTTTACATGGGACTCCCTTTGATATGCCTCTCTAATCCCAACAGTCCTAGATCAGTTAAGATGACATTCAGAAATGTTTTCATCAACTTATATTAGTTTTGAATCACAACAATCAGAAAGAAATAGCAAAATGACATGACGCTTCCTTCGAAACAGAGTGTCAAGTTTGGAAAAGATTGAAGTTAAAGAGACACAAATGCGGGGAGTCCCAAATGGCATTAATGAGAACCACTGATTAAAGATTTGGAAAGAGAAAACCCTAAAAAAAAATAAAGTAGGTGATTTAGCCTCTGTAAATTGTAACTAATTCAACTGTTGATTTTATTTATGTTTTGTAACTAATCAAAATAAATGATGTTAAACATCACATTACAACATTGTGTGCTTTTTGTTTCGTCTTTCTATCAGCAACAATTGTGAAGATATTTGGTGGACTAACGGACGGACGGACGAACACTGAAAATTACAATACATCACCGCTTCGCGGGATGTAACAGAACAAAACAATATGAAGCTCAAGCTTTAAAGGCTCTGAAACTCATAATTCACACAAGGTTCCATCTCAGAACTGGGCCCGACTCCAGTGCACCGCAGAGCCACACAGAGAGACAGACCGGCATGCACTCGTACCTACGGTCAATTTGGGACCGCCCAATTAACCTGAAGCGCATGTTTTTTGGAGGTGGAATGAAGCCAGAGAACCCACGCAGAGACGGGGAGAACATGCACACTCCGCAGAGAGCGGGACTCGAACCGCTGTGCAGGGACAGCGCTACCCACTGCGCCACAATCTCTGTACTTTGCATTCCCCTCTGAAAAATAGGAATGACAAACTAACCAGTTGGTGGTCTTATTAGCTGGAATTTAATATCAAATATCAATTGATGTTTGGGGGCAATTAGACTATCATGTTCTATTTTAAAGCTTAACTACACAATGATAAATTTAATTAATCACAGCCATTGGTATGATCACACATTATACAATAGGTTAAGAAATTACAATACAGTAGTACAAATAAAAAATTCTTCTTCTTCTTCATCAGATGTCGCTTAAAACTAGAATTTGTTTTTCATGAAATGACAAAAGACCTCAATAACTTTAGGAACATCTGGTGTCAGAAAAATGTCCTATGCACTTTAGTTGATGATTAACTCACTTTTGCGAATTTCCTGACATAATGCACTGATTTTAAAATTGTGTTTCTCACTTTAGCACTTTCATCTAATGTAAAATTGTAAAATGTTTGAATGTGATTAGAGTGTTTTTGCAAAAATCAAATCTTCTTCTTCTTCTTCTTCTTCTTCTTCTTATTCTTATTATTATTATTATTATTATTATTATTATTATTATTGTTATTTTGAAGCAGGCTGTAAGAATATTTATTATATTGTGTAAAATAAAAACATTATATCCTCCATTGGTAAATTATACTATTACCTAATTATCAACATTTGTGAATTTTAATTTGATTTTCGTGCTCTTTGAGTATTGCGTCATTTATCTATATTTTTAGTTTTTTGTTTTAACGCCCCAGGTGTTTTGGGGTCTGTTGATTGCAAACTTTGTTGCAGCAGAAACGTCGTACAACACTTTTTTTCTTGAACGCAACTCCTCGTTTGACTGTCTACAACTTTATTGTTCTTTCAACAGCAGATACCGACGAAGAGCGATCGCTAATGCCTTTGAAATGGCGCTGATGTAGTTCAATGCACCGTACTTTAGTTATTGTTCTCGTTAAGGTCGCTTCGGGTTTTAGTTTATTGCTCCAAGACATTCTGGACGTGGCATCTATATTTGGGCACCACGGACTTATTAAACGAAAAATTGGTAAAGCAAACAGCTAATAATTTACGTTGCATAATAAGGCCGGAGCTAGCCCCGACTTTTCGTGGGGATTACAGCGGCTTTACAGTGGGTTTACAACGGTCGCAGCTAGATGTCGGAAAATTGCTAACGTCAAATAACAATTTGGCTAGCCAACGATGTTTCTTAATTTAGCTGAAATCATTCAATTGTTTTTGACGCATTTAGCATTTCCTATCTTATAAATGCTAAAGGGGTTGAACAAATTGTTTCGCTGTGTAAGATAAAGTTAAAATCTTCTGAAATAATGAGCTTAGCTACATCGGTGGCTAACGTGGCTAGTTAGCCTGCTAAACATGTTAGCGTTATCATAGCATTACAACGTTCTCGGGGCTGAGCTTGTTTACAAACAGCGAGCTAATGTTTCGACCAATCTTTTAAGAACATTTTTACTTGTTAGCAAAAGCTCAGTATTTGTAATTCAATCCATGTAATGGAAAAGAAAAATGTGGTCCGTAATTTTTATTTTGAGCATCAAAAAGCAGTTTGAGAAAACATTACTTTGTGGATTTGATGCTATGCTACCAAAATTGCTGCCATCGTTACCCAGCTGGACTGAGTTTACGTCCAAAGTTGCTGTGATTTCGTTCAGTCATATACTAATGAACTAATGATTGTGTAAAGCAAGTAGGCTAACTTCATACGATATTCATTTTTTTCCTTGTTTTTCTGTTTCAACAGGAATCCACATGGACATTTCTCTCAGGAACAAGAATCTTGATGTGAAGTGATAGAATTAAGTCTTTTGTTAAACATTCATATTGCCCAGACTACATTGTTAAAGTATTTAGTTTGTGATACCGCATATAATTTTAATTCTGAGATCCTAAACACACAATATGGCATCAGTGCCAGTGTACTGCTTGTGTCGACTACCATATGATGTGACACGCTTCATGATCGAATGTGACATTTGTCAAGATTGGTTTCACGGAAGGTAGGTCATTTTCAAATTTGAGACTTGCATATATAGATATTCAAATAGAATGCTGTGTGATTTAGATAGTATTTTATTTTTTAATTGCATGGTTGTTACTTCAACCTGGATGACTGAGAACCACCACTGACATCCATAATTGCTGTGGGTGTACTTATAAGGGTTTTTCTTATATTGATATATCTGACTGTTTGATCTGTGAATATTGTGTGTGTAGCTGTGTTGGAGTAGAGGAGGACAAAGCAGCTGAGATAGACCTGTACCACTGTCCCAACTGTCAGGTCACCCATGGGCCGTCCGTCAGTAAGTTACTGTTTTGTAGATGTACCTTCTTTAAGTTATTTGATCCCTTATTAATTCAATTTTTTGTCTGTTTTTTTACAGTGCGCAAGCGCCGTGGAGGCAGTAAGCAGGTAGACAGTGGCAATGCTGGAGCAAGAGATCCAAGCCGGCCTGTTAAGACAGGTAGCCCACAGTTTGTTAGAGAACTACGGAGCCGTACCTTCCCAAAGTAAGTGTCAGCATTCTGTAAATACAGAGATTTGTTTTTCAAAAGTTTTAAGAAGACCCTGATTTGCATTAAAAATGCACAGAGCGTATTACAAATCTGTTATGTCATCCATAAACACAAGTAAGATCCAGCCCAACACGATAATTGCTTTTATTCTGCCCGTTGTTCACAGCAACATGTAGCACTCTGTTTAGACTATGTGATAATAATCAACTTTCTGGCTGTTTATCTGCTTGTCTTTCTACTTTACAGTGCGGATGAAGTCTTGCTTAAGCCTTCTGGGGCCCAGCTGACAGTCGAATTCCTGGAAGAACATTCATTTAGTGTTCCTGTCATGGTGTTGAGGCGGGATGGCCTTGGCATGACTCTTCCACCATCATCATTTAGTGTCAGTGATGTAGAGCACCACATAGGTAAAGTACTGACAATTCTGGTGTTACATTTTGAAACATGATTCTTCATTGCAATTTGAAAAAGACCTTCATGAGTTTTTTTTTAAAGTTGAGTATTCATAAAATAAAATGTTCCCATTTGTATTGACATGGTAACTTTGTTATCTTCACTGTTCTCATTTTGTCATATTTGCAGGTGCAGACAAAGAGATTGATGTGATTGATGTGTCTCGCCAATCTGACATGAAGATGCGGTTGGGAGATTTCGTTGAATACTATAACAGTCCTAATAGAGACAGAGTGCTTAATGTCATTAGTTTGGAGTTTTCTGAAACCAGGTATACAAACAAAATCAGTTTAGTGTTAGATTTCTATCAAATTCACTAATCAAATGATTTAATTACTGAGATTTTGGAACTGAAATGTTGTTATGTGATATTGAATATTAAAGGTATGTGTTGACCCTGTTTAAGGTTGTCAAACTTGGTGGAGACTCCAAAGATTGTGAGGAAACTGTCATGGGTGGAAAACCTGTGGCCTGAAGAATCTGTTTTTGAGCGCCCAAATGTGCAGAAGTACTGTCTGATGGGAGTGAAGGATAGCTACACAGATTTCCACATTGACTTTGGAGGGACATCAGTGTGGTATCATGTCCTGAGGGTGAGAAGAGTCTTTTAATTTCACTAAAACAACTACATGGACTGCAGAACACATTACTGTTAGATGCAAATGTATTTTAGTTCAGAATCTTGACTCTTTGTGTCTCTTTAGGGTGAGAAAATCTTCTATCTAATTTCACCCACTCCAGCCAACCTGGCACTTTTTGAGCGATGGAGTTCCTCATCTAACCAGAATGAGATGTTTTTTGGAGACCAAGTTGATATGTGTTACAAGTGTTCTGTCAAACAAGGAAACACCTTGTTCATACCAACAGGTAATCTTTCTGTTTGGTTTGTTCTCACATCTTTTTATCAGACATGTTTTGATTGTCTAATAAGTCTGAATAATTTGTATTTATTTACACCATCTTTGATTTCCAGGTTGGATTCACTCTGTGTTAACTCCAGTGGACTGTCTCGCCTTTGGAGGAAACTTTTTGCATAGTCTCAACATTGACATGCAGCTGCGGTTAGTTTCAGCAGAACTATTTTCCCACCAAAATAGGGATTAAAATTGATTTTAGTTGCAGATCGCTCCATTCGATTGTCTGAAAAAAAAAAAAAGCAGAAATCTGCCCATGCTTAAGTAATTTTAAGTACCTTAATGACTTTAATTTCATGTCGTTAATGTTATTTAGTCAAAAACGGCCATTAGCAGTCAAGTTTCCACAAAGATAAGCAGAAACTAATAATATTCGGCTTTTTGTGTTTTAGGGCATATGAAATAGAGAAGAGATTAAGCACAGCAGACCTGTTCAGATTTCCGAATTTTGAAACTGTTTGCTGGTATGTTGGAAAGCACCTGCTTGATACCTTCAGAGGTAAGAGGGCTCATAGGGTTTCACAAGAGTTCATTTTTTAAATTTGTGTTACCTGTTAAACTGCATACATACGTGACCTTCTTTTTCCACTGTTGCTCGGAGCCTCAGCAATTTGTCAGTCGGCCACTGTCACCTACTGTGGTGCAATTTAACAGAATGAAAGCCAACAGGATATTGCTCAAGCTTGGATTTTTCACTTCAGAGGATGAAGGAATTATCACTCTATCATCTGTCACTCAGTGCTTAAACAATCTACCGGTCATTTGCTTGTTTATATTAATTTTGGATGTAAGCTTGTCACTATTGGGGAAAAGAGTTCCCGTGTGATTGAAGTTTTATTTGTGAAACTTGTGTTCATTGTTTTTTCCTGTGATTCTTGAGCTTTACTTTTTTTTCTCTCACAGGGTTAAGAGAGAACCGTCGGCACCCTGCCACTTACCTGGTTCATGGAGCTAAGGCCCTGAACAATGCTTTTCGTAGCTGGACTCGTAAAGAGGTGGGCAAAATCACTGCTTAATTGTAACTTCTGCTATTCTTATTTCATGAATTGGTTTATTTTTTAAACAATAGTAAAATTCACAGACAATGCAATCTCAAAACTGGAATTTAGGTGTAACAGGAAATTTTTTATTTTTTACATAAAATGCTATGTGGCATACGTATTGAGCCGACAGGTTACACTGTGACTGCCAAAGTACATGAATCATCTCTGTCACCTTTCTTTATTTTAGATCTCATGTCTTGTTTCACTTCCTTGGTCAAACCTGAACTAAGATGTGTGCGATCGTCTTGTCATTTTAATGTTCCAGAGGAAAAAGTAAAGCTGACATTTGTATGTTAAGCACCCAATTTTGTTGTTGGATTGAACAATGTCGATGATTTAAAGTGATTCTTGATTCTGGATATGAAAATGTTACTGCCTCTCCTGAGTCAGTTCTACAGTGAAAATAAAAATAAATGGAGACCACGTCTTAACAAACAATCTGAATTAATGAAAAGTGCTTCTACTTATGTTAAAGATTCCTGGTCTGACATTGGATGTTTGGATTGCAATAATGTTAGCCAATAAAAAGGGTCCTGCTGGCTTGTGCAACAATTGGGGAAACACTGAACTTAATTTTTATAGTTGGCAAACTATAAAATTATTAAAATTTGAAATTATACCTGTGAAATTGTCAACACTAACAAGAAAATACTGAATTAGATATGCCTTATTTTGGATGTAATTGTAACTGAAAAATATTCTTTGACGATTCCTATTATCTGCTTATACTCAGGCTCTAGCAGAGCATGAAGTGGAAATTCCGGAAACTATCAACACTCAGACGTTAGTGAAGGACCTGGCTAAGGAGATTCGTCTGGTTGAGGTAAGTAGCAAAATCGGGGGAAAAATGTTTTATGCTTAATTTAAAGGTGTACTGTATATGCAGGAAAAATAATTTGTATTTTTAGGGTTTATCAACTAAGATGAACTTGATTTCTTTAATAGGACATCTTCCAGCAAAATATAGGACGTACTGGGCCTCAGTTCCCTGGTTCGCCACTCACTAAAGCTTCACTGACCACCTCTCAGAATTCAGGACGCCCCCCTGGAAAAAAGAAAGGACCCAAGCCTAAGGAGGCAAGTGGGGGCCTTGGGCTCCCAGGGAGCAAGAAAAAGAGTCAGAAGGGACTTCTTAAAGCAGAAGCAGGAGAACTGGACCTGATTGAGATTCACACCAAACATACACTTAAAAAATTTCAACCTGGCAAATCCAGAAATAAGAGCAAGGTATTATTTTTGAGATAACATTCACCATCATAGTGAGAATGCTAATTTGAATTTTATGTGTGTACCGGTAACTATTTCAGCCTCAAATATGCTTTCATTTGTAATCTATTTTTCAGTTGGAGTTGCCTTTAGAAGAGTTTGAAGGGAAGCTAAATAAAAGCAAACTAAAACTGGTGCTGTCCAATGGAAAAATCCAAGGGTAGGCAGTGCTGTGCTTTTTATATTGTATATTAGTGATTGTATGGTGCTTCCATGGGTTTTTGTTTTACTTGGTTATCTTCTGCCTTCAGTAAGAAGGATGGGAGCAGTAATGGTGCAGGAAGTACTGGAAACTACAAACATCTTGCCTTGGAGGGATCTAGTTTGTCTGACTTGGAGTCAGAGGATGAGCTGCACATTGATGAAACCCCTCCTCCACGACGCAAACCTGTTGGCTCCAGTAAGAAAAAGAAACTAAGTGGTAAGAGTTCAACTTTAAACTATGGTGTTATATGTGTTGTAGCTCAGTTATGGGCATGCACCAATTTAATTCCTGTAAACCTGCCAGCGAAGTCTACCAAAGATGAAAAACTTTGATAGTTTTTTTCTAATGAAAGAGAAGAATATATGCGCTCAGTGAGGGTATTAATGTACTGTAAAATTTGGACACCACTTTTTTCCATATGCCTTGAACCCTGCATCTTTAACAAAGGACTCCAAGGGGCGCTCTCATGGCAAGCACGAGACAGACAGGTGGAAGAGATAATGCGCTGAAGTAACCACCTTAGTTTGATTGTGTTTTGATCAGACATTTTGCGCATCACACACACCCCTTATGAGGGAAAACATGCGAATAAAGCCATATAATGCAGCTTTTAAGTTAAAGACAATAAATCTAGTTGTTGAAGCAGCAAATGGTGCTGCTGTACGGAAGTTTGGCATCAGTGAATTGATGGTGAGATGTTGAAGATGGCAGCGTTGTTTTACTGGCGTGTTCCAGGTACTCTTCGGAAAAAAGTGGCAATTAAAATTTTTAAAATCTTTGTGTACGATCCTTCTGTGTAAATATCTGATGTTACAACACCTGGATATCTGCGACTTATATACAGGTACATTCAATTACTGTAGTTAGACACTTATTTGGTAGTTATTTCATCGGGGCTAAGTGAAATGATGGGGCTCTTCAGGTCCCTATCACAGCACAAGATGCTTTTTCATGTTCTGCTGGAAAATTAAATATACAGTGGTACCTCTACTTACAAAATTACTGTAATTGGTTCTGGAAGAAATTTCGTAAGTGGAAAATTTCGTACATAGTTTTCCATCGAAATGCCCTAATCTGTTTCAAGCCCCCTAAAATTCAGACATAAATGTTTTATAAAGCATAAAAATGCATCAAAACATGTAACAAATACATGTTACAATTAGATTATTACACAATAAATGAGAGTTGTGCATTATGTAAAAAATACAAAGAATAGAGTAAAGAATAAAAATGATGGTCATTTACCTTTTAACTGCTGTTTTCATTGTTTTTTGGCCTCTTTGGTTCATGCGCTCTTGCCTCACCATGCCGAACCACAGAGTGAATTCCAGTCCTCCTTTTGAACTTCTCCAACCACCCACGCGATGCCTTAAACACTTTAAATTTCCTTTTGTTTTAATAACGTGGCGATTGTAGATGCATAACGGCCATATTCTTTGGTGAGTTCAACCAAATGCATCCTTTTTTCATGCTTGTCTATTATTTCTTGCTTTGTTTTTATGGACAAAAAAACTCTTCGTCTTTTCTTTTCCTCTTTTCTCCGTCACTTTCTTGGGGTTCATATCGAATACTCAAAAATTTAACACATTTACGTAAAACTATAAGAACACTTCATGGGTCGAGGGCCAAATGACGAGGACGCTGCATAGACACCTATCTATCTACACACAGAGATCCCTCTTAGCCAATGGGATGCCAGGATGCAAGTAATAGCCAATGGCCGGGCAGCTATAAGAATGTTGCGTACCGGAACCTTTGGGAGCTGCGAGTAGCAGCCCATACTGTCTTTTTACCTTTCGTAACTCAAAATTTCTTTCGTAACTAGAGGCAATATTTTCCTGTTGAGGCGTTTCGTAAGTAGAAAATTTCTTATGTAGAGACATTCGTAAGTAGAGGTACCACTGTATTCCTTGATATAAGAATGTAAAAGAATCAAATCAAATAACTTAGAATCAACCAAAATAACTATAACCAAATGCATATAAAACATATAGCTTAGCTATAACAATACCAGTTTAACTTTGCAGATCTCCATTTGTTGTTAGACCACTTACAGCATTAGTTTCAAAGCCAAATTTGTTGTGCTCTACTTGTGTTAAAATGTGCCATCAGGTCTTCCCAGGAAATTACCCAGAGCCAAACCCTGCTCTGATCCCAATCGCATCAGGGAGCCTGGAGAAGTAGACTTTGACATTGAGGTGGGTCATGGTGAGATTTTCTGCAGGCAAATCTGAATGCCATCTTAAATCTCTAGTCAATGATGTAAGTCGGTCCCAAACATGAAAACTTGGTCTATTTCACCCTTACAGACATCAGAAGATAAGAGAACATAAAAACCATTCATTCATTTATTTTCTCAACCGCTCTTTCTGCTTTTGTGGGTCATGGGGTAGCTGGAGCCTATCCCAGCAGACTTGCTGGCCGAACGCACGTACACTCCCGGCGCAACGTTGGTGCACCGTGGAGCCACATGAAAGACAAACAAAAACGCACTTATACACTCACATCCTTAGATGATTTGAGACCAACCAATTGACTGAAACGTGTATGTTTATGGAGGTGGGAGGAAGCTGAAGAACCTGGAGAGAACCCACGCAGACACAGGAAGAACATACAAACTCCTCACAGAACAGGACTCGAACCTGGAACCTTCTCGCTGTGAGGCGACAGTGCCACCCACTGCGCCATTGTGCTGCTCATAAAAACCATTATTGTTTTAGATTTTGCTGGAGTGCTTCTTATTGTAAACACACCACGCTTAATTTAAGTAGTTGAAGTCATCATTAGGAATCTCAATACCAAAAAATAATAGAAAGCTCTAAATCATTTTTGTGTTCATTCATCTTATCCGCTTCGTCCGGTTTTGTGGGTCTGGGTGGGGTGCTGGAGTCTATACCAGCTGAAATAATGGTGAGAGGCAGGACACACTTGGTGTGACGCCAGTGCACCACGGAGTCACACGAAAGACAGACAAACCATTTAGGCACACGCCCACACCTACGGACAATTGGTAACTGACCAAGTCACCTGAAGTGCATGTTGTTTTTGGAGTTCTTTTCGAACGTTTTCTGTTAAGCCCCCCTTAGAAAGAAGAAGACATTAACCTCCCCCCACCTTCCGCCATGCACGTCCTTTGGCATGTGTGTGCGCGCATGCTCAGTGAAAAATACCCTATACCTCTGGAGTAAATACTCCCTAAGGGATAAATAAAGTTATACTCTACTCTCTCATAATTCCAGTGTATGGCAGGTTACGGCTAGATGTGAAAGCGCCACTGCCACCTACTGTAGCAGATGTACAAGTACATTTTTCTGTTCATGTCAGTGAAAAAGCTAACAGTAGTTTTGCCATGCACATTCACCCAGACACCTCATTGCATCCTCCTTGTAGAGTGTGCCCTACTATGTGAGAATCCCTGGTCTAAACATGACTGTGCATTTAGTCAGTGGACTATGGAGCCCGACAAGTGTGCAGGCAAATTCAGGTCACAAGTTTTAAATCACAGCTTCTCAGACTACGAAAAAAGTCGGTGAGAAGCTGCAACATGGTAGTTGCTCTTCAAATCCACATTGCATTTGACATTTCATTAACAAAGCTTTTAAGTAATACTGTTTTCAGTTCAGTTGAGATAATTGACAGCATAGCACAATTTTGTTTGTTGCACAATAGGCACAAGCATTCAGAGATCTTCATATTGTTTCTTGACATCGGCCCTGTCTGTGTTATCATGAGTGCTTTCCCATTTAAATATATATATTCAACAAATATAGAAGCCCAAAAGAATTTTTATCTGTCTGTAACCTGTTTGTTTAAATATGACCTGTAGCGCTGACATACAGCATTATTACAGTGGTGAATGTGTCAGCAGCAAGCATTAAAAGCTAGTTTTATAGTAAAAAAATATTCTTATCCATGTGGCTTCAGGAGGATTACACAACTGATGAAGAGGCACTAGCCGCCCATGGAGTGAAGGGTGGAGCTGGGGGAATTCTAGACTTATTGAAGGCCAGCAAACAAGTAGCAGGCCTGGACTCTGCAGCACTAAGGTTAAATCTCCTTCTTCAATTGTGACTGATTTTATTGCATCTTACAACCTTTGAAACTTACTATAATATCTGTATTCACTGTATTCAGTGTGGCTGTGACTCTAAGGTTATTTTTGAGGTAAAGCATTTTTGTTCAACTCTGTTCTTCTCAGTGAGGAAGCCCCAGCCTCTCCCAGTACTCGTGACGCCATTCAGGGTATGCTTTCCATGGCCAACCCCCCTTCTTCCTCGTCATCCTCCTCATCTTCATCTCCTCTTTCTATTTCTGGAGGCTTGACAGAAGGGTTGGGAAAGGTCAAGGAAAAAGGTGGCAGGGCTGTATGGGTGACTGCAGGGATCCAAAAGACTGGAAGTTCTGACAAAAAGCCTGTCATTGAGCGACCTGGAAAACGACCAATTAAACGGCCAGCACGTCACCTTAGTGATGAAGAAAGTCCAGATGAGCAAGAGACTCTGGGAACGTGTTTCAAAGATTCAGACTATGGTAAGCTTTACACTCAAAACACCTGCAGCTGTTTTTGAAAATTGATGCTGAACATGGCACAAAAATAACTTGTTTCATTAAACCACTGTTGAATGACGTTTAATATTGTTTGTTTAAGTTTACCCATCTTTGGAGTCTGATGAAGAGGACCATGCTAACAAGGCTAAGATGAAGCGGAAGAAAAACTGGGACGACACACCTTGGAGCCCAAAAGGTACATGATGCTAAATACATCATGTTTGCCTTTCATCTCAAGTCAAGCATAAAATGAGGAGGTTATCCATCTTTGTTGTCTGTCCAGCTTGTTTTTTTCTGTAGCATAACACAAATAGTTTAAGGTTCTTTTTCTAAACTTTCTACATAACCAAGTAGTGGAATGAGGTTAGCTGCTAATAGACTTCTGTTTCGATTTTCATTTATTTGAATGTACAAATCTCTCATTTGCCTTTTTGATAAACACTAATCCCTTGTTACTCGCAGTTAATGTGTTCCAGGACCACTCATGAAAAAACAAAATTCCGGAATATAGGGACATACTATTTATTATTTACGGTAATTTAAACATTTATGAACCCTCCCCATACGGATATTAAACCTCCTTATATCTGTGTTACCTTTTCGCACACTCTTATAGACTGTTTAAAGCACTTTCGTGTGAGAGAAAAGATTTTCTTTAATATACAGAAGTGTATTGTGTTCCGTGAGTCTCGGGACGCAGCGCACACACAGATGCTGTCAGCCAATAGCATGCACGTACGGCATCACGTGACTACCTACCAAAAAGCTGTGATGTAGTGAAGCCATCCATCTTGAAGCACGAGTAAGCGAGGGATTGCTGTATTAGCATTTAATTATTTTTTAATCTTTAAAATTAAGTATAACCAATTATATTCCATTGTAACTGGGAGAACTTGCATCACTCCTTTCAAAATGTCTTTCCTGAATGAAATTGACCCATGGAGGGGGTGTTGAGTTTTTTGTTCTTATTAAGGTTCTGATGACCTTGATATGTCATTTATAGCCAGAGTGATGCCAACCCTTCCCAAACAAGACCGGCCAGCTAGAGAAGGCGCTAGAGTTGCTTCTGTAGAAACTGGTCTTGCTGCAGCTGCAGCCAAGCTGGCGCAACAAGTAAGTTTGGAAACAACGGATATTTGGTTTAAATATGTGCCAAGTTAATTCCCTTGAGTAAATGCACTGTAGTTAAAATATATCTTAAAATATATCTTAATATATCTTGTCTATTTTCAGGAGCAGCAAAAGCCTGCTAAAAGGAAGTACACCAAAAAGCAACGCCCTGCAGCTCCTGTTGTCACTCCACCTCCTGTTGAAACTGAGCCAACTCCTCCCTCACCACCACTTGCTTCAGAATCTGCAGCAGATTTCAGCCCAGAAAGGAGGGTGGATTACTTCTCTGCTAGTTTGTTGGACCATGAATACACAGCAGGACCGGGACCTTTTGGCCCCGGAGGCCCTCGTGGCAGTGGAGCAATGGCGCCTGGTGTGTTCCTCACTTCACGACGACCTTCACTGTCTCCGCAGAACAGCGGCTCTCACTCTGGGGCATCCCCTGCTGGTTTAGCGAACCAAGGCTCAACAGGAGTTGGTCAAGGTAAGCCAAAAACTATTGATGACTTCTTCCATATTATTGAAAGCATATTTTCTTATGTTTTCCCCTTTAACTTCATTTAGGGAGACGGCCAAAGAAAGGACTTGCAACTGCAAAACAGAGACTCGGAAAAATTCTGAAAATTCACCGCAATGGCAAACTTCTCTTGTGAGAGATGTTGAAAGTGTGGTCGAAGACTGTTCAACGAGGAAAGAGGAAAATGTTTTTTTGTGGGAGAAGGTCTTAAAAAATGGAGATAATGATCTATATTTTATAGTCTATATAAATTTGTTAAACATTTTCACCGGTTATTGAACTTGGCAATATTTTTTACTATACCATTTACTCAACTCCACAGTTATGAGCCTGTTTTGGCATTTTGCTCATACATTTCTGGATAAAATTATTTTCAGATGAACCTCTCTAACTTCAACAAACAATTTTCCACAATGTGCTACATGTACACTTCATGTGGTTAATAAGTCTTAATTATTATATATCATTTAACACTGGCAATGGAATAGTACGACAAACAATCAGTACGACAAGCAGATTTTGATTTAACTAGGCTAAGTAATATAATAATTTGTTTAAGTTCTTTTTTGTTCCTATAACACATTATTGTGAGGTATTCTAGTCAAAATAGTTTTGCAAAAACCAATAAGTCACATTTGTTTCCTCTTGAGGAAAATCTTATTTGTGTAACGTTTTTTATACACTGTAGTTATACACATAAAATATAAAGCACTTAAATAATCCCAAGAGTAACAAAATACACCTCAATTTATTCTGTTTGTTTATTTCACAACATAATTGACACGTCTATCCTTTTTTAACAGAGGATGATTTTACCACTTCATCTTCATGCTCCTAACTCAAATTTACCACCATTACTTGCTTGTACAAAAATTTATCCATTGCTTTGTAAGACGTTTTAGTTGACATTGTAAATATTTGTAATATTTGTAATTTATATAGTTACATTGGAAGGGCAGAAAAAATATAAGGGTTCTAAAAGTCAAGGGTCCTGATTGCTGTAATTTGTTCCCTCTGTTGGCAGCGTTCATGGACAGCTTGAGATTTGTTTTCTCGCCATAAAATGTACTAGTGATAAAATGGCAGAAATTTAAATGTATGAAAAACATTCAGAAGGTGAAGAATATAACTTGACATGTAAATATATGTTGTAATTTAAGTTCTTTTATAGTTCAAAGTTTTAAAGTCTTTCTTAACACAACTTGTACATGATACATTGGTGTATTTGGAAAATATCTGAAATAGTTTTTTTGTTTTTTGTTTTTTATATTTGTATACTGTAATTGTCATGCTGAGTTTGTCATGTTGTCTTCACAGCGTAATAGTGGAATTTTTCTGGAAAAAATGCCCATGTTTTATTTCATCCATCTAGTTTTACATTAATTATTGTTGATATTCTTTTTGTGTTTGTGTGTGTAGTGTGTTTTAAACGTGTTAAAAAGCAATCTGCAACACATAAAGTATATCATGGGCAAAATTTCTTCATTGAATTTATTGCGGTCACAAGTGAGATTTGTGCTCCGTTTGCTGTTCCAGTCTGTTAGAGCTCAGTTTTCATTGTTTTCTCAAGGGTGGAATTCATACATTTTACAGTAAAAACCATTAAGATGCAAGAAATCTGTAATGTATTAAACATTCATTGCGTTCTTAAAATGAAAGCATTGGATTGACAAGCCAGTTCAAAATTAACTTTAAGTGATACTTCCAATTTTTTTTTCCAAATACTTTTTTGTAAATCCTAACAGTTAAATTTCACAGTGTTAAATACCTGTACAACCTTCTCAGTTCAGAAGGCAGATAAGTGCATTTGTTAAAATGTTCGTCTTTATTTAAGTCAGTGACAATTTGTATACGTTTTCGTACAAAACTTAAGTTAGGTTATACATGTTAAAAATTTTGCTTAGTCCTTCATGTGCACATCCAATTACAACATGTTAGTTGAAGGAGTCGTTCCGCCTTTCTGAGGGGAACCACAGTGGCACAATGGTATTTTCCTGCAATAATTATAAGAGAGAGCCACGGGTTGACGATGTCGTAATCTCGCGAGATTCAAACTGACCTACGATTTGCTAGTGCAAGATGGAGAAGCTAATGTAACACACGCATTCGAGGTAATATGAAAGACCTATTCTATACTAACCTGTGTTTTAGAGAACTAGTGACATATATTTCCTTTACTTTTGGTTCAATAAACAGTGTTTGGGACCCGTAACCGTGTTCCGGAACCACAGAGGTAGTGTTTTTTACAGGGTAAAGTATATGCTGTGTAAACCGCCATTTTTAATTTAGCTGTGATCCAACTGATAAAGCATTTGACGTAGCTAGTTTACGGTCGGTGCTAGCTTGTTAGCTTATGCGAACACACAAATTTACACGCCACCCAGGTATGTTCACTCATGTTTATTGTGCAAGGATATGTACAGGTATGTGTTTGTAACACTAATAGTCTGTACGGTATTCTTGGTGGACTTACGGCTACTCACTTTCGGTAATAGAAAATACCACTGGGAAAAATTTATGTATTCAAGGGTGTAGATTTGCTTTTCGCAATCAGCTAATGTTAACAGTCTAAGCTAAAATTCAGTTCAAGTAAACAGTATTACCTTGAATTGCTTGTGTGGATCATTATTGTTCACATAACTAGCTTTTTAAATGATTTTAACGATGATTCCATATCCACAACTATTTGTGAATGATACCTGTAACATTAAATAGTCACAATTCTCCCAATAATATTGAGAACTAGTATGATTAGAGTTTGCATAGTTAACACTGTCATAAGTGACAAACGCTTCAGGGAGTGCAGTCATGTTTCTCTCAGTAACGCAGCTAACGCACCATCAGCTGTCAGTTCTGTGATTTTTGAAGCTAATTGGGTATATGACAAGTTTACAATTTTAAATGTTACTACCGTTTATGCAACACTTTTTGTTAAAGCATAGTGTTGATTTGATCAATCCATAAATTTTGCTAAGTTTGTAGAAAGTTGTGGTAAATCCGATGATGGCTGGAACATTACGCTATCAAAAAGTAGCCATCCATATATCCCACATTTACAAGTATTTGAAAGCAAGTCATAATACAGATCAGTAAAAACAACAAACTGCTGTATTTTTAATGTCAAAACTGAATCTGGGGTGGTTGTCATGATCACCTTTTGGTGCTTCTAATCTTCAATCTGTGACAATGAAGTACTGTCCCAATTTATGGGCACTGACCTGTTTTTGTGTATGATCATTCGTGTTTCAATACAGTATTCATGAGAACTTAAGAATGAGAGTTTAGTGATAGTGATATAATGAAATTAAGAATACATTTTACATACAGCAGTGCTAAAATTTATTAATAATGAAATTTCCAGACATTTGAAGTGATAATTACCTGACCGAGGCATGTACTTAGATAGGCAAAGTAAGTCTGATTATGGAAACCTTGTTATGTGTCAGACAAGAAAAGTAAGTTGAACTTTTATTGCAGTAACTCTGTAATCAGTCCCACTAGTAATATAATTCAGACCACACTTAAGCTATCAAAATGTTTGTCTTTTAATTTAAAAAACACAGAACAAATGAATGTTTTGCATTTTCAGATAGTTTAAAGAGAACGCAAGCCAAGAAAAGGATGAGAATGGTGGAATTATTGAGCCAAAACAGTTTCTGGTATGTATTACGTAACATATTTAGCACATGGACTGTTGTATTGAAATCATATATGCTGGCAATGAGCGTACTGGGCAAAAATACTAATCAATAATTCCTCTACACAAGGCAGCTACTACTAAATTTGTGTAAATGCCTCCAGTTATCATCATATACAATAGATTCTCCTGATTTTTGAAGATAATAGATTAAAATGGTGTTAACATATTTATATGTTGTCATATTTCAGATGAATACAGTTGTTTGTTTTGCACTTTTAACATCAAAGAAGCTATCAAAGCTGGTGCTTTGCTTTTTACTTGTGACATGTTTTACATGGCAGACTTGGCACTGCAACTCATTTTCCTTTAGTTCTTCACTAGGTTTCTTAACTGTTAACACACGTTTGCTGTCTGCCTTGTGGTCGAAGGCCATTATTCTTCTTTTGTTAATAGTGTTTGCAAACTGACTGTAAGTATGTTACTACCCCCTTTCAGGCATTAATGCTACATTTATACCAGGCACAGGTAAAAAATAATGGAGGAAAAAATATCAAACACCAACAGTCTTGTTTGTTCACTAATCAGTTTTTAGATAATTAATGAATATTCAAAAATCCCAACGATAAAAAATACCGAACTATAAAAAAATTCCTTTTTTTTCACTAAGGAGGTTTCAGATACTCCTATTGACTAAAACCAATGTAAAATATTTATTGTTAATGTATATTCCTTGATCGTTGTATGGTACAAGTGATTTACCTACATTGTGAAGCTGAAATATATGATAAATAGGAATGGACATGGATAGGACAATTTTTTTGATTTTTGCAGAAAATTTTTCGGTATGCTAACTACATTTTATTCTATAGATCGTATATTGCTCGAGCAGAGGCCTATCATTTGTATTTATCAGATGGAAGGTCAAAACACCAGAAAATATTTGTTTTGAAAGTCATCACTTTTAGGCGATGACACTGTTAGATGCTGCGGTAAATGCTCACCTGTAATTTAAGACATTTAAGGTAGCACGGCATTTCTCTAAAATAATGTCATTGTTGAATGCTGTAGTTTGCATGCCAGGGCTGTAGTTGCACCCTGTCACTGTCAACATGACAGAATATCATAGTTTTGCTGCAAAAATATATACATTAGAGAAGTACAGTAATCATTTTAACAGATTCTGCAACATACATTCCAATATTGCCTTTTGTTTTAGTTCTGACCATATTGACCATACTGCATATAAGGATAGAACTATAATAGGCATGCACAAAGCATCACTTTGTTGTCATCGTCTAAGAGGAATTTGGTCTTTTATGTTGAAAATTACATCATGAAATTTCAAATGTTTTCATTTGAACTTTCATGGTCATCATGTGAACAAATGGTCAAAACGTGGGCAAAGCTATTTTCCTGTAAACAGCCCTTTAGTGTGAAAAATTCTTTCAAGAAATGGCATAGCAGGTTCACCATCCATGGTGTTAGAAATGGTTTCAAGACCTGCATTATCCTCACTTCCATTGTGGTGAGTTGCATTCAAAAAGGCAGATACAGTATTGCTCAAAATATTGGTTGCTGTTAAAGGCAGCTCCACAATCAACGTACGTCACCATATCTTAACATAGCAGCTCTCAGAATATGAAAAACCTCTTGGGTCAACTGTGCATGTATGTGTGCATCATTGTTGTGCTTAAATGTTGCAGATGCACAATGTGGGCTGGCAGCAAAAGGAAAGCACATCTGTGTAGTCAGACTAATGCAGTAGGATAAGAGGGGGCTGTGATGGATTGATGATGCTAAACATGTGTTCCATCACTAGGAGATTTAAAAAGTAATATTTAGCAGCTACCACAAAAAATTATATCAACTGAAAATTGTTCTAAATTGAGAGGATATTGTTTTTGCAATTCCGTTTTGTGGTTTTCAAAGTGCTAGTGGACATATAAAATGTGGAGATGTGGATGCTGCTGTGTAATACATCACACCTTTTTTCCTTTATACAAAAATCGTGTGCGACTGTTTTTGTTCAATGCCATTAAACTAACATTGCATACAGAATCACAATCTGCATGATATCCAACTCTTGTAATTCTACATTTCAGTCTAATAACCAATTAGAATCACGTGGTCTGATTAATAAAAATACTTCAAGTCTTGGCATGTAACACCCCCAAAGACCTGAAAATGTCCATTGTCCAATGTTTTTCTTGTTAGATCTAGCACTCAGTTTAAATGGTAATCATGGAGCACATGCCTCCTGCAAAAATTGTTGTGATCCCATCTTGATTCTGTTCTACCACAAAATGTATTCACCTCTCCTCCAATCCAAGGCCCACTTCTGTACAACAAATTATTGAAGTTCTCTAAGTATTCTACCAGCAGCTATGAAGACATAACCCTCTTGATAAAGATAACTATTTTTCAAGATAAACAATATTGGTCTGACACTTGTAACACACCATGTTAATGCTGACTTCCAAAAAAACTATTAATTTACTTAATGATGACTTTCTGACATTAACTGTTCAGTGCCCCTGCCAACACTAATGAGCTTTTATCAGTTGAAATAAAATCGAGGCTTTATATGCCTCTTTGCTGCTCCATTATCAACTGATTTGGCCAGAACGATATATGTTCCAAAAATGTTGCTTTTGCTGTGATGGATTGTGCTGTGTGTATCAATTTTATTTCAATTGTTCACTTTTCACAGTTATATATTTAGATATATTTTTTTAAAAAAATTCCTTTACGTGTTTGTATGTTTGTTAAATATGAAGGACTGCATGAAATGCTGAGGTGATTCGTTCCAAAGAGTGGCAACTGGCCCATATGAACACTGCACTGCATCGATAGAGTGGCTACACGTTCCCTGCCATAACGTTATTCACTTTTTGCACACTACCCAGAGTCATGGTGACTGTGCCAACAGCTAGTGCTTGTGTGTTATGGAGAAATGCGCGGATACTCTGAAAAATAATACCCCGAACGGTTTCTTATATTTCTTCATAGAGCGTACTGCCTTTGGTCTTTTAGTCTGAACTAAAACTAGAATCAGAATTCACTGTGTCACGATAGACCCGTCCAGCAATGATTCAGCGAGTTATTATGCGTTTCTGCCTGCTACTCAACTAACATTAGCTAGCTTGCTAGCTAGCGCGTGGTACGAGTGTCTAGCTGAAGAACCAGGAGAAGAGAATAAGCAGATGAAAATTACCTGGTTCCAGGTATTTGATATATGCCATTTTATTGTCGGTGCAAACTGTGTGGTACTCTGTGTGTCGTTTTACAGAGATTGTGCAGGTGTATGGAGTGCGGACTTCTTATGCGGCCTGTACAGCCCCGACCTAAATTAGTTGAGAGTCAGATCAGGACAGCATGGTGATTTTATGAGATCTCCATTGACAGTTGTGGCACAAATAGCTAAATCGTTAGGGATTTGAGGTTGGCCACATTTCAGTTGTAAAGCGATAGTTGTACGCTTGTCGTTCTGTAACTTTGAGTAACTTTTTAAGGTGTGTTGGTATCCCAGTGCTTGGAATTGTTTTGAGGAAAGAACGTTTCCCAACATTACCGGGAGCTCATAGTTAGCAAGTCAACGGCTAGCATCAACCGACGTTACGGATCAAATTTTTCAGTATGTTGAGACGCTCAGCCGGGTTTCTTCGGTCACATGTATTATATACCGATCGACAAAATAAACCTGTGTTATTTGTTCGTTGTAACGGTAACCCAAAGCGTGTATAGTCATTCTATAACATTGGAGAAATAGCCTTACGCTGTTAGCAAAGGTAACGGTAGCTAAGTAGATTCAACTTTAACCTGTCAACGTTATGTGACTTGAGTTTAACACCAAATATGCAGTAAGACAGCCGATTCTTTTACGAACATTTTCCTGAAATGCCAAAGCCAAGTCACCCTGAAAATATTTATACTGCAAAATAAGGCCCTAACCGATTTAATTAACTTTGTGTCGTATGTTGGTAACTAACCACGAACTAATGCTGTGTACTTATTGTGATCGGACCTTGTTAGGTGACTTAAATACATGTAATGTCTTCCACAACCTTTTTATCCAATGATCGTCATGGATTTTTATTTATGTATATAACCCTATCTATACTACAGTAGTTTTAAATGAAAATGCCTGCAGCATTTGTTTATTATTTGGGAGCTTTGACGATTTTGGAGACTGGTAGCTGTCTGTATTTATTTAACAAGACTGCATCATATACACACTTTGATATGTATCTTCTGCATTGTTATGCATGCTGTACAAAGTGTCATGTGTTTCACTATAAACTAGTACCATTCTGAG
Source organism: Antennarius maculatus (assembly GCA_013358685.1). NCBI lineage: Eukaryota > Metazoa > Chordata > Actinopteri > Lophiiformes > Antennariidae > Antennarius > Antennarius maculatus. The sequence goes on from CM023607.1 coordinate 18,332,944, forward strand.
ATTGATATGTCTACACCTTTTTTGTCTGTATTCTGAAATGGGGTCAGTGCTGTCAGTTACATTTTTTCTATCCTTTTGCAGGTAACATAACTGGAACATGCTGTTAAGTGGTTATTGTCAAATTTTCTGTAAGTACATTTAACTTTTCAAATGTGTCATTGATATGTTGTTAATCTACCATAGCAAATTCAATGTCAAAGTCATGGATTGCTTTCTAATGGACTTGAAATTTACATTCGCCGTCTTTTGTACATCACTAGGAGCAACAAGAAGGGATCATCCACAATGAAAGTCGATAGGAGCAAGTTAAAGAAAACTCCTACGGAAGCTGTGAGTATGCTCGCTATGATGATATGATATAATTCCTGGCTTCATTGGTACCTAATTTCAGTTAAACCGGGATCCTCGGCCTGAGGCTTTCTCTGACCACTTGTCGTTCGAGCAGATAAAGGATGTATGGTGCAAGTACATTTCTGTGTGGTATGGTAGTTTTCTCAAAGGTTTTGCGTTTTGTTTTGCGTAATGTCAAAGCTTCGAATAATAGGCAATAGACACGTGACTTGAACCTCCATTATTTAATCACAAGACTATTGTGGTGTTGGTATTGCGGTAACTAAAGCATTGTCATGGTTAAGACCCTAGTTTACATCTCTCAGATGTCAATCACAATGATAACTTATCCTACACACCTGACCTACCTGGTGGTTAGTGTCGTTTGCGTTTAGCAACCTTGTTACTCCCTTTTTTCTCTTTCTATGAGTTTTCATCACTAGATTGGGATATCTTGATTTGACTCATTGGATCCTGCTAAAACTGAGTGATTTTTGGTTGTCAGGCTGAGTTAAGCAACTTCTAAGAAAACTATATGGGGAAAGAAAATATTGGGATATGATTGATTGATTGACATCTAGCTCTTGCATGTACAGCAGCCCATTTAGACTCATAGACACCAATATGGGTCTGATCCTTCATTTGCGTCAATAACACCTTTCACTCTTCTGGAATGTTTTGTATGTTATTTTGGAGTGTGACTGTCGGGAATTTTGATTATTCGTTCAGAAAAACATTTGGGAGGTCAAGAAGGCCTGCCTCAATCTTTTGCAGTCCATCCTAAAGGTGTTTGATGGGGATGAAGTTAGGAAAGAATAAACTCAAACTGGTCCCTCAAAGTTAAAAGGATAGAATTGTCTATGAATCTTTTATGGACTGTCTATGAATTGTCTAGAATCTACCAAACTTAACGGTTGATAAAATGTAGTCAAGCAGGTTAAACACAGACCAGATCAGACTACCTGAAGGATAAGCATGATTTGTCACTCCTTCTCATTTGTATTCCTTCTCATAGTTTGAGGGATTTTAGTACTCTGTGTGCCCCAGCACTGGGTGACCCTGCTCTGTGGCTTGATATGGTTTTGCACTTTGCAGCTGAACTGCAATTCAGAAGCTTTCACTTCTCAATAAGAGCACTCACAGTTGACCTTGAAAAATCTATCAGGGAAGAAATTAATCTAATTAAATCAAAGGTGGAATCCTATAATGGCAGCATTCTTAAATTCATAGAGCTCTTAAGAATGGCCCTTTATGAATCAATGTTTGCAAATGTCGACTAGAAGGCTTGATGATGATTATTTTTTTATGTGTCTGTAAGTTTGAAAAAACAAATTTCAGTGATTAAGAGTCTTGTCATAGTACTTTTCTTCCTATATTGGTATATAAGATCTATTTACTTTTTGTTTCTATGCAGAAGGCAGCATGTACCTGCTCATGGATGAGTAACTAGATGACCAAGTTGATAATGGTTTATCTCAGGACAGAATGACATCTTTTATCTTTCCTCTTTGTATCAAGCATGAGCTGGTCATCAGTTATTAGATGACCAGTAGTTTGGTGGAAAGGAAGAGGTAGGTTAGGTTGCATAAAAAACAATCTAGAGTTCTAAATAGTGCAACAGGTACAAGATAACACTTGCTATGCAATTATTTCTGTGTGATCTCCCTTTAGCATAGTATCACCAGCCAGAAAATTTTAGTTGCATAACAGTAACACAGCAAATATGCTTTTTTGAAATTTATTTTGAAGAATAACAGTGAGATTGCCTTCTCAGAACTATGTTAGATGGTCAATGATGATGAGCCAATCCCTTCAATGCGCACTACTTAGGAGATGGCCATTATTTTTTGATGTATTCCTAAAACTGATAAAAATTGTGTGGGACAAAGTGGTTTCCCCCTAATGTGAGATGCAAATTATAACATCTTGTCATGTCACGGTGTTGCTAAGTGTGTTATTTGTTCAAGAAAAGTGATCATGTAGGTCAGAAGACGTTCCTTGAATATTTATGTCTTCCTTTGAACCATTAGCCTGCAGATTGTAGGATTCTTATCGAGAAGCTCAAGGCATGCAGTGATGAACAGTTGCTGGTTGAACTGCAGCACATCAAGACCTGGAATATTGGAAAGGTAAGTAAAGAGATACTTAGCAATATACATCTCATAACAAAATTATAAAGAGTACTCTGAATGAACGAACGGATCAAAAGGAGCTGTGATGTGTTTGCACCTATGTTTTGACTTGACAACTTGATAAAATCCAGCCTATCAATTTAAAAACTACTCTAAAGTGATGTCTTGTGATGAATGTTACAATAATAACGGAAACTGAAATCCACTGGAATGGTAATCATAAGCAGCTGGTAGGTGTATTCTATTCCTCTAAGCATTACCATAAGGCTTAAATTCCTAGTAATACGTTTGCAGTATGGTTAACTTATCGGCAGATCTGGCAATTTGAAATTGAATGTTAAAAATTAGTTTATTAACTCGTATGAAGTTTCCTTCCTTTTGCTGTGCAAACAATATTGTACAATTCAAGTTGAATACATGTTAATGGAGGTATTATAAAAGTCCAGTTTACTTCTGCATAATCATGATTCAAGAACTTTTCTCACAAGTGAAATTCCGGTTAATAGTGGAAGCTTTACTGTGTGGTAATTGTTGACATGTAAAACCAGTGTTCACTTAGTGTTTTTCTCATAACAGAGTCACTGCAGTTGCTCTTTTGAGTGTTTGTTGAACCATTACATCACTTTTAGTTCCTTCATGTGCAATACAAAATCTCCCACGATAAAAGCACCTGCTGAAAAGAACAGAGCGAATCCTCCAGTAAATAAGCAGTTTTGTGAAAACCATTTTAAGGGAACTAAAGAGATTTGGGATACTCGATTAATTACTGACAATTCTTTTGTCTTTTAACAGTGTGAGTTGTACCACTGGGTGGATCTGCTGGACCGCTTTGATGGCATTCTATGTGATGCAGGCCAGACGGTGGAGAATATGTCATGGCTGCTGGTGTGTGACCGCCCTGACAATGGACAGCTCAAAGCGCTGCTTTTGGCAGTGCTCAACTTCACCGCACTTCTCATTGAATATAGTTTCTCTAGGCACCTGTACAGCTCCATAGAGGTAGGCTAGAGCACATTCTTAACCATTTCTGATAATTTGTGGACTTCACATGTGTCGCTGATGAAAAAGTAAAGCGGCTTATTCACTTAAATCTCTTATCTTGTCCCCTTTACAGCATTTAACCACCTTGTTAGCATCATGTGACATGCAGGTGGTCCTGTCTGTGCTGAACCTGCTCTATGTGTTCAGTAAGCGCTCCAACTACATCACAAGACTGGGATCAGACAAAAGGACGCCTCTACTGGCCCGTCTGCAACACCTAGCTGAGGTTCAGTGAATGCCATTGTTTTTCTATTGCCATGTTTCCAGTTATATCCCACAGAGAACTACATTATTCAATATCATTATCTTCCGTAGAGCTGGGGAGGAAAGGAGAATGGCTTTGGTCTGGCTGAGTGCTGCAGGGATCTTTCTATGACGGTAAATTAGAATAATGTTAAGCAACTGACTCTAGCTGTGGGACTGTTGACCTTTAGATACACAGTTGTGAAATGAGACTAATTATAAACTCTTTGCTTGATGTGCTGCATCTTTTGGTAAATGAGCAGAAGTACCCTCCCAGTGCCACCACACTGCACTTTGAGTTTTATGCTGAACCAGGCCCTGATGTCAAAGTAGAAAGGAAGGTAAATCAAAATGCAAGAATTATGCAGTAAAAATATATGTTTCTGAATCATTCATTTCTTCTTAAACTTTTTCTTCTTCTTTATCTCCAGCAGACTAGTAGTAACACACTACATTATATTCACATTGAGCAGCTCGACAAGGTATGGTCATGTCAGAATTTTTATGACCCATTGAGTAAGAGTAGTATATGTTCTTCAGTTACACTTCATGATCTATCTTAGATTTCAGAGAGCCCATCTGAGATCATGGAGTCACTGACAGTGATGTACAACATCCCTAAAGACAAGCAAACCCTGCTGTTCACACACATTCGACTGGCCCATGGTTTCTCAAATCATAAGAAGAGGTTGCAGGCTGTGCAGGCCCGACTTCACGCGATCTCTATTCTAGGTGAGTAAAAGCCCGCTTCCAACAATTAAGTGACTACCTTTTAAGTTTTAACTTTGACTTTCTCTTTGTCTTTACAGTGTATTCAAATGCACTCCAAGAGTCTGCCAACAGTATTCTGTATAATGGCTTGATAGAGGAGCTGGTGGATGTGTTACAGATTACAGACAAACAGCTTGTGGTGAGCAAGTAGTTTTTTTTTCTGTTTATGTATTGTAATTGTCAATGTTTGTGTGTTTGTACGTCCGTTCGTTTGTCCACCAAATATCTTTGCAACTGTTGCAGATAGAAGGATGAAACAAAAAGCACATTACTCGGGCGGCAAAGGGGATGAAAATGAGATGATGACCTTGACCTTGAGGAAACCAGGTCAAGGTCAAATTTCAACTTTTGTACACTCAGGAACTGGATAAGATACAAAGACGAGGGAGAAGGCCAATGTAAGACCATAGATCAAAGCACTACCTATGCACTAGCTTTGATCTGTGGTCTGACTCACACTGGCCTTCTCCATATGCACTAGTCAGGTACTACTTTCAGGGTTCCTTGACCTACCCTGAAAGTAGGTCAGGGTAAGTCGTGGGATGTTGCAGTCTGTGACTGCCGTGTTTATGTTGCTTCCGACTTTCAGTTGTCTGAAATATCGGATGTCTTTCAGGATATCAAGGCAGCATCTTTGCGCACTTTAACTTCAATTGTCCATCTGGAAAGAACACCCAAGCTTTCAAACATCATCGACTGCACCGGCACTGCCTCCTACCATGGGTTCTTGCCTGTTTTGGTTCGCAACTGCATACAAGCAATGATTGGTGAGACTGTGGTCAAAAACTTCAAGAGAAGTGTTATGCAGAAGAAAATGGAAAATTAAAAGATTGTTTCTTAACTCTTATTTCTATTTCCCAGATCCTCTGATGGAACCTTATCCACACCAGTTTGCAACTGCACTCTTCTCATTCCTCTACCACCTGGCTAGTTATGATGCTGGAGGTGAAGCCCTTGTCTCCTGTGGCATGATGGAAGCCCTCTTGAAGGTTTATATCTTGATCTTAAAAAGAGTGCATTTCTAGTCATAGATTTATTTTAAAAGAAATACATGATACACACACTGAATACACACACTGTACACTGAATGGGATTTTGTTGTTTATCTTTTACTCTATAGGTGATCAAGTTCTTGGGTGATGAGCAGGACCAGATCACCTTTGTGACAAGAGCTGTGCGAGTTGTGGACCTCATCACAAACCTTGACATGGCTGCCTTTCAGTCCCACAGCGGCCTTTCTATTTTCATCTGCAGGCTAGAGGTTGAACATGCACATTTTCATTGTTAATTCTGACAGCCTTCAACAAGAAAGTCATAAAACCTCTAGAACACCTCCTTATCTCTTTATCGTCTACTCTGATAATGTAGCATGAGGTGGACCTGTCAAGGAAAGAGTGCCCTTTTGTCATCAAGCCAAAGATCCAGAGGCCTAGTGCAGCTGTGGAATCTGAGGACATGGATACTGACATGGAGAGTAAGTCACAGTTCTAAAGACGCCGCTCTGACCTAGGTGTTCACCATCAATTATAGAAATAAGTCCCATAAATTTTGAAGATTAAATTTTCAACCTGCAAATGTATTTTATTGTCTTGTAGTGTCAGAACTTGCCATGGAGAGCAGCCCTGGACCGTCCACATCTTCTTGTTCCAGAGCAGAGCCAGACCACCGAGCACAGAGCAGCACTGCTAACACGCCTCGTGCAGGTATACACAACAAATACACAGACTCGCATAAAAGTAAGTATCCTCCACTCCACTCCATCACAACTATTAACACTTTCTTTCCAGGCATGCAGTGTATCCCCCAGAGGGCAGCTCTGTTAAAGTCTATGCTAAATTTTTTAAAGAAGGCCATTCAGGACCCTGCCTTCTCTGATGGTATCCGCCATGGTAAGTCATTTTCTTTTCGCTTAGTTCTATCAACGAACCCAAGATCAAGGGGTTAATACATATCGTTATATATAACATCTTTATCTCTTTAGTAATGGATGGATCCTTGCCTACCTCACTGAAGCATATCATCAGCAATGCAGAATATTATGGTCCTTCATTATTCCTCTTAGGTGAGTTCACTGTATTGCTTCAAAAAAGCCCCTCTAGTGTAGTAGCACTTCAGAAGCGTAGCTTTTATCACAAACAGTTGTTGATTATGGAAGTCTTGCTGCAGGGCAGTTGGTGTCATGAGATGTCAACTGTTTTCAGAGTGGTTTGGAGAAATCGGGATTTTCTCTGTTGGATTATTTCAAACAAATACGAGCCTTTATATTATGTGAAAAAATGTGTGTTGTTTTGACAAGTGGTTTTATTCTTCTCTTTTCTGTCTCTCTTCTGGGCTTGTAGCCACGGAGGTTGTGACGGTGTTTGTGTTCCAGGAGCCATCACTGCTATCCTCCCTGCAGGATAATGGGCTCACTGATGTCATGCTGCATGCACTTCTCATCAAAGATGTGAGTTACCCACAAGGATTGGGAAGCAAAATGCAGTTCCAGTTAAGAGCCACATTCAAACTACAAAGAGTCAAGTCCCCATAAAGAACAAGATTATTTTTGTTTAATGTATCGGTTCTTACACACTGTAAACAGATTCATGATATTTGCAAAGATGTGACTGCCAGGATGCTATACATCAACAAAATATTGATATATTTAGATGGGACCATAAATGTCATCACGACAACGGTAGCATCAGAGTTTAGCCAATGGGGACACTCAAAGGGACTTCTACATGTAGAAGTAAATAATAAAACAAAGTATGTGTTAGATCTTTGTCTTGTGTCTACACCAGGGACGAATTTTAGGAGGGGGATTTGGGAATGGGCTTTATCCATCTTTTTCAATGCAGGGAGTCGGGTTTTTTTATCTGTTCAGTTTCCATGGTTACAGTTTGGACTAGGGGCCCTTGTCTCCAGAGCAGATTGATGTCATAGTAGTGCTTTTTAATTATTGTAGAATTTAAAGAATTTTATGTATGAATTCTTCATTTTAAATTCTTTTTTAAACTTTTTTTTTAAAAAATGCAACCCTTTCAGATATGCTGTGAGCAGAATTTGCAAATAACAGGGACAGCATCAATAATTTTTTCCACAGCTGAAAAATTGCAAAAAGATAAGGGGTCTTTAATGCAGAGAGTATAGTTAATCTTTCTAACTTTATTTTTAATTACTGTATTATTTTTCTAACATTTATATTCCAGGTTCCTGCTACTCGTGAGGTGTTGGGTTCTCTCCCAAACGTGTTCAGTGCCCTGTGCCTGAATGCGAGAGGCCTACACTCATTTGTTCAGTGCCAGCCGTTTGAGCGCCTCTTCAAAGTGCTTTTGTCTCCTGACTACCTTCCTGCCATGCGACGGCGAAGGAGCTCAGACCCATTGGGTTGGTTGAACTGAGGAAGACTATTACTCAGGTCTTTGCTCAACTTTGAGTGAATGACATGTTCTTTGCTTGGATCCAGGTGACACTGCGTCCAACTTGGGCAGTGCTGTGGATGAGCTCATGAGGCACCAACCTACTTTGAAGACTGATGCTACCACTGCCATTATTAAGGTAAGGTGACTTAGATTGCAGTTTTTTCAAATGCCATCATGGGATTTGGCAGGAAAATTTTGTCTTATTGTTGTTACAGTTACTGGAAGAGATCTGCAACTTAGGCCGAGCCCCTGAGTACATATGCCAAAAACCATCAATCCAGAAAGCGGATGGCACTGTGGCTGTGCCGCCAGCACGCTCTAGCCATGCTGCTGAAGAAGCTTCAAGTGAGGATGAAGAAGAGGAGGAAGCCCTCCACACATTCAGTCAGCAGCAGGGAGAACCAGAGAGCAACAGACAGTTAGTACCAATTCATTACACAAAACAGAACTCTCAAGATTTTTCTTTAAAATTGTTATTTTTCAAATTAGTTAGCTAAATGTCAAGTGTTCTAGTTGGTGAATGTCATTGTGGTGATGCTTTGCTTCTTTCAGGGTGGTGGGCACTGAGGAGCGGATACCCATTCCGTTAATGGATTATATTTTGAATGTGGTAAAAAAAATTATTTTCAATTGTTTAGGGTTTTTTGTAAAATATTCCAATCTTCCATCAATTTGGTGTTTGATGAACATGCACGTGTTTTGCAGATGAAGTTTGTGGAATCTATTCTAAGCAACAACACCACTGATGACCACTGTCAAGAGTTTGTGAACCAAAAAGGGCTGCTACCTCTGGTTTCTATTCTTGGCCTCCCCAACCTGCCCATAGACTTTCCTACATCTGCTGCCTGCCAAGCTGTAGCTGGTGTCTGCAAGTCCATACTGGTGAGCACATGAAAAAAACAATTGTGATTTTTATGCCCTTACCACAGTGAAAATTTATAGTTACCCATGTCTGTTTGACCATATGGAACAGGCTTGCTAGGGATTATCTGCTGTATCTATTGACATCACCATTGGATGCAAATTATCTGGTTAGAGATGCTGTTTAATTTTTCAAATATTTTTATTTTCATAAATTGTGCTTATTATGATAAGTGTATTTATCACTGTTGGAGCAGTGAGTTTTCCTTTGCATTTAAAAATCTTAACATGACAAAGTTCCCAAATTGTCAGACAGTTTAATCTGCTTTCCCCCAGTTAACAAGTCATAGAAAAATATCAGATGAATTTATACTGAATTGTGTCTTCCTTAAATGATTTCTCTTAGACTCTGTCACATGAGCCTAAAGTACTTCAGGAGGGCCTGTGCCAACTGGACAGTATACTGACATCTTTGGAGCCACTTCATAGACCAATTGAGGTGCCTGGGGGGTCTGTGCTTCTGAGAGAACTGGCTAATGCAGGCCATGTCACAGACGCCACGTTGTCGGCCCGTGCCACACCACTGCTACATGCTCTCACTGCGGCACATGCCTACATCCTCATGTTTGTCCATACATGCAGAGTCGGACAGGTAAATGTTGTTTTTTTTCCTGAAATTTGAAAATAGAAGAGATTTTCAAAAATGCAGTGAGGTTGTCTAAATGACATGCTTGAGTACTAACCAACTCAGGCAAATATTTTTTGATGTTTCCGCTGACATTTAGAGTGCCTCTTTGCAGTATTAGCTTGACCTCTGGTACTGCAATTGAGAATTTTTTTTTTATGCAAGAACCAACTTGACAGTATACTGACATCTTTTAATTAATTACAACTAGAAATAATTTTCTACTAGAAACCTCAACAGGTCACCTTTTCATTGAGAAATTAGAAAATTATCTTGGTTTTGTTGATCCTTGTTTAAGACATCAGATTAAAACCACTGCTTTGAATATTACAGATGTAAACAACACCATAAAAGTAGATAACCAGTCAAGTACAGATGATTACTAAAATTTAAATTAGTTTTCTGTGTGTGGGTTTTTCCCATGTCAAATCATTTTGTTAAAGGTTCAGCAGATCTGAGTGTGTGTGTTTTTTTCTGTTTTTAAACAGAGTGAGATCAGAGCTATCTCGGTCAATCAGTGGGGCTCCCAGCTGGGCTTGAGTGTTCTTACCAAGCTTAGTCAACTTTACTGTTCACTGGTATGGGAGAGCACTGTGCTATTGTCCCTTTGCACGCCGAACAGGTAAAGCTCTTTTTCCATTAACTTAAGTTATTTTTACTGTGCGATCGGTTTTGCTCCTGTAACACATCTTCCTGTGTCAAACAGTCTTCCTCCAGGATGTGAGTTTGGCCAGGCTGACATGCAGAAACTGGTGCCCAAAGAGGAGAAGCCATCTGGCAGCACTGCGGCAACTGCAGCATCTGGCTTCAAAAGAAATGGTGATGAAACCATTTAACTTGGTTGATTGAAAAGCACTATGTTTCTGTAGCATCCCTCAAAAACTACAACCTCTATCTTTTTCTTGCAGAATCTGAGGCAGTATCTGTGGACTCATCTTCTGGTGGATTGCTGGAAGGCATGGGTCTGGATGGGGACACCTTGGCTCCAATGGAAACAGATGAACCCACCGCTACTGACCCGAAGGCCAAGTCCAAACTTACCCCAGCTATGGCCACACGCATAAAACAGATAAAACCACTACTTTCTGGTGAGATTTTTTTGATTAACTTTTTTCATGTATGTTAATATTTTCAAAAAATGTCTCAAAATCTGTAAGTTTATATCTCATTAAGCTTCTTGTATTTGTATTTCCAGCTTCATCTCGACTTGGCAGGGCTCTTGCTGAGCTCTTTGGCCTCCTGGTGAAGCTGTGTGTGGGCTCCCCAGTGCGCCAACGCCGCTCCCATCATGCTACAAGCACAGGCACCACTCCCACTCCTGCAGCTCGTGCTACTGCCAGTGCCCTCACAAAGCTCCTAACTAAGGGTCTGAGTTGGCAGCCCCCACCTTACACACCCACTCCTCGCTTCAGGTAAATGCAGGCTGTGCTTACCATAATTTGATATTTTTAGATAAGTCATAGAAAGTGAACATATTATTGAATGTTGCTTTTTTGTTTGTTTTGTCTGGCAGGCTGACCTTCTTCATTTGCTCTGTTGGCTTCACATCTCCCATGCTATTTGATGAGAGGAAGTACCCCTACCACCTAATGTTGCAAAAGTTCTTCTGCTCTGGGGGGCATGATGCATTATTTGAGTAAGTCTAACCTAGTGAATTGGGAAAGATTCAAGAATGCTGTCATCTGTTTAATTTGATTGCAAAAAAAAAAAAATCATATTATAAATGGGAGTTTTATTGGATGTGCATCTTTTTGCAGGACATTCAACTGGGCCCTTTCAATGGGTGGTAAGGTGCCAGTGTCTGAGGGGCTGGAGCATACTGATCTGCCGGATGGGACAGGGGAATTTTTGGATGCGTGGTTAATGCTGGTTGAGAAGATGGTGAACCCAAGCACTGTGCTAGACTCTCCACACTCCCTGCCAGCTAAAATGCCTGGTGTAACCCCCACCATGCCTCAGTTCAGTGCCCTTCGATTCCTCATAGTCACCCAGAAGGTGAGTATCCATCTATTAGTCATCAGGCTGTTGTTCCCTTTGGATATAACCTGTGTTTGTCTTTACGCTATTGGAAGTCAGTGATATCTTAAGCAGTTTGTCTCGATATATACAATTTTTCATATAACAGAATTATACATAAAGAATACCTGGCAAGTTGATTCATGAGTATTCCTTGCAAACATTATAGCTAAATTCTTGTACTGAGTACATTGTTTATCTCTTTCGTGGTCGTATTTATATTTTCCTACCTCGGCTAGAGTTGGGGCTTTTTTTTTAAATTTAATTTCTTTTGCAGTTTTGGTGTTTTGTGATTTCAACAGTTTCTCCTACATACAGGCTGCATTCAGCTGCATCCGCAGTCTGTGGAATAGAAAACCGCTCAAGATGTATGGTGGTAGGATGGCTGAATCGATGCTGGCAATTCTCTGTCACATTTTGAGAGGGGAGCCCGTTATCCAGGAGCGACTAGCAAAGGAGAGAGAAGGAACGCTGCGCCCAGATGAAGAAGTGGCCTCCACCAATCCTTTGGGACCCAGCGTTGCCCCTGGAGCATCTACAACAAGTGGAGAACCACCAGCAGCAACTGGAACAACACCTGGAAATCCAGCAGGAGGATCAACTGATGATTCAACTAATACCACACCACGCCGGGACCCCCAGGTTAACCAAGCACAGCTTACACAGGTATGTCAGAAAGCTGTCTGATCTGTCTCTGTTTGGGCTTTCACCTTTTGGGGACTATTGTTAAGGAACAGTTGGGAAAAGGTGTTCATTAAATCTGTTGATTTAATCTGTAGTTTGAGAGCATGTTCTGCTTCCTACCTGGGGTTTGTTTCTGCAGTCTTGTCAGTATTTTCAGCTTGCTGTTCCACAGCAAGGTTTTGGTTTTGACAGCACACTTAACTACATTATTGCATATCTAGGAGGCCATCTAAGAAAGATCAGAAAACAGAGCTAGTTCGTATACCAATCTTCCCTCCCTATATTCTGCATGCACTGAATCCTGGGCTACTGTTTGTTTTATAACAGGAAAGATGCAGTGGGGGAGAGAGGCCTGCACAGGTTCGCCAACAGCATCTCCAGCAGGTATAAGAGCCATCAGGGACAGGGGAAGAAATTAGTGAGGAGAGATGGAAAGAGTAAGGGATAGAGAGAGGTTTGAGAGAGGAATATCAAGAGGAAAAATGAGTGAGGAATTTGGGCTTCCTTATTGGGAATCAGAACCTTTTGGAGCCAGATTATCAGGATAGTTTTTATGGGAAGTGTCTTTTTAGAAGGGTTATGCACACATTCAAAAAAAGAGAAAAAACATCTGCTTGTCCTTCACAGTCAGTGTTTTTGTGTCCATCACTTCCAGATGTGATCATTTGAGCATTATATCACCATCTTCTTTTTCTACCTCTATTCATTAAACATTCTCTTTAGTAATATGCATGTCCATTCACCTGTCTGTCTGTCTGTTCATGTCCAATGATGTGGTTTCCGGAAAATAAATTAATATTTTTGATACATGCAAGACAATTAAACTGGGTGACATTTATTGGTTGCTGTGGTATTTAGGAATTTGTTTTTTTTTTAATTTACAGAATAACCTTGAATTGCTATTTAAATACATATTTACCCGATGAAGCATATCAGAAATAAATCGACATGTTCAATTTCTTCATGCACAAGTAGTGTCTTGTTATCTTAGCTTTTTGTTAAATTTTTTTTTAAATTTCTATAAGTTTACATTGGTTTTGTCTTCTACTCTGACTATTTAAAATAAAAATGCAGCAATGCAGTCTACTACTGCCACTGTTCCTTGTGCGTATTTGAAGTGAGAAGATATGCCATTTTCTGCTGGCTGTTGCTCTCGTAAAAACATTTGTTCTGTGTTGTTTCAGCTGATGGATATGGGTTTCTCAAGAGAACATGCCATGGAGGCCCTACTTAACACCAGCACTATGGAGCAGGCCACTGAGTATCTACTTACGCACCCTCCACCCCTACTTGGTGGAACAGTCAGAGTACGGATTCACAGACCAAAACTGTTTGATAAGCCATTTTTCAGACAGCTGACATTTGACTTTGTTTCCAATTAGGACCTGACAATGTCAGAAGAGGACCAGATGATGCGAGCCATTGCCATGTCACTTGGTCAAGAGGTCAACATGGAACAGCGCTCTGACTCCCCTGAGGTGAGTCATTTTCTCTGTTCAAATTGTATAGAAAAGGTGTTCCACGTTATTTTTTGCTAAATATAACTGTTGAGCAGCTTTTGAAGTTGTTTGTTTGTTTGTTTGTGCTTTAGGAAGCAGCACGTCGGCGTGAAGAAGAAGACAGGAGAGCCAGGGAACGGGCAGAGGAAGAGGAGGCTCGCTGCCTGGAACGTTTCATGGAGGCTGAGCCACTGGACCCAAAAGAGCTTCATGCCTTCACTGACTCCATGCTGCCTGGCTGTTTCCATCTTCTCGACGAGTTGCCTGACACCGTCTACCGACTTTGTGATCTATTGATGACTGCCATTAAGAGGAGTGGCCCTGAGTACAGAGATCTTATCCTTGGACAGGTTGTCCACCAGGTCAGAGGATGCATCTTTATACTGCAGTCTTTTCACCAGAGTATTTTCAGAGTGAAGATCCATTAATGTAGCAGACATAGATAATGTTTGAATTAAGTCTTTATTCTTTTGATAATTGTGTTTCTTGTATTGCAATGAAAACAAACTTTTAACAAGATAAAAGAAACAGCATTTTCTCACTAGTCCAGTTGTGTACATGCTGCTTATAGGTATGGGATGCAGCAGACATTTTGATCAAGGCAGCTGAGCCTTTGACTACCAGTGACACAAAGACAGTGTCTGAGTGGACCAGACAGATGGCCACGCTGCCCCAGGCCTCCAAGTTGGCAACACGGATTTTGCTGCTCACATTGCTCTTTGAAGTAAGTGAAACACATGATTTGAGAGTTCTAGACTTGACATTATTCAACGATTAGCTCATTGTTCATCTTCACAACCCAATAATTTCTCGTGTTTGACTTTGGAAGGAACTGAAGCTTTTGGGTGCCAGGGTGGTGGAGAATAGTGGAATTCTTGATTTGCTGATAAAACTGCTGGAGGTTGTGCAGCCTTGCCTGCAGGCTGCTAAAGAACAGAAAGACATCCAGACACCAAAGTGAGTTTTGTAGTCTTACCAATTTTTCTCTTCTTTCAAATGATTTCCTGGATTCATTCTGAAAGCTTGTATATGTTGTCTCTTACTTGTAACTACATTCCTGCAGATGGATCACACCAGTTCTATTGATCATTGACTTCTACGAAAAGATGGCTGTATCTTCAAAGCGTAGGGAACAGATGAACAAGGTAAAACCTGCGTTTGCAGACAATGCCATGGATTAGAGGACAGATACACTATTATAACATTCATACATATACAGTGGTACCTCTACTTACGAAATTAATTGGTTCTGGAAGAAATTTTGTTAGTAGAAAACTTCATAAGTAGAGACACGTTTTCCATGCAAATGCCCTAATCCGTTCCAAGCCCCCCAAAATTCAGACATAAATGTTTCATAAAGCATAAAAATGCATCAAAACATGTAACAAATACATGTTACAATTAGATTATTACACAATAAATGAGAGTTGTACATAATGTAAAAAACGAAGAATAAAGAATAAAAATGATGGTAATTTACCTTTTAACTGCGGTCCTCATTGTTTTTTGCCCTCTTTGGTTCATGCGCTCTTACCTCACCATGCTGAACAACAGAGTGAATTCCAGTCCTCCTTTTGAACTAACCACCCACACGATGCCTTAAACTCCTTAAACTTCCTTATGTTTTAATAACGTGGCGATTGTAGATGCATTACGGGCATATTCTTTGGTGAGATAAACCAAATACATCCCTTTTTCATGCTTTTCTATTGTCTCTTGCTTTGTTTGTATGGACAAAAAAACTGTCTTTTCCTCTTTTTTCCGTCACTTTCTTGGGGTCCATAGTGAATACTCTAAAAGTTAATATATATGCGTAAAACTATCAGAACACGTCATGGGTCGAGGGCCGAAAGACGAGGACGCTGCATAGATACGTATCTATCTACACACAGAGGTCCCTCTTAGCCAATGGGATGCCAGGATGCAAGGTAATAGCCAATGGCAGAGCAGCTATAAGAATGTTGCGTACCGGAACCTTTGGGAGCTGCGTGTAGCAGCCCATACTGTATTTTTACCTTCGTAACTCGAAATTTCTTTCGTAACTAGAGGCAATATTTTCCTGTTGAGGTATTTCGTAAGTAGAAAATTTCGGATGTAGAGACATTCATAAATAGAGGTATCACTGTATTTGTCACGACAACTGAGAATATAATTTGGGTTTTGTGCACTCCATTTATACAATTGAATTATTTTTCTCTGCCTTAAGTATCTGCAGCCCAATGGAAATAATTGGCGCTGGTTTGATGACCGCTCAGGCCGGTGGTGCAGTTACAGTGCTTCAAACAACAGCACGATTGACTCTGCATGGAGGGCTGGGGAGAGCAGTGTCCGCTTCACAGCTGGTCGTCGGAGATACACTGTGCAGTTTAACACCATGGTGCAGGTATACGCGAATATCTTACTCCACTTCCTGAGAATAAACAACTCTACATCCCTTGGATTTAAGTTTGTAATTTGTTAACTTTATAGTTTTTTTTTTCAGCTGTAGTTTTGTCAGGGTTGAATGAACAGTATGGATCTGGTATCTGGTATGCTCCATGTAAAAGTTTCGGATGTATTTGTTTTGGATTTTCAAAGCAATAAATCATCTAATTTTGAACAACATTTCTGTGTTCTAAGCTTTCATGCCTGAAAGGAGCATATTTAATTTTGTTTTTTAATTTGTCAAGCTTTGGGAATTTGTGTTCACCTTAACAAATAGAATATTCTTGTTAGTCTGACTCTGGGGAACTTTTTTAATTTACAAACTGACCTTACTCAGAAATAGAAGAGTGTGTTTGTTATTTTGAACAATATGTTCTTAAAAAGAGGGGATGGTGTTTGACTGATCAATATCTTAAGGAGTTTCTTTTAACAAGAACACCATTCTGTTGAACAGGTAAATGAAGAGACCGGTAACAGGAGGCCGGTGATGCTGACTGTCCAGAGAGTGCCTCGCATGCCCAAACCTGCCAAGACTGGCATTACTGATACGGAGAGAGAAGATGGGGACAGGAGCAAAGTTGAGGAAACCCAAACTGACTTGGAATCAGGGGCAGCAGTTGAGATGAGTGCTCCTAAAGATGATTCCAGCCAGCTGAAGGAGACTACACCCGGCCCATCTGCGTACCTGGAGTCTGAATACTCCCAGAGTGCTGGTATAGTTGTGCAAGGCTTGACTGAGGACATGACCACCATTCTCATCCGTGCCTGTGTCAGTATGATCAGCGTTCCCGTGGACCCAGACACCCTTCATGCCACATTACGTCTTTGTTTGCGCCTAACACGCAACCACCAATATGCCATGATGTTTGCTGAGTTAAAGAGTACACGGATGATCCTGGGGCTGACACAAAGCTCTGGGTTCAATGGCTTCACCCCACTGGTTACTCTACTCTTCAGACACATCATAGAAGATCCGGCCACACTGCGGCACACAATGGAGAAGGTTAGAATCTTGTGTTTATACAATGTAATTAGAGTTCTTAGTGTCTTCAAAAACAATTGCTAATTTCATTTTATTTTTTTAAAGGAATGTCATTTTCATACATGTAATCTTTTTCTCCATCCATATGTAACTCATGTCTACCCAAAAAAACTAAATTTATCGCATACTTATTATGAAGCTGTAAAGATGTGCATCTTAACGGATGGTTAAATGCTTATTTTTACATTTTAAGGAAAATTTGAACTAGGTAATTTTTCATTTTGCAGTCATGCATCTAGAGAAGGGTTTGAGTTGAGATTTTCTCATTAGAAAGGACCTAAAATACAAACTTTCTTTTTTTTCTTCTCTTTTTGTGAATTATATTGTCCTTAAATAATGTTTCAAAATTGGTTGATATCAAATAAACCTAATTATTCATTTGTTGCCATAGGTTGTGAGGTCTGCAGTGACTAGTGGAGCAGGTAGCACGACCTCAGGAGTGGTGTCAGGTAGCCTTGGTTCCAGAGAAATCAATTACATCCTTCGCGTCTTGGGTCCAGCAGCCTGCCGCAATCCCGAATGTTTTGCCGAAACCGCTAGTAATTGTGTCCGTATTGCTCTGCCTGCACCCCGTGGAGCTGGCACAGGTTAGTGATCGAGTTTTTTCTAAGTAGGAGTGGTAAGAGATTAGATTTTGAATTTGCAATTACTATATAGTTACTATTTTTCCTTTTTCATACTAAAATTCTATTTTCTACAGCCTCTGATGACGAGTTTGAGAATTTGCGAATCAAGGGGCCCAATGCTGTGCAGCTGGTTAAGACCACTCCTCTGAAACTGTCCCCCTTACCTGCTATCCCTGACACTATCAAGGAAGTCATCTATGACATGCTCAATGCTTTGGCTGCCTATCATGCTCCTGAAGAGCGTAAGACATGTTTTTTAGAGCATTCTGAAAATTATTTATTTGTAGTCTGTGTATGTCATTTTCATAAGTCATATCAGAGCATTTTAGCTAAGTCTTTGTACATGTTTGTGTTACAGTTGAGCGTGCAGAAGATCGTGCAGCAGCAGTGCCTGGTGGTCAAGATCTGTGTCAGATACTGCAGGATGTTGGTGATGATGTTTACCAGCAGTACAGACTCACCCGGCAGGGCAGTGACTTCGACCCTCAGTCTGCATTCCATATCAATGTGGGTCTCCATGACAAGTTATGTTACACTGAATCCTAAAATGTGATGTTATCTCTACAGTTGTTGAGTGTCATGTATTTCCCTCTCAGACTCAAGTATTTGCTGCTGATGGAGGTGGAGCTGAGTCCTCCCAGTCTGGGACACCACAAGGAGAAGGTCAGAATGGATGTTAAAACTAAAGAAAACAAACTGATTAGAATATCTTTATAATTCAATGCATCTTCCTTTCATTTATAATCGCTGTTGTTTGTGGGAACAGCTTTGTAACACATGTTACATCATTTGTTAACAGTGGAGCTGTCAATCTGTGTTTTTGTACGCTGTAGTCTGTACTAATTCAGTTGGTCAACTCACTATTAATATTAGAAAATATTTTATATTAAATGCTAGCTTAGAACCACGATGGCAATTACTGGTATATTTTTCTTGGTTGTTTGTGGTTATTTGTTGTGCTGTGATGTTTTATATTTTTTCCTAAGTGTGTTTTTAATTTCCTGTGGAAAAGTGATATCAAGGACTCCAGGTATTGGTTATTTTCACTGTGGCATAATTCGTATATCATAAAATCTCTGCTCACTGAAGAAATAGAGGAAATGTTAATACTGATTTATGCATTGTCAGGATCAATCATCTTCAGATGACTTGCATCTCTATAAACCAGTTCAAAGATTTAGTTTGTGTATTGTAACAACTTTGTATCTTTTTATTTTCAATAAAACTCTTTAGCTTCTACTCCAGAAGAGATGAGGGAGGAAAAGAAAGAACAAGAGGGAGATAAGAGTTCTGGGTCAGAGGAGGGTAAAGCAGCTAAGGTAAAGGCCAGCAAGCCTTTGATGCCGACATCCACCATCCTGAGACTGCTGGCTGAACTGGTGCGCTCGTATGTAGGCATTGCTACTCTAATTGCTTCCTACTGCTACACCGCTGGACAGTCCGAACTTATTAAGGAGGTGGGTGGCTAAACAAAATTATCAGCCGATTGTATCTTTATAGAATGCCTTGAGTGTAATATTTTCTCACTTTGACCTCCTTATGTACTGGCAGGATTGCAGTGTTCTGGCCTTTGTCCTTGACCACTTGCTGCCACACACCCAGAATTCTGAGGACAAGGATACCCCAGCCTTAGCACGCCTTTTCCTCGCCAGCTTGGCAGCTGCTGGCACAGGGACTGATGCTCAGGTGGCCCTGGTCAATGAAGTGAAGGCTGCTCTAAGTCGGGCACTAGCGATGGCTGAAGGTGCTGAAAAACATGCCAGGTAACTGTCTTGAAAGGAAGTAAACCAACCTTACGTTGATCCTGTTGACCCTTAATATAATTACATATTCATTCTTTGTCCATCTCTTTACTAGGCTTCAGGCAGTGATGTGCATCATTAGCACCATCATGGAATCGTGTCCCTCAACATCCAGTTTTTACAGCACAGCAGCTGCTAAGACACAACACAATGGCATGAACAATATCATCAGGCTCTTTCTTAAAAAAGGACTTGTCAATGACTTGGCCCGTGTTCCCCACAGCTTGGATTTGTCCAGGTATACAATTGCATCAAATAATTTTCATATTAGATTTTAAATGGTAATACACAATATACTTGCATCACAAAGGGTGATCTATATCCCCATCGAAACAGCACTTCGATTTCAAATGTTTCGGTGCTCCTGTCTCTCATGTGTTGCAGCTATTATAAATGGGCCAAGTGCATTTCGTTTTGCATGTATTTAAATGTATCACTTTGTCACTTTGATACATTTGCAGTCAATTTCTTAATGTCTTTGTTGTGCAAACCCATTTCCAAAAAAGTTTGTTAAGTGTATTATAATATGCAATGATGTACAAATAATTAAAACCCCATATATAACTTAAAATAACACAAAGACAACCTTTTAAAAGTTAAAACAGAAAATGTCAGTTTTGGAAGTTTATAGCCTTGTTTATAATTTCATTACAATTTGTGAATGTCAAGAACAGCTCAGTGAGTCTTCAAGTTTAACACAGAGATAAAGCAGCGAGACAGCAGTTTCATGATTCTAGTTCAACTTATACTGAGTTCAATATTTTACAGGAAAAAAAAATGTATGCTCTATATAATAATATGTAAACCAACTTTGTGTTTTCCTCACATCATTCGATTCAGTCCCAACATGGCCAACACCGTGAATGCCGCTCTGAAGCCTTTGGAGACTCTGTCTCGCATTGTCAATCAGCCCAGCAGCCTGTTTGGAGGCAAAGGGGGATCCAGCAAGAGCAAGACTGAACATGACACCGTGGGCACTGTCAGGGACAGTAACAGCAACACTCAGGACCAAGGTCTGTACATTATGAGACACTGCAATGCTCTAAATTCAAGGGTTCTACAAATATATCTTACTAATGTGTGGTGTCTCTTCCAGGAGAGGCTGGTGAGGCAGAACCAGTGGAGGGCAACCACCGGGTGCAGGGAA
The DNA here is from genome assembly GCA_013358685.1 of Antennarius maculatus. Lineage (NCBI taxonomy): Eukaryota > Metazoa > Chordata > Actinopteri > Lophiiformes > Antennariidae > Antennarius > Antennarius maculatus. The sequence continues at coordinate 18,353,651 of CM023607.1, forward strand.
CTGACAGTGACCTCATGGATGGAGAGGCAGAGGGAGATACGGTCGTCATTGCTGGCCAGCCAGAGGTTCTCAGCACACAGGCCATGCAGGTGATTGATGCTGTGTTACAAAACACCCAACTGTTATTTCAGTGTATTACTTTGCATATACAATCTATAAGCATTGGTGATTCACAATAACTTGCTTTGGTGTTTTCTTTCCTTTGTTTGTAGGTCGAGAATGAGTTGGTGGATCTGATTGATGAGTTGCTAGAGAGAGATGCTGGTACTGTGAACAGCACAATTATAGGTATACCACTTTCATTTGATCATTTAATCAATTTGAGTGTGAACAAGAAACATAAAGAGCAGTTTTTGCACGGCCAGTTATATACATTTTTTATGATTGTATTGGTTTAAATGAACTTGGTGGGTGTAGGTATGACTTGTGTGTTCTGTCAAACAGTGGGACCCACTGGTGAAGATGAATCTCAGGAGGACGTTTTGATGGATGAGGCTCCTTCCAATATTAGCCAGGCATCCACTCTTCAGGCTAATCGGGAAGGTAAGACATTTACACAAGTGACGTGAAAGTAGACATTACTGTATCAGTTTTTGTTTGGAGCGTAATTTGTAAAAATATACGTACGTACATGTTTTTTGCATTGAATCTCAGGGTAAAGAAAAGGGGCTGCTTGTTTTTTCTTTTCATTAGATTCCATGAATATCCTTGAGCCTGAGGATGAAGAGCACACACAGGAGGAAGATTCTAGTGGCAGCAATGATGATGAAGACAGTCAGGATGAGGAGGAGGAGGAGGAAGAAGAGGAGGAGGAGGATCAGGCACGTATTAATGCTGTAAGATTCTGTAAACTTGATTGTTGTTTGCATGTTCTTAAGACTCCTTGCTGCTCTGTGTCTTAAAGGATGATGAAGAAGGAGATGAGGATGATGATGATGAAGGTTCAGAGATGGAGTTAGATGAAGACTTCCCAGACATAAATGCTGCACCACACATTCGCTTTGAAAGGTTTGATAGGGATGATGACCTCATCATAGAGTTTGACAACATGTTTTCCAACAACGGTAAGCAGGAACATTTTTTATTAACGTTTTCTAAAGTCAAATTCACTCTTTTTTGGAATGGTAAATTATAAATTCCATATGAGCTTTTAAAAAAAATGTTTGGAATGAAGTACACTTCAGTTTTCTACAATTGATGCAGATTTTTTTTTTAGTATTTACTAAAATTATTTCCCCACCAATGTCTGCTTACTATTTTTTGTTGTTTTTCCATCAGCTGACATCCCTCCCTCCCCAGGCAACATCCCCAGCTCCCACCCACTGATGGTGCGGCATGCTGACCACGGTTCCCTCACCCTAGGTGTGACTGGCACCAGCAGCCGTCTGGCACAGGGCATGGGACGCAGCCAGCGAACGCTGCGTCAGTTGACTGCCAACAGTGGACACACCATCCATGTACACTACCCTGGCAACCGCCAGCCCAACCCTCCGCTCATCTTGCAAAGGTATGGTGTGTGTGTGTGTGTGTGTTTGTGTGTGTGTGTGTGTGTTTGCACAACAGGACAATTTATTTTGAGTCACAAAGCTAATTAAAATTTCTTTTTCTTGTAATTGTTTAAAGGTTATTGGGCCCCAGTGCTGCAGCAGATATTTTACAGTTATCCAGCTCTCTGCCTCTACAATCTCGTGGCCGTGCTCGCCTTTTGGTCGGAAATGAGGATGTACACATCATTGCTCGTTCTGATGATGAGTTGTTGGATGACTTTTTCCATGAACAGAGCAGTACTGGAGGGCAAGCAGGTGGTAATTCTTTATGGTTATTGTAATGGTCAGTTACATCCATAGCTGTTGGAATTTTGAACATGACTGTTTTGTCTGTCTCTAGGCACTCTCTCTAGCATTCCCACTGCCTTAACTAGATGGACAGATGAGTGTAAAGTGCTGGATGCTGAGAGCATGCATGACTGTGTAGCAGGTAGGTGGTCTTTGACTTCAAATTTTTGTTGGAAAAAGGAGACAAACATTTTATCATGGAACCCCCTTTAATTCAGCCACAAGGTTGAATTAAAGGGTGTTCAAAATATATAGTTTCTATCTCTTTTGTAGTTTAACCTTACTTTACACATCATGGTGCTCAAATAGTTTGGTTACCATGATCACATCTTGTTTTGAGTGTTATTTCTTTTGAAATGTATAGTATGTTATGTAAGAAAACCAATTCAAAGTTTGTGGATTTACATGGGGTCCATCAAATTGAATCAAAATGTATCAAGCTTGATAGCACTTCACTCTAAAGTGGTTTGCTTTGTTCCCAAGTCATTGACAGTGTCAAAGACTTAATGGCTTACAGTAGCTTTAATTGGACTTTGTGACTTGTCAGTGGTAAAGGTGCCTATACTGCAACATTTGGAGAGTTTGCGGGATGAGGAGCTGGAAGAAAGAAGGGAGAAAAGAAGGAGGCAGCTGGCTGAAGAAGAAGAATCTAAGCAAAATGAGAGGAGAGCTTCAGGAGCAGAACAGGCAAGAGAACAGAGCCTGCAGGTGGGCAGATAATAAGTGTACAGTAATCCCTCGTTACTCGCGGTTAATGCGTTCCAGGACCACCCATGAAAAAGAAATTCCGCGATGTGGAGACAAGCTATTCATTTTATTATGTACGGTAATTTAAACGTTTATGAACCCTCCCCATACTGATATTAAACCACCATTTGTTACCTTTCCTACACTTGTAGAGACTATCCAAAGTACTTTTTTATTTAAAAAAAAGTGTTTCTTTAATACATGAAAGTATGCTGCGTTCTGTGAGTCTCGGAATGCAGCACACACACTGATCCTGTCAGCCAATAGCATGTGCGTACGGTATCATTTGACTACCTACTAAAAATGCACGATGTGAAGCTGTGCATCTTGAAGTGCAAATAAGTGAGGGATTACTGTGTTTTTTGTTTATTTGGCAATTTACGAGTTTTTTAAAGCTTGGTTAGAAGTTAATTTATTACATGCTTTTCAATTTTTGACCTGTCACCTTTATGCTTACAGGGTTCTGGCCTTGGGGCAGTTAATGGTGCTGAGACTACTGCAGGTACTGCTATGTGTATAGATTTATTTCTGTCGCTGTCTAAATTTAAAATATTTTGTTGAAAGGACACATCTCAGAGATGGGTACCCAGAAAAGTGGAGCCAGCAGAGCGTACTGTGGGATGAGGTAGTAGTTTGTATAGTTTTAGGATCACACCAGATCTGGGAGATAACTATACAGTCTACTGTCTTTCTTATGGCAACGCTATACCAGCGCAACATCTTCATCTGCTGCCAAGAAGTTCAACTCTTAACTTGTAATATACATACTTGGACCTGTTTCCACATGTATACATTTTGTCTATGGAATTTTAAAAAATGCATGTCTGTCAATTCCAAGTATTTCCAGCTGGTTTTGCTGTGGTGAGGTAGTAAGTTGTGTTGTTGTTAGGGATCAGGATTGTACACCCCATTCAGGAGATAACTATACAACTTACTGCCTTCCTCAGTGAAGGCCCATGCCATCTCAGTAGAAAATGAAAACTGTCAACATCTACATACTGTTTCAGGTCTGTGTATGTGTACTTTGTTCATGCCCCTTTCTTTTGGACATTAGTCATTACATCTTCAAAGTATTTTGAGACGATTTTAAAAATTACCTACAATTGTGTTTTGATAAAATATTCTATCTTAAAATATTTCATGAGAGTATTTAAACGGATAAACAACTGTAGCTGTTAACTGTACGGGGAAAATGGCAAGTCATTGTAGCAATGACGCAGTAGTTCAGAATGGCTTTTTAATTGTTTAAAAAATGTTGCTATTTATGTGTGTTTTAATCAGCAATGTATAAAAAACATAACTGTTTTCATAATAGCATTTTTTTCTGGATGTTGCAGAAGGTGAGCAGGCTCAGGGAGGTACATTGTCATGTCTAGACCCACCAAGGGTCTCAGAAGGCTTCCTTACTGCACCCCCATCTGGAGAAGTCACTCCCACCACAAATGCTCCCCATGAGCAGGCCCTTGTCTCCTTGGAGACAGCCATCAATCAGCAGGTCCACCAGCCAATTGCTGATCTACTACTGGTTGAGTCGCATGCAAGCTCACTGGCTGCTCTGGCAGGGGCAGGCCACCCAACCTTGTCCACTGCTGACAGGCCAAACAGTGAAGCGGAGGCATCTCAGATGGAAATGTCCCCAGCACCCACAATCGGTGAGAGAGTCGAAGGAGGTGGTGGAGGAGGAGGAGCGTTGGATGAAGGCAGGGAAGGTAGATTCAATTTGGAGACTTTTTAAAAAGCCAACAGCAAGGACACACATCTGTCATGAAAATAATGTGGAGTTAATATTTGCTGTAAAATATTTAACAGTGAAATGTAAATCAGATGGCAAAGGAACTGTCTACAATGCATGGACACATTTTACTTCACTCTGTTTTTCCACTTTTTCGTGTAGCATCACTGAGTCCAGACATTGTGGAGACCTCAGAGCCTGCAGTGATTGGTGTGTCCCAACTGGAGGGGTCGCCCATGGACACTAGCAGCCCTGCCTCTGCTACTCAGGAAGACCCTGCTCCCAACCCTGCACAAACCACTCAGCTCTCTCAGGAACTGTCTGGCAGCAGGGATAGCGGGCTAACCGACAGGCAAACAGATGCAGAAACTGGGTGAGTATCACTCCTGACCAAAAGACCCTATGGTTCTTGACTCAAGATACAAGCACTTACAGATAGGATCAACCACGTTCCGCCGTGTCTGACGACGGTAGTTCCCCTTTCTTTCGCAACCCCCTGCCGAGCAACGTAACATTAACACCCCATAGATTAAGATTTCACGTCATGTCAGAATAACCAAGCAAATATAAGACTAAGTGAACAGTTTGCTCTGATGTTGGACTTCATGTGACCTTCCTGTTGACGCGTCGTCTGCATAATATTGTCCTCCTTTTACCCACATTTCCGCAAACTTCTGAGCAGAGACCAAACACACTGTGTATTTATGTGTATGGGAATGTGTGCGAGCATCAAGACGGACGACAGTTTGGGTCAGGTTCAAAGTTAGTGCCCGCAATGTGAACTATTGGCTTCCTGTAAGAAAACTCGGTTATAGATTGAAATCTGAATAATGACTAAACAATTTACAAGCAATTAGGTTTACGAAACAGCCTCTCAGAACCAATTGTGTTCATAGGTTGAGGACCACCTGTATCTCTCTTAACATTGCAGGACTTAGTTCTGGTCAGTCACATATTTTTGCTCACTGACTGATCATACATTTTTTGTTTATATGTAAAGCTCCACTTCTGTCTCATCCCCTGGGGAAACGATGCCAAGGAGTGACAGTGCTGACAGCCAATCTCAGGCCATCCAGGAAGAACCGCTCCCATCCACTAGCAATGAGGAGGAAGACCCACTTGCAGGTAAAATAAATAATTGCCCTGGTTTTTCTGTGGGCTTGAAAAATATTAAAGCTAAAATGTTGTCTCATGATGTTTTTTTTCTTTTTTTCTTTGCAGGTATCAGCTTGCCAGAAGGTGTGGATCCCTCCTTCCTGGCTGCACTTCCTGAGGACATCCGTCGAGAGGTGCTGCAGAATCAACTTGGCATCAGACCACCCTCCCGTCCTCCTGGTACCACCACCCTGCCCTCAACTACTGCACCAGTACTGGGAGGACCAGGGGTTACTGAAGTTAGCCCAGAGTTCCTGGCAGCGTTGCCACCTGCCATCCAGGAGGAGGTAACAGACACTTCTCAAAAATAATGAAATATAACTACTTAAGTCTGCTGCAGTGCAGCTGTGACTACAGATATGGTTTACCACGACAGGAATGAATGAATAATGGGTTCATTGTAAAGGGCTTTGAGTACCAAGAGCACCATATAAACCGAATCCATTAATATTTTCATGAGTACTTTAAGAGTCCTTCTAGTTTATGTAACAATATGAAATATAATTTCAGAACAAATCAGTTAAGGGCTTGATAAATTTATGAATCGTGCCATTGCTTTTCTTAGGTTCTTGCTCAGCAACGTGCGGAGCAGCAGCGTAGGGAGCTGGCCCAACAGCCCACACAGGGAGACACCCCCCTGGATCCTGTCACCTTCATTCAGACACTGCCCTCAGAACTCCGACGTAGTGTCCTAGAAGACATGGAGGACAGTGTATTGGCTGTCATGCCCCCGGACATTGCTGCTGAAGCAGCTGCGTTACGAAGGGAGCAAGAGGCACGTCAGAGGCAACTGATGCACGAGAGGTTGTTTGGTCATAGCTCTTCATCAGCCCTATCAGCCATCCTACGTTCGCCAGCCTTCACCAGTCGGTTAGGGAGTAATCGTGGAGTTCAGTACACGCGACTAGCTGTGCAGAGAGGAGGCACCTTTCAAATGGGAGGAGGACCAAACCATAGGTGAGCGTAGATTGTGATCTAATTCACATTTTTTGATTTAGCTTTGTTTGAAAATTATGAACTTACGAGTTGTTAGAGGTGATAATGGATTGCAAACACTGTGTTATTGCTTTGTTTACCTAGACCATCCAATTCTAGCATGGACTCCTTGTTGCGTCTGCGTGGTCGATTGCTGTTGGACCATGAAGCCTTGTCCTGCCTGCTGGTTTTGTTGTTTGTGGATGAGCCAAAGCTGAACACAAGCCGTCTACACCGTGTGCTCAGGAACCTCTGCTACCACTCGCAGACACGTGGGTGGGTCATTCGCAGCCTGTTATCCATCCTCCAACGCAGTAGCGAGAGTGAGGTGTGTGTGGAGACCTCACGCCTAGAAGACTCCCGCATCAAGAGGAGTATTCAAGGAGGCTGTGGAGGAAAAGGCTCAGCTCCCTCCTCCCTGTCTTCTTCTTCCCCATCTTCTTCCTTAGAGCTGCTGAACAAGGTTGAATCTCGTAGTTCCAACCAGCTTTCCTGGCTCTCTGTTTCTATGGATGCAGCGTTAGGTTGCCGGACAAACATTTTCCAGATTCAACGAGTATCAGGTAGAAAGCATGCTGACCGTCACTCAGCTGGGGGATCTACAGGGTCAGGAACACTGGGAGGAGGAGTGTCAGGTGGTGCTGCGGGTGTCACGTGTGCTGGGGGTGGAGGTTCCACTGTTCACATCCATCCACAAGCGGCTCCAGTAGTCTGTCGACATGTGTTGGACACACTCATCCAGTTAGCTAAGGTGAGTCTACTTGTCTACGTTAACGCATCATGTGCTATATTTGCATGTATATTTTCAGATTTTATGGGTGGAAAAAGAAAATGAAGTGAAAATAAATGGAAGAATTTTTTCTGTTTCTTGTGTCCCTGCAGGTTTTCCCCAGTCACTTCACCCAGCAGCGCTGTAAGGATCTGTCAACGTCCGCCCCTGATCTAGACTCTCGTCTTTGTTCAGTCTCTTCTGGAGGAGGGGGTGGAGGAATTGGCTCCAGGTCAATGTTGCCCTCTCAAAATAACCCCACCCCTAATTCCGCCAATACCCAGAACTCATTGGGTTCCACTGCTGCTACTCTCCAGTCCCTAGGAATCTCCACTGATTTTTGGGATCTGCTGGTCAAGCTGGACAACATGAATGTCAGCCGCAAGGGCAAAGCTTCTATGAAAACAGTGCCTCTTGGGGGAAGTGCAGAGGCTGAAGGGGCTCAGTTAAGCCTGGAGACTTCCCCTCTGGGCCAGCTGATGAACATGCTGTCCCACCCAGTCATCAGACGGAGCTCCTTGCTCACTGAAAAGCTGCTGCGCCTGCTTTCCCTTATTTCTATTGCCCTGCCTGACAACAAGGCTACCGAGGTGCCTGCTGGACACCCCACCCCACAGGCCGCCAACCCCAACATGGCATCAAGCGCTGGAGCCGCAGCCCCAATTGCAGCACAGGGCACTGTGTCAGCAGGCTCCACTCAAACTACTGTGGCAGTTCCAGGCACATCTGTGGTAGCTGTAGCCCAAGGCACATCCTCAGGAACAAGTCTGGTAGCTTCTCAGACATCCTCTACTACAATCTCTATACCCACATCCACTGGAACAACATCAACAGGTAGTGTTAATTAAGCCCAAAAAATATATGTCAACAGTTCATTTCCTTGTAATATTAGTGGATAATAATTGTATTTTTTGATAAAATAGGAAAACAGAAGGTCACTATTTGCAGTACAGAGGTTGATAGCAAGATGGCCTCCACTGGACTCACGGAGAAACAGCTTCAACTCTCTGTGGAGGTATGGATGCAAAAGTTAAAATTGCAAACAATGTTATACTTTGTAACCTCATCAAATTTCATCCAATGTATTTCATGGAAAAGTGTTCCCTAAAATCAAATTCAATTTATTAAACTCCACCAGAGGGCCCTGTTTACTTTTCACTGCATCGAATATAGTTCTCCTGGAAAAAAATGGATCATAATTCAGATAAAATTCTAGTTAAATATGCCTGGTTTTTTTTTTTTTGTTTTTTCATTTGACCAAAGTTAGTTTTTATTTGGAAAAAATAAATTCAGTTACCATCACCAAATATCATCACCCTGATTGACTAATGACTGTCCAATTAATGTTTTGGTTTCACATTATAGTTGTCACTATTGGAAGATGAAATATTAAAATGTCAAAGTAGGGATCTCAGGATATCCTTCAGTTCTAATTTTAATTTCTATGCATGTGTTTTTGCACTAAATTGTGCGACTATTTGTTATTCGTTAAACTCTTAACGAAAAGACTTTATTGTTAGCCAGGGGAATCTGTTCACATTTACAAGTCCAGCATCATATACTGAATATTTGGAAAGCTGTTTTGAATTACCGTTTTTAGCACTTTTACTTGACAGTAATTCATTGTTTAACCTTATTTTATTTGCTTTATCCTCTTCATCTCAAGGTTTTGACATCGCACTCATGTTCAGAAGAAGGCCTGGAGGATGCAGCTAACATTCTGTTACAGTTATCTAGAGGAGACTGTGCCACCAGAGACACTGTGCTCAGACTGCTGCTCAGTGGAGCTCGACACCTTGGATACACTCTTTGCAAACAGATAGGTCAGTGCTGTACATGTACTGCTGTGCTACTATTTAAGCCAAAGACAATTTCTCTTAACCTGTGCTTCTAAAATCTTTTCAGGCATGCTACTGGCTGAACTTAGAGAATACAATCTGGAGCAGCAGAGACGAGCACAGGCTGACTCACATTCACCAGATGCTCCTCCTGAGGACTCTTCCATCTCATCCAGACTCAAGGGCAAGATGACTAGCAGGTTAGCCAGTGATGACTCTGGGCAACATAATGTTGTCAATACACATACAAGAGAGACTGTGGTTCTCTCTAAATTAAAGCTCTATTTAAATAAGCCCATGTAACATTGAAGTATTTGATGACGATATACGTTTTTGCTTATAGTCGTTCTCTTTTCCTTGTTTGCGTTTGTTGGTTGGGGCAAAGGTTTGATGGATCGGAGAGTGTCGTGATTGTGGCTGCACAGAAGCGGACTCTTGGTGGACGTGAACTGCAGCTTCCTTGTATGAGTTCACTTACCTCAAAGACATCAACGCAGAAGTTCTTTTTGCGAGTGCTGCAGGTCATTATCCAGCTCCGTGAAGATACACGACGAGCCAACAAAAAAGCCAAACAGACAGGGCGATTAGGTAGGAAAATGTTACAAACACAACACTCGAAGCATATTCTATATTGTGTTGTATCGAATGATGAAACCCTTTTCTTCTCTTAGGTTCCTCCAGTTTAGGATCAGCCAGCAGCATTCAGGCTGCGGTGCGTCAGCTAGAGGCTGAGGCCGATGCCATCATCCAAATGGTGAGAGAGGGTCAGCGTGCACGTCGACTACAGCAGGCACCCCCACCCTCCGCCCCGTCTGCCTCTGCCACCATTACTGCTGGGTCTTCTGTGGCTGCCCCCCATGCCCCCACTGGTGCTGCTCCCCCTGCTGGCACAGCTGCTCCTGCCCCCACGGTTAGCATGGGCTGCTCTGACAGCAGGCGTACTATTCACACACTGCACACTCAAAGTAAACCATTTGAAACTGAAAAAAACACATTGACTACATATTATGATCATTACAGTAGAATTTTTTTCAAATTTACTGTGACGGTCAGCAAGAAAAATGCATTGAAATGGCCATAAAATGATCCAGGGGCTTATGTGATTTAGCTTTGCTTGTACTGGCTTTATGCATTTTGGCAAATCATGAGCTAACCCAATACTTCTAATGCATTTCTGTCCCATTTGGATAAAATAAACTGCACCTGCAAATTAAAAAATGTAGTGGGCAGTCATCATGCACCCCATCAGAAAAACAAATACGTCATTAATCCATTCTCTTATCATTTTTGTCACAATGACATGTTTTGCATTTGAAATGGTATAAATAGTGTGCCGCCTTTCTTTTCCACTGTTTTTGTTTTCTGGCTGACATGGCTTCGTGCTTTTGGGCTTTCACCTTAGTCGGTTTGGGTTTCTTTCTTTTAATGGTGCAGTGGAATTTCATTTTGCATGACAGTGTCAGTCAAGGAGGTTATGAAAAATTGTAATCATTAATGTTGTTTTATCCATGTTGTTTGTCTGTCTCTGCCTCGCTGGTCCTTCCTTGTTTGTCTTCTGTAGTCTGAAGTGCAGTCGATGTCTGAGAATCAGGCGGCCCAGAGAGATGACTCTCCAATGGATGTGGACCAGGCATCTCCTCTAGACCAGGATCCCACTCCTTTAGGTATGACTCACTCTCCCAAAGTTTTAATGACCTGATTAAAATCAGAGAAAAATCATTACATTATTAAAAACAATGTGACAGTGTGCTTTGATTTCTGTAGGCCAGTGTTTGCATAAAAACAAAGTCAGCGATGACATATATTACTTGTAGAAGTACAGATTTGTTTACCTAGGATTAGGTAGACAAAGCGTTTTTCTCTTTACACCTTGCTCATCTTGAATAAGTATGACAAGTGATGAAACTACTAAAATATTTGTGCAATATATAAAATTTAAATAGTTGTAGGCAGCAATACAGGATACAGAAACTAGATAAAGAAGAAATCAGACTTCCACTGTCACATAGGAGGCTGCACAATATATAAAATTTCAGCGTTGTCCGTTCAGCATTGATTCACATCTGTAATCACATAGGATAAAGTATGTGTGTCAGGCTCCTGGTGTTTGATAAAGAAACTCTCTAGTTCTCATTCTTTGTAATTGATAAACCAGGGACTTGATCCCCACCACTGGTGCACTTCTTTTACCAACCAGAAAAATGTCTTCAGTCTGTAGATGGTTAATGTAATAGATCAAACTACATTGTAATTTTTCTTTACAGATGAAGAAGGTAATGGTCAGTTAGAGGGTGATGAGAGACTTCCAGACCTCCCACTGCTGAGTGAGCAGCTGTTGCTGGATGAACTGTGGGACATGCTTGGGGAGTGCCTGAAAGAGCTGGAGGAGTCCCATGACCAACATGCTGTACTGGGTAAGTGGAGTGGGCACTTTATGCTTCTGTCTACTGATCATCTGTAAGGAGATGCAGATTTTCTTTTCCAGCAGAACTTAACATGAACCTGCCAACAGTACCAATACTTGGTTTGCTTATGATAGTATTATTGTACTGTGTTTGCCAGCAAACAAACTTTATGAGAACCCTGAACCCTGTGGAGAATCTGTGAGGTTTTGTCAGGGCCCTCGATACAGATGAGCTGAAGTTTACACCAGTAGCGCCACGGACTGATAACTTCCTTGCATTGCTGCATTCAAGATTTGAGGATATAAATGAACTTACTATTTAGAAGTTTAAGTTTTCTCTGAAAAATCGTTTTTCTGGCTGATCTCATAAAATATTTAATATATATTTTGTTATAAGTTCAGATACCAGATTTTTTTTGTCTTTCATGAGCCGTAAGACCTAATAATTGAAATTGAAAAAAAAAAAAGCTTGAAATCTGAATAATACTTCTAAGATAAGTTTTGTTGTTTGATTTAAATGATGAGAAAAATGAAAATTAGCATGATATTTAAGGAAGGAGGACATATCTGTCAAACCTAAGACATCCTCTCCTTTTTTTAGATTTTTCTGTCTGTCTAGTGAAGGAACACAAGATTAAGTGATTTGTTTTGCCAATTTTTGCGTGATGTTTCTGCAGTTCTACAGCCTGCTGTGGAGGCCTTCTTCCTGGTTCATGCCACAGAACGAGAGAGCAAACCGCCTGTGAGGGACACCCGAGAGAGTCAGCTTTCTCACATCAAAGATGAGCCTCCACCACTGTCGCCGGCGCCCCTTACACCTGCAACACCATCATCCCTAGACCCATTTTTCTCCAGGGAACCATCCTCAATGCATATCTCTTCAAACCTCCCACCAGACACCCAGAAGTTTCTCCGCTTTGCTGGTGAGCAAAAATGATTTCAGGAAACTGATAAAGCTTTGTCGGGACAAGTAATCCAGTGTCTTAACAAGACTCATTCTGTCTTTCAGAAACCCATCGCACAGTGCTTAATCAGATCCTGCGCCAGTCCACCACTCACTTGGCCGATGGACCTTTTGCTGTGCTGGTGGACTATATACGCATCCTGGACTTTGATGTTAAGAGAAAGTAAGGGGGATCATGTTACCTTCTTGTGCTTTGTAATACACAGCTACTCTATTCTTATGCCTACGACATAGGAGTTACCATTGTCTTGTCCCTCCATACACAATGGAATCTGTCTCAAAAACTGCTCAACAACACTTTGTGTGCTTTGTAGGAACCATAAAGGTGTCCATCTCATAATGAAGTTCTTCATTTTACTTATTTAACTTTTTTTTCACAGAATTTACCCTTTGTTGGTGTCATTCCAGTTGCTCATAATTAAGGTTTTTTTTTCTGTCTAATAACAATGTTCTGTGACCTTTTACACAATTTTCCTTGTTACTTCACTGACGTGCACTTCTTTCTTGACATCGGCAGATACTTCCGCCAAGAGTTGGAGCGACTCGACGAAGGCTTGAGGAAGGAGGACATGGCTGTCCACGTGAGGAGAGATCATGTATTTGAGGACTCCTACAGGGAGCTGCACCGCAAGAGTCCAGAGGACATGAAAAACAGGCTGTAAGGCTTTCTTTACCTTCCTTCTAGAGTGTGCATCCTCTCCATTCATATCTGTCAAACCTAAGACATCCTCTGCTCTCTTTCCTTTGCAGGTACATTGTTTTTGAAGGGGAGGAGGGTCAGGATGCTGGTGGCCTGCTGAGGGAGTGGTACATGATAATATCTCGAGAAATGTTCAACCCCATGTATGCCCTGTTTCGCACATCGCCAGGTGATCGTGTCACCTATACCATCAATCCCTCATCCCACTGCAACCCCAATCATCTCAGCTACTTTAAGTTTGTGGGTCGCGTTGTGGCCAAAGCTGTCTATGATAACCGGTTATTGGAGTGCTACTTCACACGCAGCTTCTACAAGCACATCCTTGGCAAGAGCGTCAGGTATGTGGTTTGGAGTGTACGGCTGTTGTTGGTTTCAACCAGTGCTGTAAATTTTCTAGACATGCTACAGTTATGCCAATATTCCACTACTGAATGGAACACTAAATATTGTGGCTCCCATAGAGCTTAATACCTCAAGTTTACAGTATTTTTCATGACTGAATATAATGGATGTATCTCTGTGGTCTGACCAGGTACACTGACATGGAGAGTGAGGACTACCCGTTCTTCCAGGGTTTGGTGTACTTGTTGGAGAATGATGTGTCCACGCTGGGTTATGAGCTGACATTCAGCACAGAGGTTTCTGTCTGTTTACTAAATATTTACATTTGTTTCAAGTCATTGATTCTTACGACTCCCCATTCACAGTTGGAATGTTGGACTGAACTGCTCAAGGTTTAACCCCAAATGATTTATGCTGTTTTAACAAGAGTGCTGCAGTTATGATGACCTCTGAAATACATATGTGTCACAAACTAGAATCAAATTGATATTCTAGTAGATTCGGGTCACACTGATTGTATTTATGTGCACCTGTCTGTGCAGGTCCAGGAGTTTGGTGTTTGCGAAGTGAGAGATCTAAAACCGAACGGAGCCAATATCCTGGTAACGGAGGAAAACAAAAAAGAGTATGTGCACCTGGTATGCCAGATGAAAATGACAGGTGAGATTGTGGTTATTTCACAAGATGGCTCACAACAAAAATCATACTAACAAAGAGTTGGTCAGAGCAGTTGCATGAAAAATAAAAAGAATGCACTGACCTGCTGGGTAGTGGCTCCCATTTTGAAGTGATCTGTTGGCAGCAGTGTGAATGTTGCACTCTGTAATATGGTTGATGCATCATAAGCTGGACCGCTGACTGCTGCTCAGATCAGCTCGTCAGCAGAGCCTCGAAATGTCAGCCGCTTAATTGGGGAAAAAGCCGCAGACTGTTAGCTGCATGCCAAACTGAAAGGGTAATCAATAAAGCACATACCTCTACCAAGACCCAGCAGTTCTTTTAATTAAAATAAAACTTATTCCAGATTCAAGTTTTTACCAAACTAATAAATCTATCCCTATTAAGTTTTGAAAGTGAAATATCTCCCAAACAACACAAAATTAATTTGCAATGGGGAATTGCATCTACTCTAAAATCCAGTCATTTTTTAGCACGTGTCCTCATCAATCACATTTGGCTGTTTTATACATAATATATAAGAAAGCCTCTTTGGTCAGAGCCAGTCATAAATTTGACTGATTTTTCTTTGCTAATTGTCAAAGCGTTTTTCGTGTCCTTGGTAACAATCATACCAATAAACAGACATCTTTAAAACAGGTGATTTTTTTGGGAGACACAAAGAGAGACCCCCCCCAGTGAGCATGTTGACTTGTTTTGTAGGTGCAATCCGTAAGCAGCTGGCGGCCTTTCTGGAAGGGTTCTATGAGATTATTCCCAAGAGGTTGATCTCCATCTTCACTGAGCAGGAACTGGAACTGCTCATCTCCGGTCTGCCCACCATTGATATTGATGATCTAAAGGCCAACACTGAATATCACAAATACCAGTCCAGCTCCATCCAGGTGTGTATGAGTACATTCTGCTTGCTACATATCTGTATAATATATATGCAGGTGTTTACAAGAGCTTGTTTTTGGAAGATCTTTATAACTGATCTGTTTTTGTCTTGTGTATTTTCCTACTTAAGATCCAGTGGTTCTGGAGGGCCCTGCGTTCATTTGACCAGGCAGACCGGGCCAAATTCCTTCAGTTTGTCACTGGCACGTCAAAGGTTCCCCTCCAAGGTTTTGCTGCTCTGGAGGGTATGAACGGCATCCAGAAGTTTCAGATCCACCGTGACGATCGCTCCACCGACCGCCTGCCATCTGCTCATACATGGTAAGTTCATAGCATGTTTACCAGGCATGCATATTTGCATGAAGCCAGAAATGAACATAATTGTGTAAAGCTAACTTTAATGTTTTTCTTTCCCCCCTCAGCTTTAACCAGCTTGACCTCCCAGCTTATGAGAGCTATGAGAAGCTGAGACACATGCTGTTGTTGGCCATTCAGGAATGCTCAGAAGGATTCGGACTGGCTTAAACTTTAAAACTCTCAAAACACACAAACATTCATACAAACACTTGATTTTGGTTTGCCTACTCATGACACTTTCACTGAACATCTTCATTGCACGCACACATGATCATAGACATTACTGGATTACTTGTTGAATGGCCTAGCCTTACTGGTTTCTATTCCATATAGAACAGATGAAACCAGTGAGTGAGATGAACTGATTAACTGCGTACAACACAGAGAGCCTCATGTTGACACAAACGTGTCTCCCTTTCCAATTTAATGACAAATGCAAGAGTGGATTGAGAGGATAAAACATGGACTAATATAAGAGATGTTTTCTTCATTTAGTTTGAGTTCTCTGTACAAAAGGTTTGGGAGTTTATGTTTAATCTTTTTTGTTCTCTGGTTGTGTAAAAAGAAAAGAGAATGTTGTTTGAAAGGATGGCTATAAAACCTTTGGGGAAAAATGGTGGTGGTTTCTTGATGCAAATTTGTGACCTCATAAGCCTTGATGATGGGGAGCATTTTTATAAGAGGTATATGAACAACTTGAAAAAGTTTGATATTCACAAAAATGCACTTTTTAAAGTTTTGTGGCATTTTTAAGGAAGGATGGTACAAAAAAAATGAAGAAACTGAAGGAGCTAAAAAAAAATAACCACAAGTTCTAGCGTATTTTTGGCTATTAAATTGCTGACCCAGCCTTGAGCCTTTGAATCGGAGTGGAATAACTACATGAATAAATGCATAAAATTGCATCTATTGTCTCTGAACAGTGTTTTAAACATTCACTAAAATTGAATTGGTGAAACTTGTATGTAATCGCACTAAATGCGTAGTTAAAATTAGACTGGATCATTTTATAATTCAACAGTCAAGCCTTGTATGAGAAGAAAAAAGCAGTCCCACAGTTACCGCTCATAATCCTGTCATAGATAAACCAATCAAATTGAAAGATAAATTAAACAGTCCCATTATTTGTGACCCAGCCAATCCAGGAGCTTACTTTTCATGATCTGCAAAGAGTATAAAATGATCAGTTTGGGTATCGCTGCATTGTTTTCCATTCTATACAACAGCGTTGTTTTTTGTTTATGCACACACCACATTGTCTTTTTTGTCACTTATCATTCCTGACCAAGGCAGTGAGTTGAATTTCACCAGATTTTGACAGAAATGAAATCAAGCTTTTACACACATGCCAGCAGAAAGAGCATGTGTGACAAAGGGTTACAGTTGTGGGATGCTGTGACAAACGGTTACAGTTTTGGTCCAATAAAAACTTAAAATGAAGCAATGACTTTTCTAAGTAAGACCCACCACCAGTAAACAGTTTCTGGGTGTCTATGTGCTTCTTAGAAGTACCCATACCAGTCACTTCATCGCTGCAGCTCCTCTGTGTATCCCTTTAACCTGCTCAAGTGTGCATTTGTTCCTGCAGACCTACTACAGTATGAAAATGAATCCTCACCATCATTACTGCCTGTTTCTTTAAAGCCTCCTCCACTGACAGTCACATTAGTTACAGAATGGGCAGCAAAAAAAAAAAAAAAAAAAGCACAGATGCAATTTTCTGGTTGGAATTCTTGATTTGCATATTCCATAAGCATCTGGTGCTTTGTTGAAGCTTAATTAAAGATGAAAAATGATGAGTGCTGGAAAAACGGCAAAAGACTTCACAATACATTTATTCATAGATGAGTTCATTTTTCCTCCTTTGGATTTTATGGCACATCATTGAATATCTCAACTGTGACGGCCAATAAGGATCAATTAGGTAAACTTCCCAAATTCAACATACAATAGCACATAGTGATGACTGACAATAAAATATTGTGACAAAACCAGTTAAAACCCTACACATATAAAAGACCAAATTAAATTTTTCAACTCACCTGGAAGATTGTTTCAGGAGTTTAAAAAATATCTGACAGCAGCGTCACTGAAGGCTTTAGTTATTTTTGAAAGGCTGCAAAAATGGGGAAAAACCAGACCTTGTCTCAAGTTTCTTTAAGTGTGGTGCAAAGTAGTACTTTTATATAGCAAAACCTTTAAAAATCAATATTGTAGAAGCTTTAAAATAGGCATACTGTGTGCTTTGCCTTTGGTCTAAGCCAAAACCTATGCAGCAGATTTTTGAATTGGTTTTAGATGATTTATTTTTCTTTCTTTGGTGAATGAAACACGACAATGTCAGCCGTCCTTGTAGGAAAGTGTTCAGCCTCTCCTGTGATGTACTGCGCAGTCTTCTCCACTGGGTGGAGATCATGTTTCCTCACATCTCTGTCAGCCTGTAGTGTTTGCTTTTTTTTTTTTTAATGCTCTGGTGACAGACTTTCTCTGACTGTTTGAACACTTGATATTATTTGTGTGTTCTGTCATCTGCATGTGATAATTTCAGAAGTTGTTTCTCTTTGGCAACCTTTTTTTTTTTTTAAATCATACAAATAAATGTCTCCTGAATTGTTAAAAAAAAAAAAAAAGTAGCCCTGAACTAGATCTGCAATAGAACTTTAAAACTTGTCGACACTAAACGGACTGCACGGATAATAGCTTTCCCTCCTCTTCGGTGTTAGTGGAGCTTGTAGGAAATGAAGGCTAGTGGAGTTCATTAATAATGACTACTTTGTATATGAGCCAGAAAGCTCTTAGCCTAATACATTTTACAACAGCTGTCTTCATTGTCTCTGGAATGAATTACAATATTACAGTGCCCAAAGAAGCAGATTGTAAAAGGCTTCTTGTGCAAGGAGCCCAAATAAGCAAGGGAAGAAATCAGTTCATTAAAGTAATTGATTTAAGTTTTCTAATTAGCTGGAGACATGTTTAATATAAAGGAAATTGATGATGGTTCGTAACAGAATTTATCTACTAAAACCTCCTTGTTGTTGATTCCACAGCTCTAGAAGGATAAAGGTGAGGCCTGATGAGTATCCACTGTTGCAGCCAGTTAGCAGTATTGCTCTTTGGGTGAGGGCACCATACTGATAGCTTGTCATTGTTTCTCTCATTAATTCAGATTGGTTTATTCATGACTGACGTTCCAAATATAGATTACCCCAGAGGAAACTCACTTATCAAAATCGGGCTGTTTATGTAATTTTGCAGTTATCATATTCCCCCCTCCTCATGATTCCTGGCAGCAGGTCTGTGCTGTAAAGGTGTAGCAGGAGGAGAATCTTGATATATCAAGGTGGACAGGAGCAGCCCAGCAATTTGACAGCAGCTGAGCTGGGTTGGGGAGGGTGTTGTTATGTGCTGCTGTGAATTTGGCAGGTTTGTCACCACCTCCTGATGAAGCTGCTATCGCTGCTCCTCATGTGATGATGGGGGTGAGGTGGAAGTACAGCAGAAAGAGATGGCAGTTCACGTCTGAAATATTTCTGTGCATGCTTTCTCCTTGTAGAACCCACAAACGTGTGACACCTATGAAGAGTCCAGGCCCAAACCAGAACTGTGTATCCACTTTAAAGGTCACAGTCTTTATTATCTCTGAGCTCTAAATATCCATTATCGCATCTATTTGCCACATCACATCCCGCTCTCCCTTAAGCTTCTCCTTCACCTCCCCTCAGTGGCACAGCAGTCTGCACCTTGTGGCATTTTGCAAGAGGCATGTCGCTGTAGGAAATTCAGCCCTGTCATATTGAAGATCACGTCATGGTTTCCGTCTGTTGAAAAGTTATTTAAGAATAAAGCGCTGAGGAAGTGATAAAATACAGCAAGTGGCAATAACAATTTATTAATCTCTATAAGGATATATTTACAGTAGTACAAAAAATCCCGGCTGACTCTTGGTGACATTTTCATGGCTATCTCACTAAACTGTGATTAAACCCCCTACAATTGAGGGTAATTCCTTCTTGATATGAATTTGGCATTTCTATTTACATGCCGTTGACATGCTTAATGAGATGTGTTGTGGCCACTAAGCATGGCAGGAAACTAAATCACAGTCATTTCCCATCAATAAGAGAGTGATTAACGCCAGGTCAGAGACGGCTGGCTGACCTTTTGACCGCCTAATGACTTTAACTGCATCAGTGGATCTTAACATGCCAGCTTCAGCAGCAGGAGCCCAGGATGTATGCAACTGGTGGACAGATCCTGAAGAGGAAGAGTTTACGAATCTTCCTCTGAGAACTTTGATCAGAGCCACATCCTGTCACCCAGGTAATGCGACCTGTGATCAGTGGAACCAGAACCTCCATAATACCCTGGGTACTCTAGAAATTTAACATTTAAACACCTATTATAATGATTCTACTGGCTATAGCCCCTATTTTCTCATTTAAGGATGGAATGTATACCTTTCAGTGGAGGCAGCATTTGGAGTATGGAAGCCTAGGTTACCAGAGTGGTTGCGATGCCCCCATTAGGGGCCGACCCTGGCCTAACAAAATCTGGAAGACCTCACCCAGAGATTAGGAGAACTACGACCGAAGTCTGTGCCTCTTCTGCTTAGGTAGAGGGTGTTGGTAACCCACAACCTACCTCCAAGACATGGCATACGACATGAAATAGAACTCAAAACACAAAACAGCAGTAGGTTGTCTGAGCAGCATAAATACGGTGAGATCTCTCAACAAAACAGCCTTAATGCCTTAATTCCACTTAGTAGGTGTTTTTCCAACAGTTTGTTGTGGACTTGAATGCACCTCCAAGAGTGTGACATGAACAATTTATAAAGTATTGAGCAACTGGTGTGAAATGTGTTTGTATTTAAGCTGTGCGTCAGTGACTGGAAGGCCAGAACTAGTCACTGATCCCGGTTGGAAGAGCCTAACTAAGCAAATCAGGTAAGTTGCTCTGACAGACAGACACAGACAGATAGAGAGATCAATCAATACAAGCTTTACATTTCAGTAGTCTCCTGGTAGAGATTCTTCAGCAAACTCTGACAAAGAATGAAAACTTTTCAAACGTTTAATTATCTCTTGAACTTTTGCACTATGTCCACAGCAGCTCAGTGACTGGTGACGTTTGGAATGATAAGTTAGATGTTTTGATTGAACTTCAGTTTATGGATCATTTTATTTATTGATGATTTCCACATTACTGTACTCATTTTACTCTTTTCCTTTATGTTATAGAAATTATACATTTGAAAAAGCAGACAGACCTTGCTGACCAGGGCTGTTTATCTGATTTTGAAAGTTTTATATTTTTACTTTCAATTTGTAAAACATCTTTTTGAAATCATATTTTTATGATAGCATCAAATTGTCTTCCTTTACTGGTGATAACACATTGTTATAAAGGAGGTGACTTAAATGGATGGCAGAGGACATCGGATCTCATATTTACTTGTGCTTTCAGCATTTTGTTTCTTCTCTGTTGTACAGCCTCTATGAAATCACAGACTGTTACACTCCCGTTACACTCATGTGTCGACACAGGATGGTTTAGATCAGGGGTGTCAAACTCATTTTCACTGAGGGCCACATCAGCAAAACGACTATCCTCAAAGGGCCGGATTTAACTAATAAATGTATCTAAATGTAACTGCATGTAATGTAACATACATGTAACTACTCTTTAATGTTAAATAGCTGCATTTATTACTTATTCAAGTTACATACGTTACAATTGCACAGAAAAAATATGCTGTTATAACATAAATTCTTTTTATTTGTCAGGTTATGAAACCCACATAAGTCCATCAATCAAGGATCAAGCTATTCAAGTGAATTAAGAAAAAATATCATCAAACACAAGTTAGTACATTAACTTTGTTGAAAACGATTTTGTCAGAGTTAAAACGGGCTTAATTATTGCATTGTGGGAAATGTAGTTTTGCCCAAAGCACACTTTTGACCCATTTATTTTTAGACACTGACCTTTTATGCTCTCGCAGGCCACATGAAATGATGTGGTGGGCCACATTTGGTCCCCGGGCCTTGAGTTTGACACATGTGGTTTAGATGTTTGTGAATGTGTCTGTGTTCATGTTGGTTTTCATGAAGTAATTTTATTTCTTTACACTCAGACAGTTGTGTTTCTGCTACTGAGCAGTCACTGGTTGTTTCTTGACTCTTATTCTGTACTCAGCTGATTAGTAAAAAGAAAAGTCATTTAAAAAATGTTCATTTTATCAGACATCTTTAAGTCTTATAAACAGATCATTTTTTCCATTGTGTTGCATAACAGGAGTTTTGAAAAACAAAACAAAAGGACTGTAACTTCCTGTTGTTCCTCATACCGTCTGTTTTCTCTGGAGCTGCTTTTCTAATGAAACCCATGTATTGACTCAGAGACTAATTCTGAGTTTTCTGGAACTTGAATTTATTTCTTTGGCCATCTGGTTCATCTCAACTTCATTCAGATTTTCTTGTAAATTTCTTTCTCTTAGTTTGAGACTTTGTTAAAATGACACATTTTGCAGCTAATGGATCAGTACTTTCTGACCCCCTCTTGTCTGTGTGGCCTGGAGCGGGCTTAGAGCTTCATTTCTATAGATCCAGTGGGCCTTTGGGAAAATGACAAATTCTGTTTTTACATCCTTGCTTTTATGCCAGCTGTCTGTGCATTTTTGGGTATCCTCCACACCTCCCCCTATGTATCATACATTGTCCTCATATCCAGTTCAGCTTTAATCCAGTGCGCGTCCTTTATCAGTACTTCTTCCTTCTGCCTTTCAATCCATACTGCAGCCATTTACTATATTACCTTCACCCCCTTTGCTTTTTAAGCTGATGGAATTCTCTCTGACTTTTGCTGACTGTGTGTGTTTACCCTGCAACTCCAGACATTAAGTTGTTCATTCATAGCTCTCACTTCCTCCTCTCCAGCTCACTTTCCCTTTTCTCTCTCCAGACTCCTGTCTTCCTCCTCATATATCATTCCATCTCTGCAGCCGGTCTGCCAACTGACTCCCTTATAGTTGAGTTGGAAGGGAGGAAAATAAGCAGAGAGTTTTTGCAAGGGCAAGTGAGAAGTCTCTCACAGATGAATGATTCTGAGTGATGGCTCGGCCAGTGGGTCTACTGTGTGATGCAGTGATGGCTGAGGGTAACATGTCCTCACACACAAGTCTATACTGCAAAGGTTGGAGAGGTGGATTTATTCTCTGACTTGAGTTTCTTTAACATGAAATTAAGCAATGAGGTGAAACAATGAGGGGGAATGACACAATCTTTATTGGCAGGTCTCAGTGAGACTTCCTACAACTTGGAAACTAATTTTCCTCGGTCATCCACTTGCAACTGCCTCCTGAATACACGTAAGTGTTTATCTTGGTTTTAATAGCCTAGTATGAACAGAGGTTGTAGAGATGAAATGACTAAGAGAGTGCTTCCCAGAATCCTATTGACTTTTAAGTCATTATGACATCCTGCTCACAAAGTAAAATCCAATTTTCCTGTATTAAAATTACTCATATGGTGCCATAATTAGTTATGTTACTGAGTTGAGTACATTCAGTGCTCAGAGAACTCAACCCACATGTGCTAAGATGTCATAAAATATTGGACAGCAGCTGCTGTTGTGATTTATTTGTCAAGATAATTATCTCCCTAAATGAAATAGATAATCTATAACACAGAAAAATCATCACAGCACAAATATAGATATGTAATTTAAAAGTGTATATAAATCATTGTGACATGAAATGGACTGGATTTGTAATTTCAGAAGGAGATAAAATCTTCTCTCACCAGCAAATTTTTTTTTTTTTTTTTTTTTTGCTTTCTTCTGGTGATGAAGGATGTGTTCACCGTCATATCTGAATTTTGAGAAATGTGATAAATATAGATTTATCAAGTTTGCAATTTAAAGTATCCCAAACCACAACTGAGTGTGCTTTTAGATTAATAACAGCTTCATGTCTAACCCCAGTCTCACATCCTGGTTTTGTCTCCACAATCACTGAGCCACATTCTTGACCCTGAACTCTCAAGCTTCCTTCAGCCATCCAATCCTCACGAGGAAAACACCAGACACTCTGGCCTGTGAGAAATGATCTCATCAATCATTATTCCCATGCTGACTGCTCTTCAAGCTTCTTTTGTTTGCGTGCCTGGCACATCACTGGGCACAATTTGCAGATGGGCGTGCTGGCAACCTCAGGCTGGGGAAGCACAAAGAAAAGCGACAGCAGCTTAGTGTGAAAGGGGTTTAGTGACTAGAGGAGGTGCTGCCCCAGTTACCTGAGTGCGAGGGCTTTATTTTTTTAGGAAGGAGGTTGGATTGACATTGCATGTGGTGTCTTCTACCCCAACATTAGCTGACATTTCTCTGTTGAATTCTGCAAACAGATGAAAATATAACTGAATATAAGTATCTGTGGACTTTTGGAAGGGTCAGCACCACCCAGTCTTTACAGAGTGAGTATAATACAGTACAACTCCTTTTACCACCCCCTCCCCCAATAATTTATTGGAAAGCTATCACCTAGTCTACTAACAGCTTCGTGAGTGTGTATCCTGTGCTGTGCTGTATATACTGTACTGTACACTGTCCTCTGTTTACAGTAGTAAATTATCATTTACAGAGGTAAATGATATCAATACATTAACATGATTACAAAGACAGTATTAAATATCCTGATGCATTACAAGCTAACCTTAATTCTAACTACAATAATCATGTAGTTTACAAGTGCCAGTACAAACTGTTCAGTTGGACTGGACTGTCATTCCTCAGTTGGGACAAATTAAAATCCAATATTTCTGTTTATATCTTTCACAATTCCTGTCAAGGACTAGATGTACTGTACATGGCTGACATGGAGGATATTGTTGAGTTGTGTATCTCAGTGACCTTAAATGTTTTTTTAAACAAACATCCTTTTACTCACGGTGTACTCTGGTGGGCCACCACAGACAATCAGAGCTGGACGTTTGTCCCACAGCCAAGTTCTGGTTTCTGTCTGTGGCCAAGATCTGTTTCCTCTCCGTCCACCTTTGGTGACATCTGAATGCTTAACATGAATTTTCTAGAATTAAAACTATTAAAATAAGAAAGGTCTTTCTTAATTTTGTCTTACAGAGAGAGGTTGACACACATTCTACAGGTACATTAAGAAAAGTACTGAGGAGATCCATCTATCCATTTTCTTGTAGATAAGACAACTGCAATCATTTCATCTGCTTCGTGGGTCTCGGGGGTTGTTGGAACCTGTACCAGCTGACCACAGGCGAGAGGTGGAGTACACCCTGGATGCATTGCCAGCGCATCACAGAGCCACATGAAAGATGAACAACCACTCATGCACACAGTCACACCTAGAGGCGATTTAGAACCGAGCAATTCACCTAAATTGCATATTTTTGGAGGTGGGAGGGAGTCGTAGAACCTGGAGAGAACCCAGAAGGGCACAGAGAAACATTCAAACACACAGAAAACACTCAGACTCAGAAGCTTCTTGCTGTCAGGCAACAGAGCTACCCACTTTCAATGCCTCCTTGCACTGAAGAGATGTACATGTTACTGTATAAAACATCTTAGGTTTGCAAAAGGACTTTTCAAGAATAAACTGTTTTTGGTTCAAGCAGACTTCAAAAGCTAGAAAAAAAAAATTGTATCGCTGAATTTTTGAATGAACTGAGCGAAATGATAGAGATGTGAGGTAAAATGATTGACACATAGACAAAAAAGAAAATAGATAGGAGAAAGTCAAATAAGAGAGAGCCTATCCTCACCTGAACAGGATCACATGACCTTATGACATTTATCTCAACATAGCATCTAACTGATCCAGACAATCTCTGGATTACATAGCCCTTTATTAACCCCCCCCTCCCCCCCCCCACACACACGCACACACCCAGTGATTCCCGACACATTTTGTCACCAGCAGTATATAATATTCTTCCCATTCATGCTTTGAGTAGCTGAAACCAAGTCCATGTATAAGCAACATAATGATTTGGGATAGAGATTACTAACCCATCACCTTATATAGGTATTACTCCACCTTTGTGGTCTATTAGCCTCAGGATTGGTGCAGTACTAGAGGGGAAGAAGACCCACAGGTTATGTGCTGATGTATGCTAATGGACTGTGAATTATTATTCTTGTCACTGCATAAATGAATATATAAGAGCGGCAAAATGATCGAATTCTGATCTATACAAGGAGGGAGAGGAGGATAGGAAGGGGGGTGGTACAATAAAGGAATGGTCAGAATCCACAGAGAGAGAGAGGTGAGGAGAGAGTGAGGGAGGGAACAGAGGAGAAGGGAGGGGGCAAGCAGGAAAGAAGAGTGATGTCACCTTTACCAGGCAGCCAATGAGGCTCAGGGAGGGGGAGAGAGAGAGCGCGGCCAAAGGAGGGTGTGTTTTTCTATCACTGCAGCATCAGCAGAGAGGAGAGGGGTACAATCAATTTCATAGAGAAAAGGGAAGAAAAGCCTCAAGTAGATAAGGAAGAGAGGGGAAAGGGACACCAGGAGTTCCAGAGGAGAGGAGCATCGTTGTGAAGGTAGGACAATGTTTTTGTGACGAGGCAGACAGTTTGTCATCCAGGAGGAGGAGAGCAGTAGAGAGCTGGAGAGCAGATTAATTAGGTGGAGGTGGTTGTTACTGAACCGCACCTTTGCTTCATCTTCCATTGGCGGAAACAAGATGACAGTGTGGTTCATGTAAATCACACTTACCGCTCCTGACTTCAACATCCTCTTGTCCTGTTTCCCTCATTTGTGTTCATGTTAAGGAAAACTATGAAATTAAAGCAATTCCAAACCAGAGTGTTTTAAAAAAATGAGACAAATATCAAAGGACTTCTTTATTTCAGTTTTAGTTATAAATTATAGTACATGTTAACAACAAATTTGATTAACATTAAAAGAAATGTCTTCAATTCGGCTGGATAACCTGTTGGTGCAGATTACTTTTCCAGATTTTTTTTTTTTCATATTGCTGATTTTGAACATCCGGTGTGTTGCATGCAACAGGGTTCCCATTCATTAATATTGAATATATCGTTGTGGTGTGTCCCATCAAGTCATCAATGAACACGTTATAGTTCGGTTTACTAGATTAGATTACTCTGACAATATGTTATCGACATCTAAAGTTAGGATTTGTCCCAAAACAAATATAAATGCCATTTTAAAAGGAACTATTTTTTTAATTTATTTTTTATAATTAATTTGTAATTGAATTAACTACACTTTAAATATATTGCATTTCTATATGTCTGGGATTTTCCAATAAGATGTAAAAAATCTAATGTAAAGCTTTTCCTTCATATAGCAATGTGTATTTTATTTTAAAAAATGCATGATAATGAATTGTTTGTCCTCTCCTCCTGCCTTGCTTCTTTAATATAAATGTCATTTTCTCTCCACATCACCCTGCCCCAGCTAATAGCTGAGTGCTTTGATATTAGGTAATGTCCGTGATTGCAATGTGTTGCTGTGATTGTCAGTGATGCAGAGGGTGAAACTCAGTTGCATCGTGAACAGCACAGCGGAGCAGACTACAACAATTTTCCAGTCTACCAATCTTGTCTCCTGCAGCTGCAGTGGGTCTGTTTTCCAAGGGTAGTGAGTGGGGTAACCTTAGAATACAGATATCGGAGGCAAAATGAGAAGGAATCTAAAATTAACCAGAACAGGGAAAGGAAGAGAGATATTCAGATGGCAGCAGAAAATGGAGCGTGTGAGAAACATTTATCTGAAGGAAGGTACCGGGGAGGGACGTACAAGTAAGGGCGGGGCCGCCTTCGCAGCAGAATGTGGAGGTGTGCCACAAAAAAAGGATGCACTCACCTGGCTGCATGCCATCCAGCTGCCTGCTTTCACCCTCTGCAGCCTGTTACATATAAGTTCTACACAATGGCAGCAACAGACAAAATATTCCATCGTTTGACCAGTTTAGCAAAAATAAATGTGCAAAAATGTTAATTGTGTGTTAGAAACTGTGTGGGAGGAAACGTGCCGCATCTCGCACACCAGCTCACATCAAGCCAGCGCGTTTGTTGCCCTGGTGGTACAACAAACCTGTTTCCTTCCTCTCCCTCCCACCGTGCTCCAGTAGCCTGCAGCTTGTCCCAGATGAACCCAGTCAAGGGAAGTCGCTCTGCCTGACAATGACTTCTTACCATCTGTATGACATCCATAAACATACTGCACTGCACACATTCACACAATAGATCAAGTTACAGCTGCTGTTGGAGTAAATGAGAATGGGTGTGGGTGTGGGTGAGTGTGTGTGTGTGTGTTTATGTGTGTGTGTGCGAATCCTTTTCATGGCAGCAATGCTCCAGAGGCTCACTGCTGGTCACATTATCATACTATTTAATGCAGCGTTATTTGAATGGCAGCGGCAGGTGGATCTAGATGATGTTGGGAGCTGCTGCTGTAGCAGAGTTGTTCCTCGTAGCTGAATAGATTTGGAGTTTATGATTACCCTTTCTACAATATGGTGGAGAATGTAATCTCTCCTCTGACGCAGGCTGCCTAATTGAGCTGTTCCATCAAAGAGATGAATGGGAGCAGGGATTTGTGCGAGGAGAGAGGGACGGAGAGGGCACAGGGATATGCAGTGAGCAAAGGGAGAGAGAGAGGAGGCAAAGGGAGGATGGTGGGAGCAGCTTTAATCAGATGGAGAAGGTGAAGAAGTGGACTTCCTTTGAAGAGCAGTGCACTTTGCATCCGTTAATGCATGTTCACTGCCACATGTGTTGCGGAGGTTGGGGGGGGGATCAACAAAGATGGAGAAAAGGACAAGGTCACAGGGGAGGATGGGTGTGGCAAAAGCACACTGGAGAAAAGGGAAAGGATGAAGAGAATGTCTGAGATTTAAGTACAGTATTGATTGAAGATGGCTAAGAGAAACAAACAAAAAAAAAGAACGCAGCAATGTATGCTGGGATATTTATGTTTTGCTGTGTTAATCTCTGTGGGATGATATTGTCTAATAGTTATGCAGTTGAGGTGTAGTTTGGTGTTGTGTAGGAGTAGTTATCTGCTCTCAATCTGCCAGTTAGGAGCAACTCCAGGGAAGAGCAGCGATGCACTGGCCCTTAGCTCCCCGGCAACCTGTTAAGCCTCAGGGCATCTTTGTCAGTCGTCCTGTTCATCAAAGACAAATGTCAGAGCACACACACACACACACACACACACACACACACACACACACACACACACACACACACACACACACACACACACATGTAACACACGTCTGCACAGGAACAACTTCTGCAACACACAAATAAATGCTCTGCAAACACGTTGCAGACATTCTGTTGCAGTGCACCAAATTAAAGATTCTCAAATGTTGCTTCCCTGGCCTGATTACTCAGGCGTCTGTTGTGGATCAAAGGCTGTTTTCTGAAGATCTAGCTATTAAATCAGGAGCGAGGTAAAATAAGGGTTAACATGGAGAGCCGGCACAGACAACAAAAACTGTTGCATTTGTGTTTCCTTTTTACTCTCCTTCATGAAAAATGGTTGTAAAGTTATAAACTCACAAATGAAGATTCAGAGGACTACGAGTGTTCTCACCATATACGTGTCTTTTGAAAGTGTGTGTGTGTGTGTGTGTGTGTGTGTGTGTGTGTGTGTGTGTGTGTGTGTGTGTGTGTGTGTGTGTGTGTGTGTGTGTGTGTGTGCGTGCACCTTCAGGATGCTGTCAATATGTAGAGTCCCCCACCCAATGCCCCCTCCTACAGCTTGGTGGCTGTTTGATTTATCCTGTGCAGATGGGAGTCGGCCCACTGGGTGTCAAGTGGGGGATCGTGTAGACATGCTGTCAGGGTTTGGTATGGAATACATTGTGGTGATTTAGGGAGCTAAGGGTCAGATGGATTGACGGGCCAACCATGGGTAAATGATTATAGTGAATTGAGGAGGAGTGAAGGAGGCCTGCAAAAGTGAAAAATGAAATTTGCAGAGGTGAGATGAGGCAACCATGGAAGAAAATGTAAAGGTGGGAAGGATTGATGGATCAAAAGGCAGCAAGATGGTGCAGCGATGGCAGGAATATAAAAGCTGTGATGGAAGGTGATACAAAGTAGAAGACTACTGTCATAACAATTATTCTGGACCACCTTGTTCCAGTCATCACTTCTGGGGTCATGGTCTCTCTTCACAGACAAGTAAAACAAACCTTCAACTTGGTAATCCAGTTTTCCTTTGCCGCCTCTCTGTCTCTGTTCTTTTCCATAACCTTCCCATCATGTACTTCTTTGTTTCCACTTGCCATTATCAGTATTAGACAGAGAAGCCTACATCAGGGTCTTAATCAGAATAATGACTAAGGCCTCTATCATTCTTTACAGAATGATGCTCTCAGACAAAGACTCATAAATCCCACCCTGTATTACAGCTGAACCTGCAATGGAGACTTGGGCTGAAATGAAGGCGTCATGTATGAAAATTTAATTTGGCAGAGTGAATTACCTCATTACAGTTTTCAGAGGTGATGATACGAGGAAGGAGGAATCAGAGAATTCCCTTGCGTAGGAGATAATAGTGGATCGAACTGTAGTCATGTTCTTTAAAGAAAAATAAAATTAGGTAACTAAAACAAACGCACCGTTATCCCATTGCATTATCCTTTTGATACAACACATTTTCAAATTCTGTGAATTACATTTCTTCATCACATGAACTAGACTGAGTAATAATAAAGTATAAGACTGAATATGAAGTAAGGGGGATATGAACCTCCATGTTCGACCTTCACTGCATCTCCTTGATGCTGTCTTCATCCCTCTTTTCTGTCTCTGACTAAATTATGTCTTTGTCTCAGTGAAATAGAGAATTCCCCTTAGTGCCACTCCATCTGGACCACAGTCAACTCTATCAAAGAGACTTCATTGTCTCCGTCAGTGACTATAATTGGACTAAACTGACCCTCTGTCCAGTGTGTTTCCCTGTTGCGTCTATGAAGTGTTCTGTTGATGGTCAAAGATGCTTCTATGCGCATTTGTGACTCATCCCGAAGGGCGTCTCATTGAGACGTCTTTAAAAATTATGTAGGAAATTATTAGGGTTTTATTTTATTTCCATTCCTCCTACCACCGACCTTTTAAAAATTGACATACAGTTGGTCAAGTTTTTCAAAAATCTATTATAGAATCCCCATTTTATCAAAATAAATCAGGCTAAAATTGTAAAAGCAAAAAGCAGCAGCAGCAGTAGTCGTAATAATAGTAGTATAGTTGTAGCAGCAGACTTCTGGTATTCATAGTAGGAGTAGAAATGTTTGTAGGCTGGTCAAACACAAACAGATTCCACTTTTATATTATTTTATTCTTAGTTTGGTACAGCTAAGTTCTGGTTTGTCAGTTGAAGGTAATTTGAATTTTCATACAACCATATGATTTAGTTAAACTAACTTAATCTAATCTTAAGTAATAAAACTTTTATTATACACTGAAGTTACATTTTGAGTTGACATGTGATTGTACCCCAGGCTCACTGTAAGCCAGCCTTACAGCTTCCAGTAGAAAGCATGGTACGATTTTAACCAGATGAAAGCATTAAATTCTGAAGAACTGAAGTAGTATCTTGGATGAGAGGTGAAACGTCTTAAAGCTTTTCCCAAGAGGCCACTTGACTTTATTCAACACAGAGATCTACCGGCACCTAGCTGACTGACAATCTTCACTATTGTTCACAATCTATTGTTCATGAACAATAAGTTTTTGCTTTCAGGGGTAGAATGGACTATAAACATATTTAGAGAAGCTAAATTATCTGTCAACAGCTCCCGATTGAGAGTCAGTGCATATAATATAATATACAGTAGGCTTAGTGGTTTATTAAATTAACTTATTTGTGAGTGTATTGTGTCCACATGTGGGAATTTTATCATCCTAGTTCTGATTTCTTTGTCTGAACTGTATATTAAGGGGACATGGCAGCATAGGTTGAGTAATTATTGATTGGATGTTGAGATGTTTGCTGTATTCGTCATTAAAAATGAGGGCACGTTGTTTCTCAGTATTGTAGGTTTATTTACCACTGTTTGCTTTGCTTTAGTCATAAGTCGACCCAAATCTGATAAATGTTTGACAGGTTTTTAGAGGTCTACTGTTCTGTCTGTTGTTCTCTGACAATGGGTCTCAAAAGGAGTAGAGTATCACAGGAGTGTTTCTAAGGTGACTAGGATTACATAGGGCCACTGATGCTATAACACTGTAAAATATTTGCCACGTTTATGTTTGATGTCTTGATTACATTGCAGTTATGTTTTGGAGTCTTTTGACCCAACAGAGTTAATCAGAGAGTCTGAGATCAAGATGGAAAACTGAAAATTATGTCCATCAGTTGCAAATTTAAGGCTAAAACCTGAACTGATAAGATGGGAACCAGTGTTTGGTACGTTGCCTTCATGCTTAAGAACGTGAACGTAACCAGTGTTTGTTGAAGCTGCTTGAGTTAGGATCCTGAACTGAATATCACAACTTGACATCCGGAACACATCCTAGCTTTCTCATATGTGAAGCAGTGTGGTTTGACTGTGTGGTGAATCCATTAAATCTTATTTATTAGAGCAGTATTCACTGAAGTGTATTGATTTTGTTCCACTCTACACCTGTGCTTCATTTAAATGAACTATAACCAAAACAGACAATCACAGAGCCCCGTCATCACACCGTACACACTCCATCAGACACAACATCTTCAAATACTGCAGGTGATGCAAGTAAACAGGCTGTCGGTGTTTGTCTCCTCTCGGTGTCTCGGCAGTGTTGTGACTGCAGTTTCTCGCAGGCGCTTCATCTGCTGTGTCAGCCATGATATATTTATTAGAGTTGGATTACAGAGAGTGGGAGGGAATCAGGTTTTCAGTGGGTTGTAATCCCTATACAATGGCCTAATTTAATCTCACCTACTGTGCCATCCTATTACACACTGCACCCACCGTATACATGCAGTTATTGGCTGCTGGAGAGCAGATGAAGGACACGCAGGGTTTAAATGTCACACAAGAGGTGTGGAAACAAAAGGGGTGGATCGTAAAAAAAGGAGCCGTTAAGAAGGGATACAGATTATGAGCAGCAGGAAAGACATTCAAGTACAGTATGTAGAAAAAACAGAAAATAAAAAATAAAGAGAAAAGATGTGAAAACAGAGGAGGTTGCTCTTCAATTTGTTCTCTTTAGTTGTTTTTTTCTAGTCACAACAGATGTGTCGGCTCGAGTGGGCATCTTAATTTTTGATGTTAACTTGTAGTGAATAAATGTAGGAATTGTGGGACTTTTGTATTTTCCTGTATTGCTATTCACATGAATTTGCCTACTCATGGATGGAATATACTGTGCATGACCCCGAGGATACCTAACATTCTCAAATTGTTGTATAGTGAATTTATTTAAAGATGTTTTTGACATTTAATTACAAAGTCAATACCGTCTTTACCAGTAATTCATCATAGAAGTGTTAAAAAGTTTTGCTAAATCTTCTCAGTTTCCCTTCTATCTCACATATTTTGAGCTGCCTCTGCCTCTCAATATTTGGCCTACTTCAGATCATTTGCATGTCAGCGAGACTTTAAGGGTTTATGTAATATATTTTTCTGTTTTCTTCAACATTTATTGCCCTCATTCCCTTTATTACTCCTCATTATCTGCCCTCATTATTACCAGAATGCACACTTCCATGCTACCTTCTATCACACTATTTCTACTTAAAAGGACTGATAAATGTAATTCTTGTCTTGTTATTCTAAATGCAGTGTAGTGAAAATGAAATCAAACTGATGTTGTTTTTGTTCTCAAAATTGATCAGGGAGAAATTGGTCATGACACAACAGACTCCTCTTCACAGTGCTGGAGCTTCAATAATGGGACTCTATATTAAGATAGAAAATGGTCTGTTTACATGAGACATCATGCTCTGGCACACAGCAGGGAAGATTGAGCAATTTTGTGGCCAAACATGCAGGGCATGCTGTCGTGTAGCAATTTTAGTAAATCACTTTTTGAAATCAGTGCTGGAGAGAGGACTGTGTGATGTAACAGCCGTCCATATAGGGAGAGTCGCGGGTGAGGTTTCTTGTTAATATGAGGAAAAGACAAAAGGCTAAAACCCCAGGAGAAAAGACAGAAGCAGCAAGCAGGAAAAACGGAATCGTTCCAGGGGACAAATGTCACAATGGGCAAAACAGAGAGATGAAGAGAAACGGGGAAAGGGGAGGAAAACAAACCACAGAAAAAAAGAGGAGCTGGAAAGAACAGATTGAGGGCCCAGACACTGTTAACAAGTTTAACGACATAATTATGAGTAAAGATCTTATCCTCTGGGTCTTTGGGTGGGGCAGCAGCTGCAGTAGAGAGTAGACTGTTGGGTGAGAAATAAAAGATATTTATCATCCCTAACCTTTTTTATAATGGTCATTTTACATAAGTGTGATCGTGCTTGGAGCGGTGAACAGGAAGCGCGAAAGTGTGGAGGTGAAGATGGGGGGGGGGGCAAAGTGGGTGGATAAAGGTTGTTGAGATAGGGGAGCCGAGGGTGACAAAGGAGGGCTCATGTTGCGATTGAAATGTCAGTGAGTGCAGATGCAGATGCACACCTGCCACACACACACGCACGCACGCACGCACGCACACACACACACACACACAAACAGCTCACCTGCACCTTCTCAGGCTGTGTTCACACTTAATCTGTGACTTTAATTAGATTAGAAGGAACACAGCTCAAAACACACTGTAGGAGTGCCTGCAGACTGAAAAGACAGGATGAGCTGGGATATCTTCATCCTCTGCTCAACTATCACATCTCATCAATCTTCATATGTCCTTGTAATTCTGGCTTTTAAATCCATCTCTTTTATGTTTCCTTCCCTCCCTCCCTCTCTCCTCCATCCAGCGGTCCAGACGGTCTGCGTTTATTTATGACTGTGTGGACGATGCTTACTGTTTCGACCAGCCTGTGGTTCAGAGGGGGGAAATACAATCCAACAGTAAATGTTAATGGTAGGACTTGTATACTGCAGACTGTTCCTTGTGTTGTCAGCTACTTAGCCTGCCAGCGGGTGACCATCCTCCTCCACAAGTGTCATAAAATCTAGGCCCTATTTCAGTGTGAATAGCCTTTCGGCTGTCTGAGAAACGCTCAAAAGTCCTGTTTGTTTGGCTAATGTATGCTTGCAGGAGTTGCTGATGTGCTGGGTGGGTGTCCTACTTAGGAACCTGCAGGATCAGCGAGTTTCTAACCATGCTATCACAGAATGAAGATGATTTATGTCACTTTAGCAGGCGAATCAGTGGACTAGAATATCACCACTAGTCTATTTTTTTTTTTATATTTGAGAAGATGTTTGTCTGTAAATTATGCTGCTCTGTTCTTTAGCAAACACAAAAGTATCAACAGCTGTCCTTAGGCTGCTTTGTGTGTTTCTATGGTGTAGAAATAGACTGTCAGACCTTGTTGGCCTAACTCAATATGAAAAGCTCATCAACTGGTTGTTTAGCCACAGGGAAAGGTCATCGCAGCTTCCTTTGCATCTTTGTGGTGCCCCCTGTCTCTCTCTCTCTCTCTAACACACACACACACACACACACACATACACACACACACACACACACACACACACACACACACACACACACACACACACACACACACACACACACACACACACACACACACACGAATTAGAACCAAGCCTCTTCTGTCATTTCTCATAACTGAGGGATCACAGGAAAGAAAGGGAGATGAAGGAGTGCAGTGAAGTTATGGCCACAGCTGGGGCTTCAGCTTGTAGGGCAGTTCTCCAGCAGATGAAGGAGGGAGGAGGGAGAAAACAGGGTGCAGGTGGGGAGCACTGAGGAATGAGCAGAATCTGCGAAAAATATTTATAAAAATAGAGATTAAATGAACCAGTACCTTCTCTTTTTTGCTTATTCCCTCTGTCGGCCTCCTGGAATAGATGTTGTAGCACTAGATTTACTTGTCACTCGCTTTAACTGTCCCTTTAATGGTGGATGACAACATTCATGCATCCATACAGACTTCTGCACACACAGGCCTGAACAGGTTGTCTGTTTACTCTCTTTCATTTTTTCAGCAATGCTGAAAATCACTATGCGTTCTGGAAAATGTCATGTCCTTGATCTCTCTGCACTACTAAACACTGATGCGTGGAGGGTCTAGAGCTGCACAGGCAAGTGAGGAGGGGGGATTTGCAGAGATGGGAATCGTCAGCGGGGATGGGGCTGTGCGCTTCTGATAACACTGCAGCTTTTGATAGTCTGGGACATCTCTGTTGGAGAGCACAAGGCACGCTGCCTCAAACAGATCCCTGCCATGGACACCATTGATAATTATTGGATTTGGTTACAGAACAGAAATGTATTTCTGATGATAATGATCCAGAAGCGGCGGGAATTAGTCATCACTTAGCTGGGCCAGCTGGTATATTCCCTACAGACTGCTTTCTCTCAAGTTTGTGACACATTAATGTCTTAGAATGATAATAAGCTACCTGTAATTGGTCTGTGTATCCTCTGTAGTGTGTGTTTATGTAATGACGATGAATATAAAGAAGCTTCTTCCTGTACTACGTCTTCACTCTAACAGGAAGAAGAACACTCTGGGTGGCAGGGGTGAGGTAGAGGAGTTCAGGGAGAGAAAAGGGAAAGTTTATAAGGAGTGAGAGCAATCAGTGGGGAGCAGAGTATAGAGAACTGAAGTGAAAGAGAAAGAGCACCAAAAGTATAAGAAGACACTTTCTGCAAAGATGACAGTCAGGAAGGAGGAATTCTTTCATGTTTGTGAAACATGTAGACACAGCAAGGGAACTGGAGAAAGACAGAAATGAGAAAGAGCAAGAGATGGAGAGACTGAAGACAGGCGATGGAGGAGAGGGAGTATGGGGGGATGGGATGGGGAGGATGAATGTCAGGAGGGGGAGGGGGGTGAAATATTTGCTGTGTGTGGCTGAGCTGGAGTCAGGAGGTTGTCATGGTGATAGCGGGGTGAGAGAAGGAATGGAAGGCAGGACTATTGATACCTAGGCACCGTGTGTACACGCACGAATACACACATGCACAAACACACACACACATACACACACTTACTACAACAAGCAAATCGAGTCACGCATAACAATGCTGACCTCCCACATTCTGAGTAAACACACACTAACTCTCGCATGTTCACACAGGTGTCGCATACTAATCAGCTGTGTATAATGCTCAGTAGCCACACAACCATGCAAACCATGTGTCATCCTGCTTCACTCATTATCCTCATGCTCGCCTATTTGAATGTCAACCAAATCTCCTCAAACTGACTTGTCTTGCCGACCAGTTACCTCAAAACATACCCCCGCCCTGTTGCAGAGTCTGGCTGCACATCTGCAAGACTGAGCAACAGTTTTTCTCTTAGCTACTGTGTTCCTGTGTGTATTCATGACATGGAAAGATGAGAGAGACAGAAAAGACGCTGCTATAGATAAAAAGCAGCATCTCCACGGCATCTCCAGTGCATACATTTCCACAGTGGTAATCGGTAGATTTTTTTTTACAAACAAATTCTGCATAACTAGAGATAAAACTGCTGTGAAAAGAAAAAATACCCATCTCATTAAATACATTTGCTGCTGAAAAGACGCAAAACAAATCCCTTTCTTGCATCATAGTACTTTCGTAGTCTTAGACCCAGCAGATTGTGTTTATTATTTTTTGTATATGAACCAAGAATAGCCTCATGACTGTGAATTATCATGTATGCTTAAAAAGCATGTTTATTTTTGGAGATGTAAAGATTTTACTTGGATGAAAAGTCAATTCAATAAAACTGGCCGTTGACACTTTCAATACGTATCTATTTATTTACTCTTATCTTGTCGTCTTCCTTCAATGTTGTGATTTTGCTTAAATTAATAGAGAGAAGCCCATTGTTTTTTTGTTACTTCTTCTTGTTACTTCTAATGACAATAAAGATAAAACTAAAGATCAGTTACATCCAGACAGAAGTCTATAAATTCCTCCTTAGCTCTTCTTCACGACTATGATCCTTTTATAAATGTAAAGATACTTATAGACTTGAAATATTGGACTAGAAGAGAGCTACAATATGCATTATTTTATGTCGCCCGTTCTCTCCTGTCTTTTTCTCTTCAATTTCCCTTCAATGGGCATTTATGAACTATTTAGGAACATTACAGCTCCTTCCTCATCCCTAGAAAGCCTTCTACATGATTAGATGAGGAGCACTTAAAGGGAAGTGCTGCTTTTGCAACTTTTAACAAAGTTAATGGGATTGCCAAGAATCGGTCATCTGACCTGGTTAAACATTTTGAAGATGTCAGTCACAAAGTCCAGTGAGTTATTTTGCCTAAGCTGCAAATCCTCTGTATTACATTTAAAAGTATCTTTCTCGTAACACTGGAGCTTTTAGAGTTTGCAATGGTTGTTGAAAAAAATGCCATTTTTACGTTTCTGTATTTTGCATTGCTTTGATTGGTGAGTCACTAGTTTGTCGATATTCCTTATGTCCATAGGCAGACGTTTGTCATTTCACATTTGATTCCATGTCTTCATAAACCTGGCAGCAGGTAAGAACTGTCAGGCTGGGAACGGGGGTTGGGGTTGGGCACCTTCCCACAGTCGTTGGACCACTTGCGTCCTTCATGCAAATGTGTCAGTAAAGCACTATGGGTGACCTTGGTGTGCTGGCGGCTCATTTCCCTGAACTGGTGACAGGATTACATCCTGCCTGAAGAGAGCTTGTCATATGTTTCTGGAAAAAGTCTAATTCCTAGCAGTAAGTTTTCTACAGGGAAGCTCTGGACAAAAAAACCAAAAAAAAAAACAAAAAGGTAAAAAAAAAAGCCTTCATTAAATACTGAAATGAAAATATATTGCCTGTGGTTAAAAAAAGACATACCAATTTTACATTAGGTAAATATGATAACTTTGTTATCTCAAATGAAAATGTGTTTTTTTTTCTATACATTAACCTGTTGTGATGAAGGCCCTGTTTTACACTGACACACTCCACACCCCTCCTCAGGGCGTGGCATGCAGATTCTCCCTGTAGAGGAGGCTACGTGTGCTTGCATGTTGTATGAGCCACTGGCAGCTCTGTCCTCCGTTGCTGTGTGGGCCACTTATCACCTGACCCAAGGGATCATTCCCTCCTCCTTCTCCTTCTCCTCCTCCTCCTCCTCCTCATCTCTGTCTGCAGAATGACTGACTGCACAGCCCCTCCTCAAATGTCACTATTTACACTAGCTAACATAATTGTGCACCAATAGCACAACAAAAAGCAGGCCTCAGGACCACTGCATACTTTTTGTTATGTTATGGCTGGTTTGCCATCTTTACGCCGCTGTGTCTGGTTTCAGGGTTATCTTTGAAAAAGACTGCACTGATGTCAGCTGCTTTTTTTATTGGGCCGCCCGGCTCCAGTTTGATCCTCAAAGGCTTTACTAGCACACTCACATAAAATCTCATTTTCACCCCTCTGATCTCCCTTTAATTTGTCTCTCTAAGGGATGAATGGCCGTGTGCAAACAAGCTCACTGCGGGCTCTCCACTAAGCTCTGCTTAGGAAGCGGCAGCAAAAAACTGCATATCAAAATAAAAATTAAAAAAGCACAACCAAACAAACGAACAACAAGTCACAATCTAGAAGAACAGGAGAAAAGGTGAGAGGCGTACTTTCAGAAATAAGAAGAGAGAGAGAAGGGATGTAGGATGCAGCAAACAGGGACAGAGAAGGTCACTCCTAATAGCTCTCTGTCTTGATTTTATAATGCCATGATTGCCCCGATTTACTTTAGCTAATGCCACTGGCAATTTACTTCATGGACACTAGACCACTCTTGCACAAAAACTATCGTGATAGTATTCATCATCGCATGTTCCCGCTGCACACAGAGTGCATATCAATGCAACCTGGAAGACGTGTGGCGTGCATGGCGTCGTTTGTGTTCCCCACATCTTATATCTTTCATGACACAGAGGGTGTGTCTGTAATTACTGCGCTTCGGGCTGCAGGCACAGAATCTGATGGATACTGTGGCTAATGAAGCAAATACACCCAAAGGCAACAATGCAGAAATATAAGGAAACCGTGTGTGTGTGTGTGTGTGTGTGTGTGTGTGTGTGTGTGTGTGTGTGTATGCATATGGGTACAAAAAGCATAAATTGCTCATTTAGTGAACAGACAGAATTTTATTGACTTACTTACCGGTTAAATTTTCTCTTTTCTGTTTAGTTCAGTTTTTTCCATGTATATTACCCTCTGGTTACACATGAATTGCAAACAAACAACACAAAAACAGCTTGAATATTGTCACATTTCTCAAATGCTGGGTCCATTTCAAAAGTTCACTGTCATAAGTTCACTGTTCACTGTCATCTTCTACAAAAAGGGCCAAAGCCTCAGGAGGCTGAGGTCCTTCAACATCTGCAACACCATGCTGGGGATGTTCTTCCAGTCTGTGGTGGCCAGTGAGCTCCTCTATGCTGTGGTGTGCTGGGGCAGTGGTCTGAGGGTGGAGGATGCCAAGACACTGGACAGACTGATCCGCAGGGCTGGTGACATTGTGGGAGTTGGACTCACTTACTGTAGTGTTGGAGAGGAGGACATTGTCCAAACTAAGGGCCATCATGGACAATGAGTTCCTCCCCCTGTACAGGACACTGATGGGACTAAAGAGTACATTCAGTAGTAGGATGACCCTTCCTAAATATACTACTAAACGCCATAGGAAACCTTCTCTGCCTGTGGCCATCAGGCTGTACAATGCCTCACTTTAATACACAGTGAAGGAGAAATGAAGTGGCAGTTATTGGTACTGTGTTGTATCTGTATATGTGTTTATATATAATTCTGTCTATTAATTTATTTATCTCTAATCTCTTTGTTCTTTTTTAATTCTACTTTATCTACTCTTGTCTCACTTTTTTACTTATGCCCTAAAGTGGAGTGACTGTAACAAAAAGCAATTTCCCTCTTGGGGATTATTAAAGGATTCAGATTCTGATTCTGATGACTTACGTACCCAAACACACACCGTCATCCTTCTACATATTGTTTTATTTTATTGATACGTCTCCATTTTCTATGACTAATCTATTGACAGGCAGCCCATAAGTGAATTATCATATCAGTGGTGGCCTTAAGTGAGCAGCAGCTAACATTCTAAAAGCACAGAAAGCCAGAGGCAGCACTCCATCTGCAAGACCAGCTCCATTATCTGACAAAAGAGATCAGGTGACCCGCTGACACACAGTCAGATCTTTACTGATACACACACACACACACACACACACAAAGAGGGAATCTGATACACCCTTACATCAGGTTAACACCCGGTTCTTGATCGTTACAGAGCTTTTCACAGCTGTCATTGAATCATCACTTTTTAATCCATCTTCTTTGTTTTTTTTTGTTTTTTTTACATCCCACTTCTTTCTCCCTTTTCCTCACACAATCTATTCAATTTTTATTCACTTTGTTATGGATTGCCTCGCTTCATCTGGCCCTTTTTTCCTTTTGCCAAAATTCTTTCCACCTTCCATCTCTCCACCTCTCCTCTCTTCAAACCTCACATATATTGTAATGAGTCCGCTCCCTTTCCCTTGAATTATTCACCACTTCTTTTATTCCACAATTCCAATTGTGTCTTAAGGGGAAAAACATCAATAAATAAATCACACTAGAGGTACTTGTTTTTGCTTTCTTGGCAATAGAAGGGGGAAAAGATGCACATGTTCAAAGAAGAGAATTGGAAAGATGAGATTTGTAAAGAACTTTGAGAATCTTGTACCACTGTTTTGTATTTTAACTTCCTGCGTGAGAAGTCTATGAATGATTTCACCTCATAAATATTTGAATACTTCAACACTTTGAAACAAAGTCTATGTTTTGTCTGTTTGAGCATCTGAGGCATAGAGATAAAGTATTTGAGCTCACACATGAACATTTGAATGTGTGTGTGTGTGTGTGTGTGTGTGTGTGTGTGTGTGTGTGTGTGTGTGTGTGTGTGTGTGTGTGTGTGTGTATGTGTGTGTGTGTGTGTGTGTGTGTGTGTGAGCATATCACATTTTTGCAAAGGCACCAGCAAATGTGTCTATGTGTATACATGTGTGCGTATGTGTCAGCAATACTGCAAAAACGTTAGTGTCCATGTTTGAATAACTGCAGAAAGATGCTTTGTGGAGACCCTGTTGTCATGGCAACCAGAGAGCGAGAGAGAGAGAGAGGGTGGGTAGAGTTGTCTGCCCTCATGGCTCTTCTGACAACCTTTATTTTCTCCAGCTTTATGTCATTCCAATATTAACTCCTGACCCTTGACAGGAGGAGGGGTTGGGGTCATCAGTGGAGCTGCAGGCACTTGGAATATGAGGAAAATACAAAGGGTGCATTTGATGTTAGTTTGAATGGAATGCTATGTTACGGCCATGTGTATGATTACACTAGACTTGCTAAAAATGCCATCTGCACACCTTGGTTAAAGAAAAGGTCTATTTCTTGTTGAATATGAAGCATCTGCCTGAAAACCCGTGCTACTACCTCTAGTAAACAAAGTGCATCAGAATGAGGTAATTATTGGCTTCCCACCATGCTGAAAAGCCCCTTCTCCATTAAATTTACAAATACTGAATTAATCAGCTTCCTTCTCCGTTATCCGAGCCAGAATGCTTCTATAAGCAGATTCTTAAATTGACAGAGAGAGATAGTAAGGAACATGGACAGAGGAGAAGGAGAGGAGAAGAGAAATGTACTGTGAAAAGTGATCGAAGGGGGATTGAAGAAAGCTTTTAGTGTCAGCTACCCGAGAGGCTGAGAGAGGAGAGGGCTGATAAAAAGGTGACAGGAAAATGAGCACCCATCATTCACAGGCTGCTCCTATTATAAGATTCGGGTCCTAAATAGAAACATTCTGAGAAAAGACTTGTGAGAAATGCTATCTTCACTGCGCTGAATGATGAAAGTCACACGTGCGATGCGTTGCAACCTCACTAGCGGAGCAGAGTGGAGGAAGGCAATGAGTATTATTTCACATGATTTGTGGTATTTTTCTGCTGTAGTGACAAAGTGGGTCTAAGACTTGTCTCGCTGCAACAGGCTCATACATTAAGTATGACCCTGCCAGAGAGAGTAAGAGGGGAGGGAGCGAAGGTATATAGAAGTTGGACAGCAACAGTCTGGGACCAAACCAAATGTATGGTGAGGGAAGAAAATGAATTATGAATTTGGTGGATTTGGGGCAAATTTTGCAGACAGGAAGGGTATTACTATGAATTATTCACTCTAGAGCATCCTTGATCATCTACACCCCACCAGCATCACCTTGTTTCTCAAAGCCCCGCCTGCTCTCTTTGTCCGTTGACCCTTAATAATGTCTCACCGCCATTCACCTGTGAAGCCTTATTGTGTATTTGTCTTTGTAAATACCCATTTTATTAATGTCTAAACTGCTCCATTTCTCTTCTGACCCTTCGTCTGTCTCCTTTCAGTTCAATGCTTCACCAGATAGACAAACCCTAGGGAAACAGTAGGGGGTAAAGGGGGTATGTGTTCATTTTACCCCCACACTTGCCTTCCGTTCCACATCCTCTCCCCCTACACGTCCCTCACAGCTTGAGGTAGTTAATATTTAACAACAAGGCATGACAGGACACAAGACTTGCACACGTTTGAACATGCATACACAAACATACACACATGCACGCACACACACACACACACACACACACACACACACACACACACACACACACACACACACACACAAACACACATACACATTAGGTAGAGCAGAACACCTGATCAAAGTACGAACAGGCTTTCAGGATTAATATTTGCATGACTCACTGTGATGCAAGAAAAACTGCCACGCTGCTTGTAACAAAGCATCTCCTCACACGGATACAGGAGGATATGAAGCGATTGTCTCTCACGTACATGTGGGCGGTTTGCACAATGAGGATCCAGAGATTTGTGAAACTCAGAACATGATTTGACCCTTGAGATTTGATTCTGTGTGTTTCCCCCCTCCTCTTTGGTTAGGAGAGCCAATTCAGCACTAGAAAGTCCTTGGCAATGCCCAACATGTCTACTTGATTTTAATTACTAGATTTTGCAGAACATGAAAGGGTGCAATTTTCTGTCTAATGGAAGACAAGGGGCGTATACGTCACAATGGTGTACAGC
This sequence comes from Antennarius maculatus, assembly GCA_013358685.1. NCBI lineage: Eukaryota > Metazoa > Chordata > Actinopteri > Lophiiformes > Antennariidae > Antennarius > Antennarius maculatus. The sequence continues at coordinate 18,397,257 of CM023607.1, forward strand.
AATTAAATTCTTCATATGATAGCAAAAGTAACAACAGAAAACAAAATGTTGAGGTAATTTATGATTTTTGTGGAAAAAAAAATCATGAATAATTAAAATACTCTAGCTACAAATATCTTCTTGTTTGTTTTGTCTTGTTTTGCATGAGGCACGCTGCTCACTAATTGTCTGCACTCAGGCTTTTATTGTGAAAAGAATAAATTGCCACACCCTGAAATCAAATCTCAATACAAAGTCGCTCACTCTATAATCTCTGTCATTTAATGACTATTGGCATCCAGTGGCAATATTTTTAAAAGCACTCAGGAACCCTGTGAGGGGACATTTTAGCTCAGTTGTAAGCAGCAATCTCAGGCGTGACCTCTGACCTTGTCCAACGAAGCGGGTAACATGGCAAAGATTAGATCTCTGACAGCTCAGACGAGTGAAATCAGGAATCTGCTTGTATGTCCGTGTCTCATGTGATAATGGACTATCACTGCCTCCACACAGACTACAAGTGTGTTGTGTGCACATTAGTGTTTGAGTCTCATGAATTTGTGCCACCAGCATGTTTGTAGGGGGTTACACTCATTACATGGCAACCTTCCACGCCACTTACCTCTTCCCCTGTGTTCCTTTGCTCAAGTCGCCCATTTATACACCCCTCCCAACCCATTATAGTGTTCCCCTTTACTGCTGCTACTCACCAAGACTGAGTTATTCCCTATCTCCCGGCTGGAGCCCACTGGACCATGCCCTTTTATTTGTCTGATCTATCCTGTCAGACCTCTCCAGGTCTGCCTCTGCTCCTTCTTGTCTGTCAGTCTATCCATTTATTACAGGCTTCTTTGTATGCCCATTCCTTCCCATGGGTGTATCCATGCGCTGGCTTGTGCACATACAGCACACTTCCAAGGCGAACGGTGACTGGTGGCACGACAGTTTGAAACGTGGCACACTGTTAATCAGCGACCTGCTTGTGCCGCTCAGCTCTTTGTCCGTCTCTTCAGAGGGAGTACTGACAGAGAATACCCCACGTTAGAACACATTCACAAAAAAAGATCACATTAGCATGAATAGCATATACTCTGACACGTCTCGTTTCAGTCATGTCCCACTTGCAGTGATTTAAAGTAACAGGTTTAAGATTGGATTACTTTAATTGGCCCCCATCTCCAGAGACTAACAAGCAAAGGAAGTGTCTGAAATAAAGACAGAAGGAAACTAATAATTCACAGTGAGTGGAAAAGCTTCTACGTGTGTGTGTGTGTGTGTGTGTGTGTGTGTGTGTGTGTGTGTGTGTGTGTGTGTGTGTGTGTGTGTGTGTGTGTGTGTGTGTGTGTGTGGTTGGATGAGATTAGCTTCACAGATGTCACCCTTTGTCATCCATCCTCCTCTACTTCTATCACATCCCTCCACTCGTCCCATCACCTCTCACCCTCCCTCCTTCACTCCGTCTCTCCCCTCCCTCTCTTTTATCCATCCCACTCCACTCCTTGCTTAAACCTATTTTTCCCTCATCCTGTCCTCCTAAAGTCCTCGAACACCCTTCACCCCTACATCCCCTTCTGGTGTGCTTTCTGTTCCATTCTCCTGACAAGACAAGCAACTTATTAGCACAACACTGAACCTTAAACTGAGTCATTAAAGACTCCACTCTTGTTTGGTCTGTAATCTAATCTAATTGGGCTCAAAAGGTATAATTAGTTCACATATTCATTTTCCTTTGTTGTGATATTAATAAATTGCTCACAGAATGATGTGAACATAATACCATCAGCTATTAAGCCATTACCCACTTGTAAATGGATGATAATCACGTCTCTCCTTCATCTTCTCACCCTCCGCTCTTCTCCATCGTCTTTACCTCCTCTCATCACTGACCTTCCCTCACTCTTCAAGGTTACCAATCACTGCAGTGTGGCACTGCCAACAAACTGCTCTGTGTAGAGCCAAGACTCTTTAAATCAGAACAGGCTTGCCAAACATGCAACCTCTCTTTGTTATCTCCATTTTCCTTTTCTGTCTCGCGTGTCCCCTAATCATGGTGTGCTGTAACAGCTCTTTCTCTGTGATACTGACTAGTGTAAACAGTCAGTGGGATGCACCACATGGTGCCTGCAGGAAGGATGGCCTGCAAGTTATGGCAAGGACCGAATCCAAGTGTACAGATGGAGAGCAGATAGACTGCTAGCAGGGGTGGCTTACCTCCCTCGCCATGACTGATAGCATCTTTATCACACACTTATCACAGCAACAGCGCCCAAGTACAATATGAAATGTTCAGTTTGTGCAACACAGCTGTGAGGAGCCAACCTAATTATCAACTATTTATTTGTCTGTCTTGTGTGTTATCTGATTTAACACTTCATCAATCATTTGTCCGTCCACATATCATCTGGGAACTGGGAGGGTCTGCTTAGCGTCTTGTTGTGCTATCCTTCCATCTGTCCTGCTGCCTGGCCTTTCCATACAGGCCACTGGTCATGTAATTAACCAAATGGAGATTTTTTTTTTTTTTGCAGGAACAGGTGTATTGATAGGCATCACTGGTGTTCTGTTGGGATGTGTGACTACTGGCCCATGATTGGAGTGTTAACTCCATGTCATGATCCGTGTATAGGTCTGACCACATGGTGCATTCTAATTTTTCTCCTATTCTGACACATGGCTCCCTGTTTGCCCCTCCCTTTTTGTTTCTCTTGCCCCCTCCCCCCTCCACCCTCTTTTATCTTTCAGAGAAAAGACCAGTTGGTGGTCTCTGACCTAAAGAAGACAGCAAAAGAGAGAAAGAGCAAAGAAAACACACCCACAGTAACCTTGCTGGAGTGTGTTTGTGCATTTGCGTGAGCAGGTGGTACTTGGATGGGACATTGAGCAATGTCTCACCTGCAGCGACAGCAGCCTGGCAGTAGGAGGCAGTCCTCCTCCCGCCTCCTCCCCTTCCTCCTTCTCCTCCTCCTCACCCTCTCTGACCAGCCCAGCCAAGCAGCCATACACATACCTTCCAACTGTGAGTACAGATTTGTATCATAATATTCATAAAAATGGCAGATGAACGCTTCCATCCAGTTCAAAGATCTGTCTGTTGTTTTAATTACACTGTTGTTTCTTCAAAGCATGCTAATAATTATCTTTCATCTGCATCACTCATCATTAATTAGTGCAAATGAGCAGAGTGAACAAGTGTTTGCTCAGCAACCGTGGTTGGATTGCGCTATTATGCTTGAAATACTACACAGTCTGAGGTTTCTTTGGTTAGCACTCATCGGTGTCTGTGGTGTGTCTAATTACTTTGTAACTGATCCCTCATGCTGCATTGATAAGTACCATTATTGATCTGGTTGCCTTGGTGCATAACAGAATCTGATTGCAGAGTAATTCAATCAGCAATTGAATTATACAACAAAAATCCAGCCAGGTTCTTTCTCATTCACTTTCATTCCTTCCTCCCCCCATGTAATATATGAGAATTAGAAATACAGCTGAGCTTGTGGCCCTGAAGGGAAATTGATCTTCATCTCAGCTGCCGGCCTGCCCACAGAGCTCCAGTGGAGGCAGAGAGAGAGAAAGAAAGAGAGAAAGCAAATATTATTTCCACTGCTGCCTCTGTTGTTTACTCTATCTAAGACTACTTGCAGTGAGTCAGTCCTTCACCGCCCACACTGCTTCTGCACACACACAAGTAAACTGTAAATGCTGATGAGATGCAATAAATTTCCAATGTAATTCACTAAAGGTTGAGGTGACATGGGCGTGAGAGGGCCAAGGAAGATGCAGAGAGAATGATGATGAGGAAAAGCAAGCAGCAGGTCAAAGATGAAAAAAGGTCAAGGTATCCTCTGCCTTTCAATGAACCAGCCTATTTCTCATCAATGAGAAAGAGATCAGGATCAATAAAGGAAATCTGTTTGAGTCCGGGTCAAGGAGGCCACCCTATTACAACAGATATTACAAGGCATCAGCATCCATTATTGTTATTATTATGTGTGAAATATCTATCTATCTATCTATCTATCTATCTATCTATCTATCTATCTATCTATCTATCTATCTATCTATCTATCTATCTATCTATCTATCTATCTATCTATCTATCTATCTATCTATCTATCTATCTATCTATCTATCTTATCTATCTATCTATCTATCTATCTATCTATCTATCTATCTATCTATCTATCTATCTATCTATCTATCTATCTATCTATCTATCTATCTATCTATCGACTAAATCTTTCCCCTGTTGCTTCCTCTGTGCTGCTGTGGACTAACAGACTACATAAGTGATCGTAAGTGGTTTTAACTTTATTGACGTCAACCTGTCTTAATGCAGATGCTAGCATTTATGGTCAACACTACGATGATGTCAGAGAGGTGTATTTTCATCAAGCATGCAGTAAATGTCCTGTTACACTATGCCACACTGAAATAGATGGCCTTCAAGAGAACTCCGAGCATTATTCTTGTGTGTGATTGGATTGAATCCTGTTTTGCCATGCTGATATGTTTGTAAGAAAGCATGCACTTGTGTTTGTTCTCTTTTGTCCAGTTGTGTGTGCCCTTTTCTGTGTGTGGGCGTGTTTGTAGCATTGCTTGCACCCAGTGGTTGGGATGCTGTGCGGAGCAGGGTGGAGGAAGTGAGAGGAGCTGCTGTCTGAAAGGAGGCAGCAGGGCTGTCAGATCAAAAGCATGGAGGAATAAAGAGGAGCTAAAACAATAAGCACCGGCTCCTCTCTTCCCACTCCACGAGTGATGGGAGCAGAGCCTGGAGCTTCTCCAGTATGATCAGCTCTGGAAATGGCATTATTTTCTCTATCACTTGGAGTTCTGTCTTTAAATTCCCCGCTCTCCTTTTAGGTCTTGTTCTTCACCTCTGTGAATCCACCCATTGTTTGTTTTTTTCCTCTGGGCTATGTTTTATGCACTGCTTTGCATATACACTTCACTACACTGCACATAGTTGCACTTTCTGCCTGTTTACCCCTCTCCACCAATGTCCTGTGTCCTCCTTTACCCACTTATCTAGATAATACTGTACTAATTCATCCCTGATTTTGTGTGCTGATAAGATTTGAGGTGTAACCTCTTGTACAGAAAATCAATGACAAGAAATATATAGATTCCACTCTATAAATATTGAAAAGCAGAACATAAAAATACAGCAGCATACATTATGAGGAGAAATCAGACACACTGGGTCGATACAGTGGTCACACCAAATCCCAGCCTGTTGGTTTTTATGTGTCTGTTATGGAGGCTTCATGCTTTATGGCTGTTATGGACAGTGTGTGTTTGTGTGTATGTGTGTGTGTGTGTGTGTGTGTGTGTGTGTGTGTGTGTGAGAGAGAGAGAGAGAGAGAGAGAGTGAGAGAGAGAGAGAGAGAGAGAGAGAGAGAGAGAGAGAGAGAGAGAGAGAGAGAGAGCAAGAGAGAGAGAGAGATTGGTGGTCATTTCTTTTCTTCTTCTTTAAAATCCCTGCTTCATTTCCCCACAGACAGATCCCCTCCCTCTCTTCCTTTCAGCCTCACTCGGTTGCACATGAACCTTTTACTTACGCTTTATCCATTTCCTCTCATCTCAGCCCATTTTCTCTACCTGCTCCGTTACTCTCACTATTTTTCCTGGCCTACTTTTCATCTCTTTCTCTGGGAAGTAATTCTAAGTGATATCAACTGAATACACTTATTGGCAGCTGTTGAACTACTGTATTAAAATGACTGGCATCTTCTAAACCCCTACCAACAGCCACACAGATGTGTCACAAGAGGGGATTATATACTGTATTTACGTCATAGCTAGAGTTACTATGGCTAATAGTATCCAGAAAGAAGACTGTAAAGGTGTGCCTGTGCTCACATCTGTTTAGACCATGCAGGTGTGTAACAGCAAAGGTTTGTGCCTGCAGTAACTCTGTGTTTGGCCCTTGCAGTCAAGAGGCCTCCAGTGATTACAACACAGCCGGAGTCCGTCACAGTCTTCAGCGTTGAAGATCTTGTCATGAGCTGCGAAGCCACTGGCAACCCTCCACCCATGTGAGTCAGTTCAAACACACACACACACACACACACACACACACACACACACACACACACACACACACACACACACACACACACACACACACACACATACACGCACACACACACAGTCAGTGTGAAGATGCTCGTCTTCGGGGGTAGTCTCACCACAGTGTTCTTTTTTCAGACATGTGAGAACAGTGACCTTCTCTCCTCTTTCCACTGACATCTACATATTACCATTACATGAGAGCACACATTTTTCAATCAGGGGCCTGATCTTAGCGAGGGATAAATGTCATCAAGCCCTCCAAAAATCTTTATCACAATGTCTCACCTGCTGTAACTGGAAAACTACTGTAAATGCCATTGAAGAGATGGATATCAGTCATGTAACACCTCTAGTCCCGCTGGAGCTAGCAGCTGCAATATTAAGTAATCCACTTGTGTCCTTTAATTCACTGACATGTGAAGACATCTTGCATTTGCTAAAAATAGCTTTTCCAACGACAAGAAACTTAATTCTTGACTATCATATGTTAGTGAACATCAGAATGACTGTTTTTATTTTGGTCTTTGCTCAAGCTTCCGCTGGACAAAGGATGGGGTGGAGTTTGATCCGGGCAACGACCCTGAGCTGAAGGTTTCTGAACACCCTGGCTCATCAGCATTCTTCACACTCAGTAATACCATGGACACCTTGAAGCAGTACAAAGGAAAATATGTGTGCTACGCGTCCAACGAGCTGGGGACGGCCGTATCCAACGAGGTCACACTCAGCATCGATGGTGAGAACATGCTTAATCCCAAAGCAACCGCTGACCAGTGCTGAGAGGGGGTCATTAAAGTTTGATGTTTAAACATTATTAAAGTCCGTCAGTGAGTATTTGCTTATTTGTAATAATTTGTGATTATCAGAGAGGCGATCAGAGTGTTTGAAACAGAATCAAACTGGTCAAACATCATGTCAGACATTTTCAAACAAGCTACAAGAGATAAGAGGGACTGCATATCTTTCATAGACATCACTTTCAATGTTAGTTCTCCTATGAATGCCTTCAAGGTCCACATTAGAAGTGAGTCTTGTTGTTGGTTTTATTACCAATAATAGCATTTTACAAAGCTAGGGGAAGTGCCCACCTTTTCTCTGCCCCATTTATTATATAGCTCATTTGTTAGCAGATGGAGGCTTACACCTAGAGCTCCTAGTTCTGCCACTCAGAGCATAATCAGATGCAATAACATGATAATTAGCATATATTTAGGTACACACACACGTACATACACACACACACACACACACACACACACACACACACACACACACACACCTGGACAAAAGTAAACAGAACGCATCTGTCCACCTGTGAAAGTGGAGCTCTCCTGGGCGACCTCCTTCCTTCAGTTTCCCTGACAACTGTTTCCCCAGAAACACTCTTGAGTTGATGTCATGTAAAGCACTCATCGGTAACTCCAGTGCGTGTGTAACGGGACTAAAGATAACCTGGCGTCTTCTCTGAACAACAAAATTTTCAATCTTGAAAGTTGCTAAAATGGACAAACATTTAAATTCTGTCCTACCCAGCATTGTGTGTTTACGCTGACGTGTGACGTGGATTGCATCAGGAAGAAAAAACACATCAGCAAACACATGCACAGGTGGTTCATGTGCGACACGCATCTCATGTCTTTTCATACGAGTGTGCCTTTTTCTTTTCCATCCCATCCTCAGCTCCCCCATCCCAGCAAAAAGAGAAAAAAATGAACATGAAGGCTGAGGAGGGAAGCAGCATTGTTCTGAAGTGTAACCCCCCAGAGAGCTCGATGCAGCCCATCATTCACTGGATGGACTGGCGTGAGTACATTACCTCTATTACACTATTCCTTTTGCCTCAATACTTCTGCAACCTATTAGTCTATCCATCGTTTCTATCACTTCATAGAGGTAGTTCATATTTTTTTCTCCAACATAACATATTATTCAATAATCTGTGTCTGGATTTTTAAATAATATCTGGTGTTTTGTTTTTTTTTCTTTCTCCCTGTAGGGCTGCATCATATCCAGCTAAGTGATAGAGTGGTTGTTGGGAAGGATGGAAACTTATACTTTGCCCATGTGACAACTGAAGACAGCAGGGATGACTACACCTGCAATGTCCAGTACCTGACAACACGCACCATTCTGGCAAAGGAACCCATCACTCTGACTGTCAATCCCTGTGAGTTTGACTTTAAAGCCTCTAAAATAATCTGAACTCTGAGTTCCAGAAAAGTTTTTCTTTTGGGTTCACTTATTCCCATTTGAAAGAAAACAAGTGTCAACAGCGAATAACAGCGCTAACATATAATGATCTGTAGGCGGTGCAGGCTAATATGAATTAATACGACAGCATATGTAAATTCAAAAAGAAATTTCAGGACCTATCGTTCCTTTCATGTATTCTGGACAGACTGAATGTGAGTTTCCTTCATCTAGTTTCCTTCTTGTAAGAGGAATACTTTATTGGTCTGTATATCAAATCGACACCTGCAGTGTAATAATAGTCAGCATGTTGAGAAGCACCGAGGCCCACAGTTAAACCAAAGTCAATTCTCCCTATGTGGTGGTATGTTGTGCTAACCGAAGCAGTACCGTATCCACTGGACGGCCCCGGAGCCAGCAGGGGGCCCATCACCTCCTCAGTCCAGTGGTAATGAGATGCAGCTCACACTGAGATGTGGCTTACAGCATCTGTGGTCCAACCAGAGGTCACGAAGATCAGCCCATGTTAACACGAGACCTCTCTGTATGTGTGTGTAGAATAATAACCAGCTGGAAAAGAAGCGTCCTCTCCATACAGTTCCATGGCTTATGTTTTTGGAAAGTTGGTGTTTGTCAGAGTCAACATAGTAGCTGCTTTGTCAGCAGCACAGCAATTTGTAAATTACCCATCCATATGTATGACTCTTTCCCCCGTCCCTCTTTGTTTGTCTTTCTTTCTCCAGCCAATTCTGTGCTGCGGAACAGAAGGCCCCACATGATGAGACCTACTGGACTCCACAGCACTTACCACACTCTCAGGGGCCAGACTCTTGAGCTTGAGTGCATAGTCCAAGGCCTGTGAGTCCCTTTGTTCTCATGCATGTGTCATACTTACCCTATCAATCAGGAGACTCGATCTGCTCCTTCTAATCAATCTTACCTGCCTCTCATCCGTCTCTCCCCCCTCCTCCTTTCTCCCTGCACCCTCTTCAATCCATTATCCATCATTTCCTGTCTCTCCCCAACTCTGTCTTGCTGCATGACTCTCCTCTCTGTTCCTTCTGTTTCATCCCTTCATCCATCCCTTCTTTCCTCTCCATTCCTACTGTCACATGTCCTCACCATCTTCTCCTCTTCAGTCCAACTCCCAGTGTGACGTGGCTGAGGAAAGACGGCGAGCTTTCTGAATCTCGGACCACTAAAGATATGTTTGACCGCCGCCTGCGCTTCAGTAATATCTCTGAGAGCGATGGGGGTGAATACCAGTGTATAGCTGATAACTTCCAAGGGAAGGCTGTACACACTTACACTGTGACTGTGGAAGGTGTGTTTCACGCGCCCCGCACTCAAGCAATCTTGAAATACACTTCCATAAAGTTAGGCCACTCCATTAGGGTCAAATGAAAAGCATCAGTCAGAAGGGATGTCACAAATACAGAGACATCATATTTATTTGAAATATTATCTCAAAGTCCTGCACAGTGATTTTTTAGATCCTTGCGGAGTTAATATTCCCATTTGGAAAGCTTATGCAGAAATCTTGTACCATTGTTTGCAGTTTTCTGTAAAGTAATTTTTCTCCATGTATGAGATAACATACCCAGGTGATGCTAAATGACTTACACTTTGATATAACAAAGAAGACATTATGCAACTGTGTCAGTCTGATTTTGTGAATAGTAAAATTGCCTGCCCTGAAACTGAACAGGGAGACGTTTCCAGTATGACCGATCTTATTGATTTTTCTTGTACTGCATGTAAATAAATATGTTTGTTCTTTTCTAGCTGCTCCTTACTGGACTAATGGTCCAGTCAGTCAGTTGTACGCTCCAGGTGAGACTGTCAAGATAGATTGCCAAGCAGATGGTATCCCCACCCCTACCATCAGGTGGACGATCAATGGGATCCCCTTCTCAGGTCAGTACACGGACCTGCCTTCAAATACGAAGCTCAATATGTGAACTTGAACATCTTCATTTGTGTCTTAACAGAAATAGAAAAGGACCCCAGACGTACTCTGACAGCGAGCAAATCTCTCATCCTAGCAGATGTCAATTTTGCAGACACTGCTGTCTACCAGTGCCAGGCCTCCAACAAGCATGGGACAATCCTCACCAATGCTAATGTCTATGTCATAGGTGAATGTTGTCTTTGTACATGTCATTTTTTTTGTGTGTTTTTGTGAGTCATGTGTGTACCTCAAAGTGTCTCACTTCTATCTGTCTGACTGTTTCAGAACTGCCGCCTCAGATCCTTACTGAGGATGGAAATTGCTACACATTTGCGGAGGGACAGAAAGCTTTGCTAGAATGTGAAACCTTTGGTTCTCCTAAACCCAGCGTCGTATGGTGAGACACATTACCACCTGCTTTTATTCCATTGTGTTTCGCATTGCATTGTATGGTATTATCCACAGTATTCTAGTGGGTTTTCTGGCACATTTTCACAGAAAAAAATTCACAAATGGGATATTTTTATGTAGGTGGTTTTAATATGCATAAATTATCAACTAAATGTTGTTACATCTGGGCTGTTTTGGCAGATACTCAAACAGGCTTTGTTTATTTTTTGGTAAAATAGAAGGGAAGATGAATGGGTGACTTCATCAGCACATGCTGGTGTGGAAAATATTTCCTTTTTGATAGGTGACACAAATTTCTCTCACTTTCTGTGTCTTTCTCTCTCTCTCTTTTTGTGTGTGTCTGTGTGTGTGTGTGTGTGTGTGTGTGTGTGTGTGTGTGTGTGTGTGTGTGTGTGTGTGTGTGTGTGTGTGTGTGTGTGTGTGTGTGTGTATGTGTGTGTGTGTGTGTGTGTTATGCCTTTCCCAGGGAGAGCAGTGCCACTTCCTCCCTTCTGGCTGATCCCAGAGTTAATCTTCTCACCAGTGGGGGACTGGAAATCTCAAACGTAACCCACGACGATGCAGGCATCTACTTCTGCTCTATACAGAACTACAACCTCTCTGTCAAGGCCGAGCTGGAAGTGCTCAGTGAGTGAGACACTATGTCCCTCAGCAGCTGATGCTATTTACATCTCATGTGGCTTGTCTCACTTTATGTCTCACTCTTTTCATCTCCAGACAGGACAGTGATCCTGTCGCCTCCACAGGCTCTAAAAGTGCAGCCTGGGAAGACAGCAATCTTTACCTGCTTGTCTGTTGTTGACCCAAAAATTGTCTCTCCTCTCATTCTGTGGAGAAAGAATAATCAGAAGCTCATTGAATCCCCCATTGATGAAAAGTAAGTCAAATTTCAATACACTGGAGAAGTGACGGTAGTCAGGATTATGTTAGAAATTAGTGACGGGGATTACATTTTTATAATTTGTTTGTTGTGTTGTTTTACTGAATAATCAGGCTTCTTTGTCCAATGAAACAATAGTTATCTACTGTATTGTATCTCTGTCCTGTAGACAAAGAAATTAAACTTAGGACAGTAAGTAATCATCAATAAAAACAGAATGATATGATTTGGAAATCCTATTTAGCCAAGTGTAATAGCATGAAGTTCAAAGGAAAGACATTTAAATCCTAACCTCCATGTTTTAAATTGTTGGAGAGGAGTCACATTTATCACCTTTCCATTTAATGCTCAGAAAACGTTTGAGAATAGAGAACACTAATTGTTGAAGTTTTTAAAGTGGAATTCTGTTCTTCTATGTCTTCTAATATTTTATGCTGCACCTTTTCATCAGGGGATTAGTTTGGACCACAGTCAGGCCGTCTTACAACCTGTGTTCTTCTCTACTGAAGCCGAACTGTTGTAAGGCAGCAGAAAATGGCTTTGTATTGATGGAATAAGCAGTCAGTGGAAAAAGTCTCTATCTGGTCATCAACAGATATTGTTCCAAAACCTGCATGTACCTTTCAATATTAATACTGAAGGTATGCAAGATATGCAAGTCAAATATGTCAATACCCCCTATTTGAAATCCGTACACAAACTGAAGTATGACTTGCCTCTTAACATTCTCAGATTTCTGAATCTTCTGATGATATTATGGACTGTAAATGAATCAAAATGCACATTAAAAACATTGCATTCAAACTGTTGGACTATTTGTCTATAGAGATTTTGATGAAGCAGTGAACTCCTCTTTGTTTTGAAGATGCCTCTTTCATCCTCAATCATATTGCTACCATCTGCTGCCATTTCAGTCAATCATTGGTATTGTATGCAGCAGATGGTATGAGAAAATTGGTCTCTTAGAAAATCTTCAGAGAATACATTCTCCAGAGAAAATGTAATTGAAATTCATCTACCCTGAGGAGCAGCTAAACTATTTAAACTAATTTTAAAATATTTTAAAATATAGCATTTAACAATTTTCTCAGTCTAGGTAGTTGGTCAGGTATAGCCTTAGATACACCAGCTTTGTCCTCTTTTCAACTGAACTGAATAGGCAAAAGATGAGGAATTGTCACACTCTGCTTTATTAACATTTTACAGTGTCCCAACTTTTGTAATCTTGGGCAAAAATTGCTATCTGAAATGTCAGGTGATGGTATCTAAAGAAGGTTAACAAAATCACCACATTTCTCCAGATACACATTTGAAGGACCAGACCTGATAATAGCAAATGTGGGACCAGATGATGAGGGCGTGTACACATGTCAGGTTATCACCAAGGTGGACATGGCTGAAGCTAGCAGCACACTCACTCTATGTGGTAAGACCATCATATATACAGTTATGTACAACAAAACAACAGTCCGATTGCGGACATAACTTTGGAATATATATAAAAAGCCGTTCAGCCAGTTTTTACAATAATATTACTGTTGTCCTCTTTAGACCGCCCAGACCCACCTGCCCTCCTCCAGATCACTGAAGCTAAACATCGTGCAGTCACCCTCACCTGGACTCCAGGAGACGACCACAACAGCCCTGTGCTAGGTTTATAAGACACACACACACACACACACACACACACACACACACACACACACACACACACACACACACACACACACACACACACGTAGCAATCCGCTCTTCCTGTTTTGCTTTTGTTCAATCATAGACTGTTTTTCTCTGGATGTTTTGCACTGGTATACTTAATGATGATACACACTGACAATCACACCTACACACATGGACACAAACATGTAATTTTTCATCCTGCCTAACTCTTACACTCAGAGCAACAAACCCTTATCATTTATCTCACTTTGGTAAAATGAAAGGCTGGTCAGTTTTCATTACTCGATCTGCAGCACCAGATATTTGTAAAGCTCAAAGTGTCATAGGATTTATTTCTAACTACATCCCACTTCAAAGCGGTGATGTATTGTAATTGTCAGTGTTTGTGTGTCTGTCCGTTCGTCCGTTAGTATGTCCACCAAATATCTTTGCAACCGTTGTAGATAGAAAGATGAAACAAAGAGCACATTACTCAGGCGGCAAAGGGGATGAAAATAAGATGATGACCTTGATCTTGAAAAAACTAGGTCAAGGTCAAATTTCAACTTTTGTACAGCTAGGAACTGGATAAGATAGAAGGACAAGGGAGAAGGCCAGCGTGAGTAAGACCATTGATCAAAGCTAACGCTTTGATCTATGAAAGTAGATTAGACCTATGCAGGTAGGTCAGGGTAAAATTTTGAATTCAAGGGTGCCGCAGGATGTTGCAGTCTGTGACTGCCTTGTTTCAATTACCTCCACATTGTTTACCTCTTGTCTTTTTACATTCCCTCTTGTATCTTTGTCCCTCTTTCTGTAGAGTATGTGATTGAGTTTGAGGACCAAGGCTCAAAGGAGAGGAGTTGGGAAGAGCTGAAAAGAGTAGGAGGCAACAAGAAGCGTGCTAACCTTCATCTGTGGCCCTACATGTCTTACCATTTCCGGGTCATTGCCATCAATGATGTAGGAAAGAGTGACCCCAGCAAACCATCTGACATCCATAACACAGATGCTGAAGGTTTGAGCCATAATTATGCAACGCCTAATTAAAATTCTCAAAATGAATCCCAAACAACAACTTAATGATCCTGTTTCCAATCACAGCTCCAGATAATAATCCTGAAGACGTGAGGAGCGAGTCCGCAGAGCCAGATACCCTCGTCATCAACTGGGAGGTACATCTGTCACCTGAATTTACTGTAATCTAAAAGAGCATGTCGTTCATAAAGAGCTTGTGCCTTTTTTGTTGCTGATCACATTACTTCAGGAAATGGACAAACGTAACTTCAATGGACCTGACTTTAAGTACCGGGTACAATGGAGACGCGTGGTCGGCAGCGGGCCAAATTGGAACACCAATTACACGACTGCACCACCATTCATTGTCAGTGACATTGGAAACTTCTCTGCCTTTGAGATGAAAGTCCAGGCTGTCAATGAGAAGGGAGAAGGACCTGAGGCAGACCCTGTTATTGGCTACTCAGGAGAGGATGGTAAAGTTTAAAACAATGTTTTGTTTTGTTTTTTAGTAAAACCTTTTTCTTACCCTAGTATTGGTATTCTTTGTTACAATTCACCCTCTCATCTGTATTTCAGTTCCGTTGGAGGCTCCAATGGATGTAGGCATCGTAATATTGAACAGCACCACGATCAGGGTGACCTGGGCACCTGTGGAGAAAGACACCATCAGAGGAATCCTCTTGGGATACAAGGTACTGATACTGTATCTCCTCTTCTTTTACATTCAAAATGTTCAGCCCCTGTCCTCATGAATAATAGATATGTTAGTTTCAGAGAAGGAAATTCTTGACAAGGCCTTCATAGTTCTCCTCAATTTTAAGGTTGTGAAAATGCAGCCTTCTTTTTAAGGTTATCTCACTGTCACATGTATCACACACTAGAACACATGTGTCCAATGGCCGGCCCAATGACTACTTTAACTTCGATTAAAAAAAAAGTTAATGTCCTAATTACATCCTATGAAGCGGTGATGTATTGTAATTGTCAGTGTTTGTGTAACTGTCCGTTCGTCCGTCCGTGCGTCTGTCCACCAAATATTTTCACAACCGCTGCAGATAGAAAGATGAAACTAAAAGCACATTACTCGGGCAGCAAAAGGGATGAAAATGAGATGATGACTTTGACCTTGAGAAAACTAGGTTAAGGTAAAATTTCAACTTTTGTACACTCAGGAACCGGATAAGATAGAAAGACGAGGGAGAAGGCCAGTGTGAGTAAGACCTTAACTCAACGCACTAGCTTTGATCTATGGTCTGAGATATTTTCTATCCTGAGATATTTTTGCACATATCTCAGGAACTGGATAAGATAGAAAGACGAAACAAAAGGCAAGACAAAGACAAAGAGCTTTATTTGTATTATACACAGGGATGGTACAATGAAATTGAAAGGCCAGATGGAAAGTCGGTCTAGAGCTGCAGCGCCCAAAAGGTGTTATATTCAGGGATCCAAGGGGATGAAAATTAGATCACAACCTTGACCTTGAAAAACTAAGTCAAGGTCACATTTTCACTTTTATACTTTTTTAGGTACACATCTCTGAAACCTCGTGACAAATAAAATGGACCAGTTACATGTTGGATCATGGGCCTTTTATTAAATGACCCTGACCTATGAAAGTAGGTCAGGGTAAAATTTTGAATTCAGGGGTGTCTCGGGATGTTGCAGTCTCTGACTGCCTTTTTCTTTATTCACTTGCACAGTTTGATTCTTGAGTGATGTACTTATGTGGGTTTCATAACCTGATATATGAAAAGGATTTATGGTATAGCAGAGCATCAAGCAAATATAGTCTTGCTTTGCAACTGTAATATTTGTAACTTGAATAAGAAAGAAATTTTGAATTTAATTATATTAATTAAACATTTAATTATATTTAAAAGTTACATCTGGCCCCTTGAGGACAGCCATTATGCTGATGTGGCCCTCAGTTAAAACGAGTTTGACACCCCTGCTCTAGATGCACCTTGTGTTTCCTTAGATGCATGGTCCTTTCGACATTCGAGCTATTCTTTGAATCCTTTTCAAACTGCATCTAAAAAACCTGAACTTTAATGCTATCATAAAAAATTTAGTCCTTCAAGTAACTGAACACAGTCACGATATGGATTGAATTATGTTTAGGTATACTATTTATTGCATTATTTAATTAAAATGATTTTTGGATTAAGGTCTACCTGACCAGAATCGGCTCCAGGGGACACCACCGAGAACACAGGACCAGGGAGCCAGAGAACACTCTGGTGATAGTTACTGCAGCCAAAGAGGAGAGGAAGGTGATCAGTGATCTTAGACCCTACTCCCACTATGCCCTGGAGGTCACTGTTTTCAACAGCAAGGGAGAGGGACCTCCTTCTGAGAAAGAGTCCTTCAAAACCCATGAGGGAGGTAGGTCAAAAGGGAGAACAAGGCTGAACTTGGAGGAGGTGAGCGATTTGTGTGAAAAAGATGTACTAACACAGAAAAAGACAAAAATAGGGCAATGTCAGATTTTAATGGATTACAATGAAGGAAGTTGTAGGGGACAGTGAACGAGACAGGGGAACTGACACATGGATAGATGTTAATGGGGAATATGGGTGATTGCCGATCAGAATTATTTAATGATGCCAACTAAACTGAGGGCAATTTTAATCTAGGCTTTTTGTGTTACTGTTAGTTCCTGGTCCTCCCACAAACTTGATACTTGAAAGTCCTTCAGAGACGGAAATGACCCTCCACTGGAGGCCACCTCATCAGCCCAATGGAGTGCTCATTGGGTATCTACTGCAATATCAACAGGGTGAGCATTTTTACATCCCCGTCTCACAAAATAACCACCAGTGTATGAGGAATATGAGTTCTTGCCATGGTATCTCAGTTGCTTGGTTAGGTCACTGCAACTAAAAGCAATAGTCCCATTTTTGATCCTCACGATGTGACTCCCTGACTTTGAAAAGCTAACCCTTGAATTCAGAAACACATTGGTATTATTATTATTTTAATCATTGTTCAATAACAACTGTATTTCACAAATGAAATTTGACTTCCTCAAAGACAAGTGCCATTCTTTTTGTTGTTTCATGGTAATCCATCGAGTAGATAATGAGTATATTGAAAAACATTTCAAAAACTCCTCCAGTTAATGTAGGTAAACAAAGAAATTACTGGATCCATGTCTTTTGTCCAGATCCTCTCAATAATTGATCATTTCTGTCATACCATTTTGCAACTTTAGATGAAAATTTGTCAACTTACAAACAATCAATCATACTAACTCACAATACTGAAAAGTAGTGTTAGTTTTTATCCACAAACCACATCCTCGGTGGATATTAGCAAAGATGTAACAAAGATATCAGAAATAACACCGGCATTCTGAATGACACCCCACAGGACACTTCCAGTAAATCAATCATGCTACAGAAATTGTTATTGTCCTAATGATACTCATCAGTCCCTCACATGGCACCCAGATCAATGTGCCATCGGTACGTTTGCATTGATGGTCAACTACGGATTGAATGTTTTTGCCTCTCCTGTGGATAGTTGTGGAAAGCGATGACAGCCCTATGCAGGTAGAGACAATAGATGACCCCACGGTCACCCACCTCACCCTGAGGGGCCTGGACCGTCATAGCCACTACCGCTTCTACCTGAGGGGACGTACTGCTGCAGGGGATGGAGAGCCTATCAAGAGGGAAGGTGCTACCACTCTGGATGGAGGTACAAAGATGATCTCTTCTGCACCACAGATCAGAGACACAGTGGACAAGACCATTCTTGATCAAAATTTTGATTTTTCTGTCTGAATGTTTTGTAGCACCTCCTGCCAACATCAGCCTGTCTGTGGGGGAAAGGTTGCTTAACCTTAGTTGGGTGGCAAAGAAGAGACACAGGAATGTTCACTTCCAGATCTTCTACCTGAACAAAAATGGTACAGTGTCTACACTAATAAGTGTGTTGGGGAAACCTTTAAGCCACCCTTTGAGTCCATCACAGGAATAGTTTTGCAATCTGGACAAACATACATACATTACAAACATACATGATGAATAGAAAATAAAACTTAATTTCTTTGCAGATGGCAGTGAATGGAAGAAGACAGAGAAAGTGAACTCCTCTCAGTCTTTCTTTCAACTCCAGGGCCTGACCCCAGGCTCTCATTATCGTTTACGGTTCACCTACAGCAATGCCACCTTCTGGGAGACTGACATTGAGACAGAAGGAACAGGTACTATGAGTGTTCTACCTTCCCTAATCTTCCTTTTTTTTTCATTTCTCTGCTTTCTCCTCTGCTACTCCTGCATACAAAGCTTAATCCTACTTAGAAGGTCCTGCAGTACTCTGTGCTTTCAAAGACCTTTGAGAACAGGGAGCTTAGCTAGCCGTATGAAGGGATCCACTGCTTAGTGTTTGTTTGGTGTAATATGCTGTATTCCTTGATTCCTCAGTGAAATGCCACTCTGTCAAAATGCATAATGCCGTCTGTTTTGCTTCTCTTTTTTCTTCTCCTCTTAATCTAGTTTCTCCTACTGGTTTTGTCCTTTCCACTCCTCTTGTCCTTTCATCTTTCCTTGCAAAAAAAAAGTGTTATCTCTCTCTCTTTTGTCTGCCTTTTCAGGGGTGACAGAGGTGCAGCAAGGGTTTGCAACACAGGGCTGGTTCATTGGTGTCGTGAGTGCCATTGTGCTGCTGCTGCTAATACTGCTTATTCTCTGCTTCATCAAGAGGAGTAAAGGGGGGAAGTATTCAGGTAAGTCAAGTCTAACAGAAAGAATGTAAGTGTTTCATGTATAGGGTTGTTTAAACATTGTTGAACACAAAATACTGAGGCCAAGAGTATATTTTTGGGATGATGTTCAAAAGTCTGGTCGTTCCTTAAGCCTGTATACAGTGTTAAACAGCTGCTAAGTCACACTCTGTACAAGCTTCGTTGGTAACACTAGACAGTCTATCCATCCATCCATCCATCCATTCATTTTCTATTACTGCTGTATCCGCTATCGTGGGTCACGGGGAGCTGGAGCCTATCCCAGCTGGCTTAGGGCATGACGCAGTCTAATGCTGTCATAATGCTGTCTGATAAAATGACACTGCAGTAGAAAAATAAGTCAAGCTACAAGAGGAATGTGTCACAGAATATCGTTTTATCACAAGAATAAAGTAAAATTATATTACATCATGTTTGAAATGCTCCCCAAACAACCCCTGTTATCCAAAACAGGTCACCTATTCCAACTAATTGGCTCGTTTCCATTTGTTCAATGTTTTCTTCTATAGTCTTCAAATGAAACACATAGTGAAAGAAAACTCTAGGATTCTTCAAGGAATAGACTCTGCCCTGAAAAGAACTGCAAAATGATAATCCCAAACCTCAAGAGAAAATACAACCGCAGGCCAGAGAAAAACGCCAGCCATTTAGCACTTTCTAAACAAATGGCTGACTCTCATAAAGTAGATTTAAATGTCTGTGCTTACAAGCATGGACTAAGTGAATAATAAATAGTACCACTCCGAACAATTACTTATTTGAGATATTATTAGTTATTATGGTGAACATATTGTCCATACACATACATTTGGTGCTATCTTGATCTGTGTCAGGATGTCTGAAACAAACACAGTTGAGGTAAAGATGAAAATCATTAAATTATTTGCTTTTCAGTTAAAGATAAAGAAGAGGGTCCAATGGACTCAGAAGCACGACCCATGAAGGACGAGACATTTGGAGAGTATAGGTTTGTAATCTCAGTGCACATCACCTCTATCAGTGCTTCAATGTTTTACTCCAATCTCAGCCCTGACTCCCTCAGCACTGTTTGGTTTTCCTAACCCTTTTGCTCCTCTTCCTGTCCCTCTCCTCCCTAATGCCTGCTCCTGCCATGCAGATCTCTAGAAAGGTATGCTGTGGTGTGATTTCCTATCCCCTGCCTTGTGTACCCCCTGACTTCCCTTATTAGCTGTTGGAATGGTCTTATGAACTGTGCTGGTCTTATTTTTGTTACTGATTATTCTGCATGTAATGAATTTAAAAAAATATTATTGAATTACTGTCATCCAGTGCAATCTAATGTCCTGAGAGCACTTGTTCAACTTAGACTACAAAACCCAGTAATGCTTAATTTGCTGTAATGTAAAAGGCTCAAGTCCAGTGTGGACTACAGTATGACACTGCCAAGGGGCCCTTGAGCAAGGCACCAAACCCCTAACTACACCCAGGGCACCACCATCTTCCTCCACATTTGCATGTCTACAGGCCCTTTGTCTGCACATTGTGTTTCAGGCCTATATGAGTGTAAAGAAGAGAGTGAAATAATAATTCCCCCACTGAGAGATTAATAATAGTATGATGAATAAAATCTTAAATGTAAGACCAAGAGGATTCCTCTGTTATCTAATTTTACTCTTATCACTTGCAAAGTAACTTAAAATTTGCTGTTCTTGCAAGATTTAAAATGCTTTCACTTTCTGTTATTTAATCAGATCACATTCAATCACATCACAAGCTCAAGTGTCAGGTGTGATGTGTGATAGAAGAGTTTCAGCTAAAATGAAAGGAAAGGTGTACAAAACTGTGGTGAGACCAGCGATGTTGTTTGGTCTAGAGACAGTGTCACTGAGGAAAAGACAGGAGGCAGAGCTGGAGGTAGCAGAGATGAAGATGCTGAGGTTCTCTCTGGGAGTGACCAGGAAGGATAGGATCAGGAATGAGTACATCAGAGGGACAGCACATGTTAGAGGTTTTGGAGATAAAGTCAGAGAGGCCAGACTGAGATGGTTTGGACATGTCCAGAGGAGAGATAGTGAATATATTGGCAGAAGGATGCTGAGTTTTGAACTGCCAGGCAGGAGGCCTAGAGGAAGACCAAAGAGGAGGTTTATGGATGTAGTGAAAGAGGACATGAAGGTAGTTGGTGTGAGAGAAGAGGATGCAAAGGACAGGGTTAGATGGAGGCAATTGATTCGCTGTGGCGACCCCTGAAGGGAAAAGCCAAAAGGAAAAGAAGAAGAAGAGTGTTTAGATAGTATTTCTTGCTTTTGACCTATTCTGTGCTCTCACATCCTGCAGTGACCTTGAGGAGAAGCGAACGGCCAGCCAGCCATCCCTGGGTGAGGACAGTAAGCTGTGCAGCGAGGACAACCTGGACTTCAATGGCAGCAGCGCCGTAACCACGGAGCTCAACATGGATGAGTCTCTGGCCAGCCAATTCAGTCGGCCCAGTGAGGGTGGGCTGCCAGAGAGCTCACTGCTCAACCCCACCACCGTCTCCTCAGCTACTAACGGCATGGCCAACTCAGTCACTGTCCTCGATTAGCCCCTGAACATCCACCGTGGACCAGCAGACCAAAACATGTCAACACATATGTGCCCATATGCTCCTGTTCCCTATGACTTGCTGAACTGTAGTTAAATGACTAACACACAATCAATAATGACTACTCAGATGCCTGCGGCAATCATCTGAGTCAATGGACTATTTTGACCAAAGGAGCGTCCAAAGTAGTGGACAATGTGATAAAAGTCTGACTGACCTGAAGATGTCCTTTGACCTCCCTCGTCCTCCTCTACCTGATTTACAATGTAACATTAACAACTAACATTTATTTCTCTTGCGTCTCTTTTTTTTCTTCGCAGACAACGCTATAGAAAGATTAGCAGAGTGTTGTAGAGGGAGACACATCAGAGGGTTAGTAGGTACAGTCCTACGGAGATGCATGGCTATGCATTAAAAGGGAGGTGAATGGCAGAGCCTAGTGTGGGGAAACAGACAGCACGCGCTGCTGTGAAAGTCTTTAATCTTGGATATTTATCATGCCTTATATTATTTCGCACATTGTTCGTCAGTCCAACTCCAGTTTGATGTCTCAGATTGTACTTGCTAGTGAAATTTTAAATATTTTTTACAAATATGTTTAAATACATGTTTCATCACATTTTCGTGTTGTTTTTTACACTATTCATCAAAAAAGTCTTTGCTTATGTTTACTGACACAGTTGATAGATCAAGTTATTTTGATTGAAACTAAGTAAAGCCAAGTTTCTTACTATTAATAGCATTGGATGCATAAGGGGAACTTGCTGTGAACATGCTGAGTAGCATCTAGTGTATATAGCTGCATCTACATCTATTGATTAGCCATAATACAGTATTATAGATATGTACATGCTCCTTATACATTCCTGTGCCTGCTGGGTCTGCATAGAGCACCAGATTGATGTCATTATTATCTCGCCTTCCCAGAAGTGTAACATCATTATTGGAAATGATATTGTAATTATTTTGTATTGAGACCTGTGTCTAGCTTTCTGTGTTTGTCTTTGTCTCTTTCTACACTCTATTTAAACCACTGTTGTATCCAATTAACAATCTTTTCATACATTTCATCCAATCTATCCATCTCATGTGGGGCAAACTGTTTGAGGAGCAGTGTTTATGTGCATTTTATACATCAGAGAGTGAAGTCATGTAGGCAAAACCCTCATCGTTGCGCACTGATATTGCAATTAGAAGTGATAATTGCCAGTGATGTATAATAAAGGCACGAAGTTGGTATTTACACCAAACAATGAGAATGTATTCTTATTTGAGCGTGATAGGTAATGTATTTATGTTCTACTGATTAGACTAAATTTATGATACAAGGTACTGAAGACATAAGGGTGGCTATAAAATTCCTGGGAGGACAGCTTTTTTCCCCACAGAATGTAAATACAACACTTACAGATTGTTTTGATTAACATGATCACCTTTGATATAAAAAACGTGGAAAAAATGTGCAGGTTTGAACCCACTTAATTTTAAAATGTTGCAAGCTGTAATTTTTCTTCTTTGTACTATTGCTATGAATTCAAAATTTCCATTTTTGACTGACTGCAGTGAAATTTGGCTGTTTAGCAGAAATATTTAACAAAAAAAATTCAAAAGGGAAAAAAAATGCATTGTGTTGTAGATGTTTGCAGACATTTCAAAATCAAAAAAATGTACATTAGAGTCATTTAGTGATAGTAGTACCGTAGTTAAATCACAATGAAAGCTAAGATTGTGTTCATCCCCATAACCATTCAGCAATGCTTTGCAGTGCAGTGAATATCTTTGGAGGTTTTGTCTGATGCAGTTGAGATCTGGGATGCAGCTAACCAGTTTGTGCATACCACAGGGAGTACCTATCGGTATATGCAACATTGCTGCCTCAGTTCTCTATTCAAATAATAGCTCAACACTAGCTAAACATCACCTGACAGTCCTTTAGGTGAAGCATAGGGTAAAAGTTCTAGCGGCACTGAAGGATGTGTGTATGTGTAAGCTCCTTGTTGTTGGTTATTCAGACATACTCAGGACAAATAAACCTTTTAAAAGCATTTATTTTCATACAGGAGCAGTGACTGACACAAAATACGCCAATATTCTAACTTGACTATCTGCTGCTAAACATCTGTGTTTGTCAGTGTTGGAAGGGTGGGGTGGTGGGGGGGGAAGGGGGCAAATGTTAGCTTTGAATGGGGAATGAGTGTACACACAGATACTCAACTGCCACTCACTCTTTGCTTTTCATGTGTTGAAGGGAAAGCTGAGGGCGTTTCCACTGCTGCCTCCCCTTTTACAATTCAATTAGAGTTAAATATAAAAAAAAATGTTTTGAATCATACATTGGTCTGTTTAGAGAAGCTTCTTCAGAACTCAGAGATTTTGAATAATAACACCTGAGTTGAAAGGTAGGGGTGAGGGGTAGGGAGTGACTGTCACTACAGGAGTGTAATATGTTTTGTGGTGTGCAGTGCACAAAATCATATTGGGATTGGTATCATGAGCAAATGAAAAGAGTGGGGTGAATTTGTACTACAAATGGGGCCACCTGCTACTGCATTATGAATCTGCCACTGTAACTGGACATATGAGTGAAAAATAAAGTGTATGTGCAACAATCTGTATCAAAAAAGAGTCCCTTTTGTCTTCAACGTCTGCCAATAAAATTAATATGTATGTGTCACCCTATGTCAGCAAACATTGATTGCCTGGGATTCAATTCATATTGATTTATGGTAAAACAATCAATAGATTTTATTAAGACTATTTCCCAAGAGGACAAAGATGTGCAAGGTGTGGAGCTGTCAGCGGGAGCTGGTGTTAAATTGAGAAAAGAAGTCCTCGGTGGGTTTGTTAGTGTACAGCTTCTTGTTCAGGAACTCCTGACTGGGACAAACACAAACAGACATGAATACAAATATTGTGGTTTAAGAAAATAGTTATTTGAATTTTAAATCTCACTGAGAGGACATTGTCTCCTGTAATCAGAATACATCTAACTACAGATGAAAGTGAAGTATGTGTGGTACTCACTATGCCTGTTGGTCTCTGGCCAGCTGCTTGTTGTAATGATCCATCTGGATCCTTTTCTCCCTTCTCAAATCCTCTGCTCTTTTGTCCTCCTTCTCTGCTTCTCTTGACAGCTTCAGGAGGTGGAGTTCCCAAACTGCATTCTGAACCTTTTCCACATGTCGCTCTCTCTAAAGATGGCAAGAAAGAAAGGTCTAATAAAGTTACATCTGAATGGACCTGTAAATGGGATATCAGGTTTAAAGAATCTTTGTAGATTGTCTTTTGAATGCAGCCAACATAAACCTAGAGGGTTCCAACATGGGAATAACAGATTTTTAATATTTCTGGTGCAAAATTTTAGGATTGTTTTATTGTAGTTAAATAGTGTCTGGGAGAGCATTAAACCTACTCGGTCATAAATGTGACTGGATTACAGTGAAGCACAAACAGGGATGCCAAAATAAGGTGGAAACTCAAACAAATATGTTTGTGGAAGAACATAATAAATTCAGACCTGTGCTGGCCACAAATGGTCACTGAAAGCTTAATTTAATAATTTAAAAAAGTTTTAATTATTTTAGACTGGAATGTTTTACAAAGTGTCTTTTCTCTGGAAGAGTTTATGTGATTTCATGCCAAACACCATGAAAAGTCCTCCTTGGGCACATAGATTGTCACCCATGGCAATTTAAAAGTCCAGATTTTGCAAATGAAAAGGTTGGGAAACATAGTTTTGAAGGTATTTTGTAAGACATTATATCTGACAAGGACCAATAAATATATGACTTCAGCATGAATTTTGTCTCATTGACTCTAATACCTGTCTCTCAATGTGTTGTTCTTCTCTCTTCCTGTGGATGGCGCTAAGCTGCTCAGGACTCATCCCTTTCCACCTGTCTATCAGGGGACGAGGTGGCCTCCCTCCTCCCACTTCTCTCTCTGCTGCCTCTGTCATCATGTCAGATGTCAGAGTGTGAAAAATCTCTGCAAGATTTTCCATTTCCTCCCTCCTGTGCTGCTCCTTCATTTTCTCAGCTTGTGCTGCAGCCTGTAGGTTAATGAGACAATGTGAGGCCTCTAGTACTGATCCGACAATCGATTAATCTTTTTTTTGATTAGAACAGCAGCAGCTTTTATCAAACGCAACCTCTCATATACGATTACGTGTAGCACAGAAGTGAGGCTCAGTTGTGGTGACCATTCCCCTGAGAGATCCAGTCAGTCTTTTATGTTTGCTTGTGCACTGTGCATGTGAGTAGTTATTAGAGAAACCACAGAATAGTCATGAAATATACCGTGACCTGAAGGATTCAGAACGAAGAGTCCCAGTGGAGGATTCAGCCAAGAGCAGGCAAATGATGGGATAGTTAAATTGGGGCTTTTATGAAGAAACAATGCTCATGCATACATCAAAGCAGTTTAACCTTCTATGTTGCTTGGTACCAGCTAATATGATGGCACCGTCCTCCATCATGACTGTGTGTATGCATCAACTAGCATTTTTAATTAGCTATTTCAATTTTATAATCCCACATGAGAATGCCATGTCAGAGTCAAAACCCTGTAGATTTCACTTTTAGCATCCACCCCAGAGAACGGTGCCTGGGTGTATTTCTCTATTTATATGTGCGCGAACATGCATGTACCGTACCAGAGCTTGATTGCTGTTGTGAAGAGCTATCTGGGCATCTTTCTTACACTCCATCTCGAGTGCCTGCAGCTGAACCCTCTTGAAGTCCTGATGCACCAACTCTTTGCTTATGAGCATTTCTGTAACACACACACATACACACACACACACACACACACACACACACACACACACACACACACACACACACACACACACACACACACACACACACACACACACACAAACACGCGCTTGCTGGAAATCACCAAAAGCCTGCTTTTTCACACCTGCATTAGCCACAACACATTGCGCAAAGTTCTTCAGCAACACTCTCACACATGCATGACGGCTGTCTGGGATGAGCATCCATCAATGCATGGCAGTAAGAGCTGTGCGTAGGAGTGTGATTGTGCAGGATAGCATGAAGCATGTGTGAGATTTACAGAGGCTATACAGTATTACATTAGTTCTTCAGCGCTTACAGTGTTGTCTTGTGTTTGTCTCTTTTCACCTCTGTGCTTGTCTCTTAGGAGCCGTCGCTCATTGTCTCGCATCTGTGCTAGCAGATCTGTTTGTGTCTTCTTCATTTGTTCTCTCTTTTTTTGTTCCTCTCCAATTCCTTCTCCCTGTACATTTAATAAGAATGTGGAGTTCAGTAGTTAGTGTGATTAATAATTTAACATTTGCTGGACTTTGTTCCTCTGGTGTCTGATGCATACTAAGCACCTGCCTGTTATGCTTAGCTTACCTGAAAGATTTGCATACTTGCAAGCCCCAGCTCAGACTCTGGAAAGGAGATCCTGAATGCCCCCTTCAGGTCACACTTAATATCAGCATCTTGTGAGTTCTGTTGCTGAGCAGCCCAATACTGAGTCAGGTCCGTGCGTAAGGCTGCCCGTTTCTTACTTTCATCAGCATCTTGCTGCAGTAGCATGTTGTTATGGTATTCTCTCAATTCATCTGCAATGTAGGGAAAAAAAAAGTTCATTCAGGATGAAAGGTGAATTCGTACATGGAGATGGAATTCTTATAGAAGACTGTGTAAAAATACTGTAGTTGTGATTCAACTTATTTAACTGACTACTTCTTGGCTCTCATCCTGTCCGTTGTTTACCAAAAGCGCTGTCCCGTTGCATCTCCATGCTTTTATTTAGTTTCTTCTCCTGGACCTGTTTATTGAGAGCATCAAGGTCGAGGCCCATCACCCGGAGACGAGTGTTGAGGATCCTGGACTTGCGTGCGGCGTCTGCAGACCTTCGCCTTTCCACAACCCGTTCTATGGACTGGTCCACAGGCAAATCCACTTTGTACATTTTCCAAGTGTCTAATAATCCTGATGGTAAGAGACACATTACAATGTTTGAAATACCCAAGCTGGAAATTATTTTTCGTAGTATCTCAAATGCCGCAACAAGATTCCTGCATTTTAAATTAGGTTTGTTGTTTTCAGGCCCTTAAAACCAAAGTCTGAAGAGATCTCACTGTCACCTATATGACAAATATTACTTCTCAGCCTTTTTGTTGAGATCAAGTATCAATTGCATTTAATTAAAAATCAGTTAAATCTAATGCGCTTACCTTTAATGTTAGATGTGACCAAATCATTCCTGTTAGTTTTAAATTGCAGACCGATGTTCCGCCTCTGTTATCGAGCGCAGCTATGTTTTCATTTCCTTGGCAACCATGGCAACATGTCAACAATTTGCGGCTTTAAGGTTTGTGACTAAATTAACACAAATCCTCTTTGGTAAACCACACAAAAATCTATCACAATCAACATGCTCTGTTTTTTTTGTTTTTTTTTTAATCAGATAATCAACTACTGTCCTTAGCTGATTATTTCGAACAGTGGTAAAGACGCTTTTACGTAATCTCGCGATAATCTGCGAGTTTAGCGTCTCGCGCGCTCGAAGGTGTTCCTGTTGCATTGTAAAATGGCGCATTGTTGTCACAAGTACATCGCGTCTATCTGGTCAAGGTTCTGATCCTGATGTGTTGCTATTGTTAAACTAATTGTGCATTTCATAATGTAACGGAGTATTTTCCAGTAATAGATTGCACGTTCATTCATTCGCGTTTAGGCTTCGTCTTAAAAATAGGTCCTAAAAAATAGTTTATCACGTTAGCAAGCTAACACTGGACCTGCTAGCTTGTATTCAGAGGATTTTTTTCAGAAACAGCAGGACATACGACAGAGATGGGATACCTAAAGCTGATAGAAATCGAAAACTTCAAGTCTTATAAAGGACGACAGATTATTGGACCCTTTCACAAATTTACCGCAATCATCGGACCCAATGGATCTGGTATGTTTTGATAGCAATAGCCGCTTGTCTCTCGCTAAAATAAGGCGACTTGCTAGCTTTTGCTAACGGTAAACATAGCTTATTTATTGCCCACTTGCTTTAAATACAGTAACTCGTGCATAGTTGTTATGTTAGCGTTGTGTGTTTTGCTGAAGGTTTGACCACTACACGAACTCGGTGTTGTGTTTCATGACAGAACCTCTTCATTGCATATATAAGCGTACGTGTAGTTTTGTTTTTAGTGCACTTAACTTTTTCGTTTTGGATATGTTTTCGTGATATCACATTTTGTAGGGGTTAATTTTATCATCCAAGTTTACTAATACGGGATATAATTAAAAGTGGTATTAGAATACAATTGAGGTACTGACTACTGTATTAATATATATATTTGAACAACACCTCTATGACCAAAAGTAAACTTCTCAAAAATGAACTTAAATAGAATGCTGCTCATTTAGAAGCTCATGGACAGAATCATTAAACGTACAGTGTGATGAATACAGTGCTCATTTTTGTTTGTAAATTGTTTTTTTATATGTGCTATGTCAGTAAAAAAAATGTAATGCCTTTATTGCAGGAAAATCCAACCTCATGGATGCCATCAGCTTTGTGTTGGCAGAAAAGACCAGTAACTTGCGTGTGAAGACTCTGAAGGATCTAATTCATGGAGCACCAGTTGGGAAACCAGCTGCCAACAGAGCCTTTGTCAGTATGGTTTACCAGGAGGAGGATGGAGAGGAACGATCCTTCACCAGGGTCATCATTGGTATGAGCCATGTTGTAATGAAGGATTCAGATATGTCATTCATGCATATCTTTGTGGAAAACATTAGTTAAATAATTTTATCAAAAAACAAACTAAAATTCAGTAAAAGGAAAAAAAAATGTTGCTTCAGGGTCATATATTGAAGTACAGCTGTACAACCATAAGAATATTAAACATTTTTTAGAAACTGTCATAAAATGTTTTTTGTCCTCTTAACCAGAGACTTTATAACACTGTGTTACACTTAGCTCACATTTACGATAAATCCATCCAAATAAAGTTGGGACTTGTATTTGGCATCTAATTATTTGTCACAGATTTATCAGAACTTGTTAGGGCAGACAATTACGTTATGTAATTATGTCTTTATTGTAAGATAATCGTCTTTCTGTAGATTAATTAATAGAACAGTTCATTGTGCAAATATTGCATGAAGCCAGTGGGCCTGTTTGATCCCGTATTAATATTCTTGCTATGTGTTCATTAGGGTCATCTTCTGAGTATCGCATCAACAACAAGGTGGTGGGCTTGCCTGAATACAGTGAAGAGCTTGAAAAACTTGGCATTCTGATCAAGGCTAGGAACTTCCTGGTCTTCCAGGTGAGATTGACCTTCTGTGAACATGTTCTAAGAGAAGTCTTCACTGGCAGTTGTTTATTTTTATTACAATATATGAGTAATGAGATGAGATGAAGTTCACTGAAACAGACAAGTTGTATTTTTTCGTACTGTCTGTTGTGAGAATAATGTAACTATACATGTGTCTCCACATGTTGTTGCAGCTTTAAATGTAGTTTGTGATTTATTACAGACACCCAAAATGTCAGAATTATAGTGTAATTACATTAACACCTGATAACATAATGTTTTCAGTGGCTACTGTTAATCCCAGTTTTGTTCCTTGCCCCCTTCCCCACCAGGGTGCTGTCGAGTCTATAGCCATGAAGAACCCCAAGGAAAGAACGGCTCTGTTTGAAGAAATCTCACGGTCTGGAGAGCTGGCCCAGGAGTATGACCGCAGGAAGAAAGAGATGGTGAAAGCTGAGGAGGACACACAGTTCAACTACCATCGTAAGAAAAACATTGCTGCTGAGCGCAAAGAAGCCAAGCAAGAGAAAGAGGAGGTATGCATTTTGTGTTCTATAGGACTAGAACAGTACCAGTGAGATTTGGCATTGAAACATTTACAGTGGTACCTCTACTTACGAAATTAATTGGTTCCGGAAGAAATTACGTAAGTAGAAAATTATGTAAGTAGAGACGTGTTTTCCATGGAAATGCCCTAATCCGTTCCAAGCCCCAAAAAATTCCAACATAAATGTTTTATAAAGCATAAAAATGCATCAAAACATTTAACAAATACATGTTACAATTAGATCATTACACAATAAATGTGCATAACGTAAAAAATAAAGAATAAAAATGACGATCATTTACCTTTTAACTGCTGTCCCCATTGTTTTTTGCCCTCTTTGGTTCATACACTCCTATCTCATGATGCCGAACAACAAAGAGAATTCCAGTCCTCCTTTTGAAATTCTCCAACCACCCACGCCATGCCTTAAACTCCTTAAACTTCCTTTTGTTTTAATAACGTGATTG
This sequence comes from Antennarius maculatus, assembly GCA_013358685.1. Taxonomy (NCBI): domain Eukaryota; kingdom Metazoa; phylum Chordata; class Actinopteri; order Lophiiformes; family Antennariidae; genus Antennarius; species Antennarius maculatus. The sequence continues at coordinate 18,428,033 of CM023607.1, forward strand.
TAGATGCATTACGACCATATTCTTTGGCGAGATCAACCAAACACATCCCTTTTTCATGCTTTTCTATTATCTCTTGCTTTGTACGGACAAAAAAACCCTTCATCTTTTCTTTTCCTCTTTTCTCCATCACTTTCTTGGGGTCCATAGTGAATACATACTCAAAAAGTTATATTATATATATTATATTTTATATTTATATTATATATTATATTATATTATATTTTTATTATATTATATTTGCGCAGAACTATCAGACTACCTCACGGGTCGAGTGCCGAATGCCGAAGACACTACATAAGCACCGATCTAGCGCCTCACAGAGGTGGAATGGCATCCCTTTTAGCCAATGGGATGCCAGGAAGATACGTAATAGGTAATAGCCAATGGCAGAGCAGCGTTCAGGAACCTGTGGGAGATTCGAGTATCAGCTGATACTGTGTTTTTACATTACGCAAGTCGAAATTTCTTTCATAAGTAGAGGCAAGATTTTCCTGCTGAGAAATTTCGTAAGTAGAAAATTTCGTAAGTAGAGACAGTCGTAAGTAGAGGTATCACTGTACATTTGAAAAAAGTTGCATTGGCTCTGAAACAATCAAAAAACACTAGTACCTTTGACTAGGAAGAAACACATTTCATTTTTTTGGTAAATGGTTGTTTTGATGTGTTTGTTGTTGAAAAGCTTTGGCTTTCTGTTTTTCTGTTTTTTAATATACTGCCAGTATTTTTCTAGTGTCAAAACATCAAGAATTTGGTAGTTTTGGGTGAATTTACGGTATGTGTGAGTATGGGTGGGTGGTGGGTAGAGCTGTGTCTGAGGAGCAAACCTTGAGTGTTGTGGATTCTCATTTTTCAACAGCTTTACTGATCAAACTCAAGATATGAAAGAAATTAACTCAAATAATGAGTAAATTAGTTTTTATTTTTCAGCAGGATTTTGTTCATTCATTTTGTTCAATTAAACTACACAGAATAGAATTACTGAGGTTAGATAAAAGACATGCTAGGACTTTTGTGAATAAAGTTCATGTCTTCTTATTCTTCCAGGCTGAGCGGTACCAGCGTCTGAAAGATGAAGTTGCCAGGGCTAGTGTTCAGTTGCAGCTCTTCAAGCTGTATCACAATGAGACTGAGATTGAGAAGCTGAATAAAGAGCTGGGTCAGCGAAACAAGGAGATTGATAAGGACCGTAAAAAGATGGACCATGTTGAGGAGGAGCTGAAAGACAAGAAGAAGGAGCTGGGCAGGCTGATGAGGGAGCAGCAGACAATTGAGAAGGAAATTAAGTAAGTGACAAATACATGGCCTTTCTGTATAAATAATGTTTTAGATTGATGATTCATTAATCTCTTAATTCTTCCCACAGAGAGAAAGACTCTGAGTTGAATCAAAAGAGGCCGCAGTACATCAAGGCCAAAGAAAACACCTCACACAAAATCAAGAAGCTAGAAGCAGCACGCAAGTCACTGCAAAATGCCCAGAAGATGTACAAGAAACGCAAGGCAGACATGGATGAGCTGGATAAAGAAATGAAAGCAGTAGAGTTGGCCAAACAAGAGTTTGAAGAGCGCATGGAGGAAGAGGCCCAAAGTCAAGGCCAAGATCTGACACTGGAGGAAAATCAGGTGTAATATTATAACTGAGCCTGTTTAAAAGCCCTTAAAAGAGTTATTCTGTAAACTGAATGGATTGTTGTGTAAATATCAGACAAACATAATAACATTCCAGTGTACATTCTATAGACAGCCATCCTTTTGTGTCACCAGGTCAAGCAGTACCATCGTCTAAAAGAGGAGGCCAGTAAACGGGCTGCTACGCTGGCACAGGAGCTGGAGAAGTTCAACCGGGACCAGAAGGCCGATCAGGATCGCCTTGACTTGGAGGAGAGGAAGAAAGTAGAGACAGAGGTAAATAAGACAATCATTGCCACATTTTTCAGGGCCAAATATGTAGATTTGAACTACCTTGAATGAACACAACCATGTTTTTCTTTTTCTACAGGCCAAGATCAAACAGAAGATTCGTGAAATTGAGGAAAATCAGAAGCGTATTGAGAAATTAGAGGACTACATTTCCACCAGCAGGTATGTTGTTCTCATTCTCCCCCACCAAAGGGGAGATATGGGGTCCCCCTTGTCCAACACAACAGCATATGGTCAATCCAGTTTCTCCCTCCACCTGTTCTTGGTCAGAGGTTTTAGTTTGTTTCATTTATAGTGAGCTATAAACCAGGTTATTTAATTTTTATTCTCAATTTCTTTATTTAGTCCTTTGTTCATGTTCCTTCGTCCCCTCAGGCAGTCACTGGATGAGCAGAAGCGCATGGAGGAGGAGCTGACTGAAGAGGTGGAGATGGCTAAGAGAAGAATTGATGAGATCAACATGGAGCTCAATCAGGTGCTCTATACTCACAAAGAAAAGCAAATTATATATCTCACTCCAGACAATGTCAATACTAATGTAAAATATTTCCAATCATACAAATGATGGTGGAACATTAATCCAAGCTAGTTGGCTAGAATGCTCAATAAATGTGGTTTGCACTCCACTCCCGCTGTTACTACTGCCAGTTCGACTTGTGTTTGACATGTGAAACTGTAAGATGTAAAATGCTCTGTAACAAATCCCATCATCTTTGACGTTTTACTGTAGGTAATGGAGCAGCTGGGAGACGCCAGAATTGACAGGCAGGAAAACAGCCGCCAGCAACGAAAGGCTGAAATCATGGAGAGCATCAAAAGACTCTACCCCGGCTCTGTGGTAAGTGAGAAAATAGGTGTGGATACAATGTAATCCAATTTTTCTAATTTTGCAAAGGCATACTTTGAAAATATTGGGTAGATGTCAAGCATAATAAGTAATCTAAAAAATCCTAATGAAATAAACTTATGTGCTGCTGTCCTTTTTTTTTTTTCTTTTTTCTTCTCTAGTATGGTCGTCTTATTGATCTGTGCCAGCCCACTCAGAAAAAGTATCAGATTGCTGTGACCAAAGTTTTGGGCAAGAACATGGACGCCATTATCGTTGATTCTGAGAAGACTGGAAGAGACTGTATTCAGTACATTAAGGAGCAGCGAGGAGAGCCCGAGACCTTCCTTCCTCTTGACTATCTAGAGGTGAATACTGGACAGTACAGAGAAATGATTTGCTCAGCAGTTGTGTGGCTGGGGACCAGAGGGTGGCTGGTTCATGACATTGTGAATCAAAAAGTTTGAAGTGTGAAATGCCGAGGTGCCCTTGAGCAAAGCACCGTCCCCTTATAAGTTGCTCATTGGGGCACCCCACAAGGGATCATTACTATCCTCACACCATTATTTACATGCCTACAGGCCCTTTGTGTGTGTGTGTGTGTGTGTGTGTGTGTGTGTGTGTGTGTGTGTGTGTGTGTGTGTGTGTGTGTGTGTGTGTGTGTGTGTGTGTGTGTGTGTGTGTGTGTGTGTGTGTGTGTGTGTGTGTGTGTGTGTGTGTATGTTTCGAGCCTGCATCATATATACATGCGTGTAATGAGCACTAACAGGAGTGGAAAGATAATTTGCCCTTTGGGGGTCTAATAAAGGAATCTTTATTCTTTATATAGTTAATGATAAACACAACTTGAAACAAACCTCATATTTTTTTTTTTTTTTTTACATGAAAATAGAAGAAAGGCCATCCAGGTTTGGCTTGTGTGTAATGCATTTTAAGTGTATAATTTAGAAGTTTTGACAGCCAGCTATATTTTTGGACTGAAAATGGGACACCCAATAATGAAAAAACAATTTAAGTACCGGTACTTGTATTTTTAAGTATTGCACTATGCTTTTGTTTTATCAAAGGTGAAACCAACTGATGAGAAACTTAGAGAGCTGCGCGGAGCCAAACTGGTGATCGATGTGATTCGCTACGAGCCTCCCCACATCAAGAAGGCTCTCCAGTACGCATGTGGCAATGCCCTGGTCTGCGAGAATGTAGAAGATGCACGAAGGATTGCTTTTGGGGGACCATACAGACACAAGGTACTTGACGATACTCACAATCGTTTTTTATGTACAGTGGTACCTCTACTTAAGGTACCACATGACATTTTATATCTATTGTATATTGAGTTGAAATGTAGCTATTCTTATGCCTGACGTCTTCTCTTTCTACTTCCAGACTGTGGCCCTGGATGGTACTCTGTTCCAGAAGTCTGGAGTCATATCTGGAGGAGCCAGCGACCTGAAGGCTAAAGCCAGACGCTGGGATGAGAAGGCAGTCGACAAACTCAAGGAGAAGAAAGAGAAACTCACAGATGAGCTCAAAGTAATTATACTTTGTGAGACCAACATCAGTGATGTTCTGGCTGTGACCCTATAGATTATCAGGATATGCAATAAGGGTGTTTATGAAATATGATGTACTGACAAGGTTTCTTATGCTGTCGAATTCCTCTGGAATTTTCTTCTGTCATCACTGCAGTTTGATGTATCACCAATTGATGTGAACTCAACATTGTTCCTGCTGAATCTGTGTTTTTTAAGGAACAAATGAAGGCGAAGAGGAAGGAGGCAGAGCTGCGTCAGGTGCAGTCTCAGGCCCACGGTCTGCAGATGAGACTGAAATATTCCCAGAGTGACCTGGAACAGACAAAAACTCGCCACCTCTCCCTCAACATGCAGGTACAACATACCCTCAGTATTTTTCTCTCTGTTGTTTGTTATTGCTTCAAACTGCTCATTAAAGTGCATTTTACTTGCTCCATGCAGGAAAAGTCTAAGCTAGAGAGTGAGTTGGCCAACTTTGGCCCTCGTATCAACGACATCAAGAGGATCATCCAGTCCCGGGAGAGGGAGATCACAGACTTGCGAGATCGTATGAACCTGGTGAGATAGACAAAACCGATTGTTTGAATCCCATTGGTGGATATTTGGCCTTGTAATATTAAGTTGAGTCTTTTTCAGGTGGAGGATGAGGTGTTTGTTGAATTCTGTAAGGAGATTGGAGTTAGGAACATCAGAGAGTTTGAAGAGGAAAAGGTGAAGAGACAAAATGAGATTGCGAAGAAGCGGTGAGTTTTAAAAGGTCATTTTTATAAATTTAAGTTAACCTGTCGCAGGCTTCCTATGGTTTAACCGGGTAAACATCATTTTGCTTCAGTCTTGAGTTTGAAACCCAGAAAACTCGCCTGGGTATCCAAGTAGACTATGAGAAGAATCAACTGAAGGAGGACCAGGAAAAAGTCATGATGTGGGAACAGACTGTCAAGAAAGATGAGGCCGAGATAGAACGACTTAAGAAGGTAAAAATATAAAGTGAAAGATGCACACTGAACTCTGACAGTTTCAGTCAGTTTGAAATAATGCAGTGTTTCTATTTGTGATTTTCTGTGTAGGAGGAGCACAGACACATGAAAATAATAGATGAGACGATGGCCCAGTTGCAGGACCTGAAGAACCAGCACCTTACCAAGAAGTCAGAAGTCAATGATAAGAACCATGAGATGGAGGAAATCCGCAAAAAACTGGGTGGTGCCAACAAGTCAGTGACTGCGAACACACGTATGAACGTAACTTCCTGTTTCTTGAAGATTTGTGTAACGAGCCTTGTTTTTGTGCCCATCAGAGAGTTGACTCAGCTCCAGAAAGAAGTGACTGCCATTGAGACCAAACTGGAGCAGAAACGCAGCGACCGTCACAACTTGTTACAAGCCTGCAAAATGCAGGATATCAGGTTGCCCCTTCGCTCTGGAACAATGGATGACATCAGCCAAGGAGAGGTAAAGGCAAACACCCTCTTGCAGGCTCTTACCTGTACATCACTGGGCCTGAAATGGTAGATGTCATCTTTTGTTTGTTTTGTGTTTGAAGGGGAGTTCACAGACGGATGATTCCAGCAGCCAGAGAACATCCAGCAGTGTTCTTGCTAAAGAAGCTCTCATAGAAATAGACTACAGCAACCTGTCTGAAGACCTTAAGGTAATTGATCCGAATCATGCGAAGGGAGATGAAAGAACAAGGGAGAAAGAGCCATTTGTATCAGAGATATAATATCTCTGAAAGGTAATTTCATCCTGACTTCCTACAGGATGCACTGTCAGAGGAAGAGATCAAGGCAGAAACAAACACACTGCAGCAGCGTCTAAATGAGCAGCAGAGTATCCTACAGAGGATCAGCGCCCCCAACATGAAGGCCATGGAGAAGCTTGAGAGCGTCAGGGACAAGTTCCAAGAGACCAGTGACGGTAAGTTGGCAGTAGGGCCAGGTATTACTGTAATGGAGAAGAAACAAAATGATGCAGGCTTACAGTTCCTTACTAGAGTCTTCTGTGATCTTATGGCTGTTTCATTTGTTCCCTCAGAGTTCGAAGCGGCTCGAAAGAGAGCCAAGAAAGCCAAGCAAGCCTTTGAGCAAATCAAGAAGGAAAGGTTTGATCGATTCCATAATTGTTTTGAATCGGTGGCCACCAACATTGATGAAATCTACAAGGCCCTCTCACGCAACAGCAGTGCCCAAGTACGCCTAAATGTTTATTTGTTTCATTTTTGTAAAATAATAAATTACATGATTTTGATATCTCATCACAAACTCACAGATCTCAGGTGTTAAAGAGTGTCCCTGTCCTGTAGGCTTTCCTGGGCCCAGAAAACCCTGAGGAACCATATTTGGACGGGATCAACTATAACTGCGTGGCTCCTGGGAAGAGGTTCAGACCCATGGACAACTTGTCTGGAGGAGAGAAGACTGTTGCAGCCTTGGCTTTGCTCTTTGCTATTCACAGGTATGCAGTATTAAAACACGTTTGATGTCACAAAATAAAACTTGCACCATTTGAATCTTTTGACAGCATTTCTTTTGGTCGTTTTTAGCTACAAACCCGCCCCCTTCTTTGTCCTGGATGAGATTGATGCCGCCCTGGACAACACCAACATAGGCAAGGTCTGTCCAACAATGTCTGATATAGTGACATCAACTTTTCGATCAGTTTTGTTTGTGATGTCAAATCTTGTCATGGTTTTGTTAATGTTGCTCATCACTTTAAAGACAAATTGCAGCTTATCATTCCTCCCGTATCCCCAAGGTGGCCAATTACATCAAAGACCAGTCGGTGCAGAACTTCCAGGCCATTGTTATTTCTCTGAAGGAAGAATTCTACACCAAGGCTGACTCCCTTATCGGTGTCTATCCAGAGGTATGTTTCTCATTATTGTGTGTTTATAGTACAATGCATAGAACCTCTGTTTATTGTAGTTTATCTACATGCCTCCAAAAGTCAGAATTTTGTTCTGTCTTGAAGATGTTAACTTACATTTAATCTGTAATGATTAAAAACATTTTAAGAAGAGGGTACTTATTGACGGCTAAATATCACTGTGGCCTCAAAAAGCACAACTTGTATGCTAATTTTCAAACAAATGATTGACTGGTTCAGGGTAATAATGGGATGTGGTTAATAATTAAACAGCTTGGTACCGTGTGAAGCAGTAAAGTATATTTTGCAGCTCATTTGTGAATCTTCTGTATTTGAAGCATCGTAGTTCACAAGCATCTTGACAGATACATACATACAGTACTTTTCGCACTATAAGGCGCACATTCAATGGACACTCTTTAAAAAAAAAAAACAACCTTTTTTATATATAACTGGTTGAAAACTTTTAATGTCTGAGTTTGTTGATTACATATTCTAATGAGAAAGATGTTTGTTGATTCTGGGGGATGGGAATTTCACAAGCCTATTGGCTTCTACCTGTCTGCCCTTTTTTTTTTTCAAATGTTGTTGTTGATGTTGTAAATGTGACAAAGGTGTGAAGTCTGTTATATTAACCTGTCCGAAAAAAAAATATAATAATAATAATAATAATATATAAGGCACACTGGATTATCAGGCGCACCCTTGGTTTTTGAGAAATGTAAAGGCTTTTAGGTACGCCTTATAGTGCGGAAAATACTGTACATATGATATTAACTGATATTTCTTTTCCATTCACAGCAAGGAGACTGTGTCATCAGTAAAGTGCTCACATTTGACCTCTCCCAGTATCCTGACGCAAACCCGAATCCAAATGAATAGGATGAGCGGTCCTGACTGGTGTTTTGGCGAGTTGGATGTTCACCTGCTCTCTTTGGATTGCTAACATAATCTGTAGTCAAATATCATATTTTCTGTAGGTCCCATGTATTGTTTTGTTTTTGTTTTGATATGTTAGAGTAGAGGATTCTTGGATTTTTGTTTTTAGTTGTGAGTCTATCTTCACAACGGCAACCAGATCTGTGTACATTTATGCAAGTCAGCCAGAATCCATGTACATTTCTGTTAGCCCTTTTTCAGTTGGTCATATAAGAGTAATTATGATTATCAATGAAATAAATTGTAATCACGTGAAATTGAACCCAACCTTTTTTAATGGACCGTAGACATTTTATCACTGATGAAAATAAAAATTGCTGACTTTGCCTGACAACATCATTTGTTCTTAGAGCTTTTATACTGTTTATGGCCCTTTTTTTCAATGGTGTGTTTTATAGTCCCTGCCTGTCCTCTGAACAGATGTGTTTGCATTTCAAAAATCATGTGCTCTTCAGCTAAACATAATCAGGAGACTTGTTACAGTATGTTGAGTCCATTCCTTGGTCGCTATATTAAACCCTTAGTTACCAGCTACTGCCCATGCTTTAAAGAGATCACGGACGTTTGTCAAACCTTTCATCAGTAAATGAATGATCTAAGGTTGTATGGCCAACTCAAGTCTGTTTTATTGTTTGCTTTGCTTCAATAAATACATTTGAATTATTTAAGGTCTTGTTTACTTTTACTAATGTAACTTAGTATGATGACGATTTGATTTCTGATTCACGGTGCTGTTTGTTCTTTGTGCATCACTTTTTTCATTTACTTTGTTTTTATTTACCTATATTTGACCCCACCATGCAGAAAGTCACTCATTGGTTTCCATTCCATAAGGGGGATTGTTTGCTTAGTTAGGCAATGCTATTTTTAGAGGTCTCTCAGTTTTCACACTTAGGTCTGGGGGTAACGTCTAACCATATTTTTTATCAAGGCTCCGTTAGTCCAGTTGCTTAATTTGAGATCTTTTCTATCTGGATTTATTTACTGGAGAAATCACGCCTTTTGTGTGAAAGATTTTCCCACTAAATTGATGTGTGATGTCAGGCATCCCTCACTGGTTTGCAGAAAGAAAACTGCCACAAATGAATATTGGGATGATTTATTTCTTTTGCCACAGTGAAAACACCAGTTTAACGTTAGTCATAGTGGCACATATAAGTGAAGGAGACTTAAGAGCTTCACTTAATCTCCAAAACCTTGCTCATAATGTGAGAATGACAGCAAAACAGGCTGATCAGAAATAAATGTTAAAGGCCTGTCTCTGCATTCAGGCACAAAACATGAAACAAGTGCAATAAATTATACCCATGCAATTATTAATGAAATGTATTTTAAGCCCGGGTAAACTGGGAAGATAAATCCACCATACTCCAGGTATGCTGAAGATAAATAAACCTTATGGATGTCCCAATTCACAGCTCCCAGACATGACTATGGGAATGGGAAAAAAAATCTTGTAGTAACTGAGTGGCTTAAAGTGACAAAAGATCACATGAACTACTCGACTACAGTATGATTTCAACTGAGACACTTGAATACAGATACATTTCTGCATAATTATTTAAGTTAATGTATCTATATGTCCAAAATTACAAAAAAAATAGATGTCTCCTCTGTAAAAACCCTGCACAAAAAAACTCAGTAAACACTGTTTTGTCTTCAAATAAAGAAATGCATTTTTAACGTTGCCTTAACTGATTGTTTCTGGACCTGGATGCACAGAAACTCTGTCGTCTCTTCAAAGTGGAGTCCTTTCCCACTGTCCTCGATGAGATGCAGCACAATAAAGACATCTGTCATCTCCCTATTCAGTCATCATCTCAGTCACCATTCTATCGCTCTTAGTTCGACTTTAGTAAGACTTTCAGCTCCCTCACACACAATTGTCCCATAACTTATGGAATGGATGACCTGAACGATCATTACAAACAAGTGTGTCAATCTGTTTCCAATGAGATGGATTTCTGTTTTTATTAGTTTGATTAAATCTGAAGGTAAAAACCCTCTTTGTCATCAGATAGAGCTTCAACCACACATGACATCACCTTAAATCTGATGAAACCTTCAGGACTCAAATCAGATTAGTGGATGTGGATTGTCATGGCGGGGGCCACAAATTCGGTAAAGTGAGGAGAGGGGGAGCCAGTGTACGTGTCAAAAAAAAAAAAAAAGACAAGATAACGTTAGAAACACAAACTCTAAACTTTGGAGTTGGCTTCAGCTGGATCTTGTGAGGAGGGGATTAACGGGATCGGACGTCTCTTTCTCCTCACAGCCGGCTCTGGATTCCCTGCTGTCGGGGCCGCTGGGGCAGCAACTCGTGGAGGGACGGGGACGTGACGCTTCTTCTTCTCATGGGGGATGCTCAGTGACACGCTCTCCACATCATCCACAGATGCATGCATTGCTTCAGCCATTTCCTTCTGCGTCTCAGAGAAAAAACCAGGGTCTCTCGCATGGGAAACCAGACCACCTTTCATTAGAGCCTGGAGACAAACACGTCATTAAGACCAGGAACAAAATTCTGTGTCTGCAAAGGTTTCACAATGAAACCCACAGGGTCTACTGTATCAGGCTTTATTGCTGCACATTTTGAGTTACATCATTTGTAAGTGATATTTTTTTATACATTGCACATTAAAATTTAGTTTAGTTTTTAATCACTGTGATTGCCATATTTTTTTCTGAGTAGACCCCACAGCCCTATAAAAATTAATGTTGCTGCTTAATCTGTGCCCAGGAAATGAGCTCGGTGCAGGAAAAGGGAGTTTGTTTATTATCACTGATGTATGACAGATCTGATGGTGCAGCAGGACATTTTCTGCTAATGATAGAGATGGTAATTTACTAAAATGTAATAGAAGAGCTGCCCAGTCAGAGAGCTGTCCTTTCTTACCTCCTGGACGAGCTGGTCGGCTCCTGTGCTGGAGCTCTGGCTCAGACTCTCACTATAGTCAGGGTCAAAAGGGAACTGCAAAGATAATAATGCATCCATACATTGTTTATACAAGCTATTGATCACCACGTTCACTGCATGACTTAGTAGAGTATTACCTGTGTTTTGTCAGTTCTCACTCTGAAGTTCCAGCCGTGCAGGTTTTCTGAATGAATAAAGAAAATGTAGAGAAAAGATAAATCAATCTGGTTCTGATTTATTTTCCTGATTTATTTTTCAGATTTGATTAAAATACTTGCTAATCTAGAATCCAATGTTTCAGCTCATCTTCACTAGGAAGTAGCAGGACATGCCCCATTAACTGTTGAATACTACATCGCCAGCACATTATATGTGAGGCAGCTTGTCAGGTGAAACATTTATCTGTATGAATGGTGCACAAAAAGTTGATTCAGTGACACACCTCGCTCTGCATCCTCACTGGGATTGTAAAATTCCTCAGGACTGCCTTCTCTTTCAAATGAAATTCTGTCAAACAAAAAGTCATTTTTACCCACATGTCATCATGTGTCCTTGATACACATGTGAGTATGTGTGTGTGTTGAGCACTAACTCCGCAAAGGCGTTGTTATTTGTGTTGCTTTTCGGTACAGGTGTGGGGTCAAACTCAGAGGTGGGCACCAAGCCGGCCGAGCTGGGTGGAGAGTCAGGTTGGCTCTCAGAGAACTTCAGGGGCCGCTGGTTGGTCATCTGTTGGGACTGTGCACCAACGGGCTCGGCTGAGAATGAGTCTATCTGGTTACCAAACAGGCCATGAGTGCGCTAAAAACACAGAACAAGAACCACATGCAGGGAGAAACATTTATGTACACAGTTAAACCTCCCGATCAATCACAATAATCCAATGAAAAATAAATGTCACAAAACCCGGAAATATATTCCCTAACTGTGTTAATCTGTTATTTCATTCTGCAGTCAGTGTTTCTCACATGGTAGATGCGTTCCTCCCCAGCCTCCTCCATTGCTCTGTCCATGTCCTCTTCATTCTGCAGGTCTCCTGAAATTGTCCTGTGCATCTGTGGAGCCACCTCCTCTTCAATACTCCTCAGGCCCGCCTAGAAGAACATGGAAAATGTGGAAAATGGAAAACAAAGGCACATAGGTGGGTGAGAGGAGGAAAAAGTTGGCAAAATTATGGAGGAGAAAGCCATGAATTTATAGGGAAAAAACTTTTTGATGCTAAATTTATTCATTTACGCACTTTTGAAAGATGCTTGTTATTGCTAATCAAGAGGATTTTATTTATTGTATAAATAAATTGTATATTGTATATTGTATTCCATTTTTTTTAACATCCTATAATTTTGATGCCACATTGAAAGATCACCTGAATTTCTGGGCCAGAAGTGGTCTTCTTACCGGGCCGGTAACCATAATACTCTTCCTGGTGCTTCAAGAACTTACGGAAATGATCCTGAAGCAGGAAGGTGGAATAGAATTTCCCTACGGTCACCTCATCATCTTTAAAAAGAAAAGTTGCAGTGATGTCAGAGTGAGATACTTAGTTATTTAGTATAAAGAGAAAATTAACAAATCTGTTTATGTGGATTTACCTCCTATAGGGGGGATGACCTGGTCCAAAAGTTTCATACTGGTACGCTTCCAGATTTGCTTTATAATGGCTCTCAGCTCCTCATTGGCCTTCTCAAAGTTGCCTAATCAAAACATCAATTATCAGTCAAATGCAAATAATCATATGTATGATTATTTGTTTCTAATAATGATGATGATGATGATGATGATGATGATGATGATGATGATGATGATAATGATGATGATTATTTGACTTTATATATATAAAATAATATACTTTATATATGACTTTATATATATAGTCATATACTTTATGTATATAAAGTACATGAGCTACAGTCCACTACATTTGACTACTGATTACCTTCTGTTTTTATCTTGAGGGCCGTCCTGACCAGGGCGAACAGTGTTGCATTGAAGGTGACCGTGCCATCACTGTTGAGAGGCATGTTCATACCGACCAAACGCTGCAGACAAGACACCGGAGAGGATTACAAGAATGTCAAATAATGAATCATTATTGTAATTATAACTTGTCACGTAAAGATCAGCGTTTTGATTTATGAATATTTCTTTAATTAACATCCTCTCCATGGCCTCTCAACAGGTTAACGTACCTTGCATGCAGCACGATGAGGACAGAATTTCCCGAAGCCAAGTGGAGGCTGGATGCGCCGCAGCAATGTCACCACATCCAGATGTTTAATTCTCCCGCTGTGAGATCAGAGAATCTCTCAGACTCATAATATGGCCAACTGGCAACCAATAAAATCCGTGGGATTTGAGCATAAGGGTGGTGTTTAAGCTTACGTGGCCTCGGGGTCATATTCAGCCCAGATCTTCTTGAACTCATCCAAATGGTGTGGACCAAGAAGAGACCAATCACGAGTGAGATAGTCAAAGTTGTCCATGATGACAGCAACAAACAGGTTTAGGATCTAAAGGAGGAAGGACAAAAGCTCCCTTAATATACTGATTAAATATTTTTATCTTACAATGCTGGTTTAAGAGGTGTTCCCTCAAAACTAGTTTCCAATTTATCAACATCTGCATTGAGATTATTTTACCGTAAAAACATTCAGAACTACTTGGATTAGTCAGTGATGTTTGTCATAGGAAAAACAACTGCTTCAGATTAATCAGCATTTCCTGTCACAATTGTTGAATTCTTTCCATCACTTGTTCACCCCTAGATGCATATGGCTGTCCTTGTGTTCATGTAATGCTAAAGCAAGTAAGAAGAATCATAGATCTACCTTTTCATCCAGAGCCATATTAAAATTAACTAGTTTCCATTAACTAGTTTCTACCCACTGCGGCAAGGTGGCACAGTGGGTAGCGCTGTCGCCTCACAACACGGCGGTTCCGGGTTCGAGTCCCGATCTGTGCACAGTTTGCATGCTCTCCCCGTGTCTGCGTGGGTTCTCTCCGGGTTCTCCGGCTTCCTCCCACCTCCAAAAGCATGCGCTTCAGGTTGATTGGCCGGTCCCAAATTGCCCGTAGGAGTGAGTGTGTGTGCACATGTTTGTCTGTCTTTGTGTGTGGCTCCCCGGTGCACTGGCATCGTGCCCGGAGTGTCTCCCACCGCATGCCCTATGCCAACTGGGATAGGCTCCATCTCCCTGTGACCCACTACGGCGGATACAGCGGCAGAAAATGGATGGATGGATGGATGGATGGATAAAGCATTCCTGAATCCATCCCTTAATCCAAATCTTCTACAATATGTAACGGGTTCTTCCGTTCTACAGGTCCAACCCTCACAACAAGTTTTAAGCAAATGCATCAAGTAATCTGGTTAACATCGGACAAAATGGGTAAACCTACAAAACCAATCATTTGGCTTTCTGCTGCTACTCACCAGGAAAGCACAAAGACAGTAGAAGCTGAGGAAGTAGAAAACGGCAAAGTTGGACCCACAGGTGTACAGGTCTCCTGGCTGGACGTCAGATTTGGGATCACACTTCTTGCCATACATGGAAGCCATCATGATCTCCTGCCAACCCTCTCCAGTAGCACATCTGGGTAGAAGGAGAATGTCGCTCAGTCTTTGCAACACATGAGTTATCAGCAAATGAACCTGGTTCAGAGACTCACCGGAATAACATGAGCACAGCCTGGGGGAATGTCTGGAAGTTGTTGTTGCGATTGATTTGGGTGCCATCTTCAAGGGCTATTTTTCCAAATATCTGATTGGTTGATAAATTGAAACACCAAACTCAGGAAGGTGTCTCAATAACATTTACTCAGAAACACATTAGCATCCAAAGAGGTGTCCAATGTTTTCTTCCAGAAAATAGATTTTGACTTTACCTGCATCCCGATGACAGCATAGATAAAGAAGAGCATCACGATGAGCAGAGCCACATGGGGAAGAGCCTAAAGACAAAACACTCTGGTCAGCTCATCTAAAGACTGCTTATAGTGGAGAAAAGAATAAAAATGACAACAGTGTAATAGACCTGGAAAGATTTGATGAAGGTCCACAGCAGGTTACGAATGCCCTCTGAACGGTTGAGCAGTTTGACTAGACGCATGACACGAAAGAGTCGGAAGAATGTGATGGAAACTGATGCGTTTTCATCGTCCTGCGTAGGACACAAAAACAGAGGATTCCAGAGTCAAGAAACACATAAAAGAAGAACCTTGCTTGTTTTAAATAGTTGGAAACCCTGGTCTTACCGCAATTTCTTGCATAGGATTTGTCTCCTGTACAAAACAGATGAAGAGATGATAGCGTAAAGTGTAAATACAAAAGATATTATATTTAAGAGCAGTTATAGCATATATATATATATATATATATATATATATATATATATATATATATATATATATATATATATATATACACACACACACACCTATATATACATATATATATCATATTATATATATATATATGTGTATATATATATATATATATATATATATATATATATATATATATATCATTATGTATATATGCAA
The DNA here is from genome assembly GCA_013358685.1 of Antennarius maculatus. Lineage (NCBI taxonomy): Eukaryota > Metazoa > Chordata > Actinopteri > Lophiiformes > Antennariidae > Antennarius > Antennarius maculatus. The sequence continues at coordinate 18,443,575 of CM023607.1, forward strand.
TATATATCTCACTCATTAGGTTGGATTTATGATCAAAAGGGTTCAAATTAAAGACATTTTTACAACTTTGATTAGTTAAAAGCCTCCAGGTCTTGGTTACTGAAAACTAGAACTGCAATTTGTAATTCATGCAAAACAAACAATATAAAGAAGTTTTATTATTTATTATTATAAATTCTCAGCTAAACCAGCCCCCACTAAGACTTTTTGTGTTGAGTTGTAGTTCTGAGTATATTTACATATGCTCTGTAAATTTAGACAGACAAAAAAAACAGATGCTCCTCCAGCAGTTTGAGCCACGTTGTTCAGCACCGTAGAGGGTTTAGTAAAGAACATAGTGATGTGCTCACACAGCAAGGCTCATGCAGCAGTGCAGTGTGGTGCAGATCAGATATTTACAGCACAGCCATGGAGACAGTACAGTCCTCCACTGGAGGCCAGGGCAGTCTGTGGAGGATAGATAGATGAGTGAGGTGAAATGTAGGGACGGATGGATGGAGAGGGATTTCAAAAAGATGAACGGGATGAAACAGGCTTTAGAAAAGGAAAAATTGGTTTTGAAACAAGCTTGTGTTTGTGGATGAAAAAGAGGAAAGTGCAGTGCAAGAATGAAAAGTGACCAAAGAAGACGGTGAGTTTGTGTAGCATTACCACGTCCTTGATGTTGTCCTATTAAAAGGTGCTCAAACGACACATGGAAATCACAGCAATGCTGATATATTGTTTTGCATAATTGTAGGATAATGAATGGTTGGTGAATGGCAATGTGATGCTTTGGTTGCCTAAAGCTCTGGGGAGTGTTGGAGCAGGAGCGTTGGGGGGGTTCCCAACAACAGTACTGACCATATCCTGTGAACTAGTATCAATCAGCTGTTTGGCCACGAGTATGTTCTTCTGGGTCAGAGCATCAAATTTATGTTACATATATATTACTGTACATATACTGTATATTATATATATAGTCACTTAATTCAAATCTCACTATTGACTGGGAATGTCAAGAACACAACACCTGAAATAATTGGATATCTGTGGACTTCATTAGGATGAATGCAATAAAGCATGATTTTTAATCATTTTTACTTACATTAACTTCACTCAGGATGACATCAACAACGCTACCAATGACGATAATGAAGTCAAAGACATTCCACGGGTCTCCAAAGTACCCCTGCATGGAGAGATGAAGAATTACTGCAACACAAGGAGTCTAGATGGAGTAAAGGACCTTCTGAACAACAAACGTTAGAGTCTTTACCTTCGCTTTGAAGGCCATGAGCTTGAGAATCATCTCCACGGTGAAGAGCACGGTGAAGATTAAGTTCAGAATGTCTGATAGCTCTGTCACAAATTCCGACTGCTTACAGTGCTGTTAAAAGGGGAATGTGAATATTCAGTCTCAACATTTGAAAGGTATTCATTTAGTATTTTTGGAGTTGAGCTAGTTGAAGCTATGGTCCGTCATCAAAACTTTAAGTACAATCAAAGGGTCAGTATTTCAAAAATTACTGATGTAGTGTGATGTAATGTTCTCTAATCAGCTCAAATACTCATCATAATATCCATATAATAGATAACGGTGTGCATTTTCTCATAATTATAATTATAAAGCTGTGAGAAGCAATGATCTCTTCTTTTTGGATCTTGACAGTAGTCGCAATTCATTCTCAATAGGATATAACATGCCCTGACTTTGCATACCTTCATCCCCAGACACAAGGTGTTGAGCATAATTAGGAAGAACATGAGGTACTCAAAGTAGCAGGAGGTAACAATGTACCAAATCCTGTACTGGTAGGGGTTTTTGGGGATGTAGCACCTCAGAGGACGAGCCTTCAGGGCGTACTGCACGCATTGGCGCTGCAGGGAGACACAAGCTGTGTTTTAAATGAGCACCATGTTTGAGGTTAGCACCATGAATGAGCCTTACTTGGTTCTTGTCCAGCTCACAATCCTTATACTCTTCCTCTCCCTGTTCCTGGAAAGTGACGATGACAAAACCCACGAAGATGTTCATCATGAAGAAAGCAATGAGGATGATGTAGATGATGAAGAAGATGGATACATCCACACGGTTGTTAAAAACGGGACCCATGTCTTCTTGGTCTGAATCAATGGCTCTGTATAACAATCTGGACATAAACACAGTGATATTGGGAGAGGAGGGGAAATTGGCAGGAAAGTGATCAAGTATCAGAGCCAGTAGCTGATATGTAGAGATGAAATGACTAAATCATTAGATTAAAAAGGATTTATGACCTCTACAACCATCTCTGTCTCTGGGCAATGAAATTACTTCCCAACTCAATATCCACGTAATAAGATGTTCTGTATTTAACTCAATCAAACAGATAGGATTAAAATTCATCAATATAAAAATTATGTTTTGCTTACTTTGGCCAGCCCTCAAAGGTGGAAACAGTGAAGAGAGCCAACATGCCATAGAGCACATTGTCAAAGTTGAAATCACCATTGAGCCATTCTCTCTTAGCCAAAACTGTGTCCTGTAGAGAATTCTCCATCGGCTTCCAGAAGAATCCCCTGGCAAAAGACACAGTGAAGCGCGTCAGTCTGAGACGGCCTCACAGAAATGACTATCCCTGGTGTGTGAGTGATGTTTGTCTTACTGGCATTCCTCCTCAGTCATCTTCGAGGGGTCTGTGCAGCTGTAGAGTTTACCCTGGGGGTGGGGTGGGGGGGTGATTGATGATAAATTAATGCATTAGCATCATATTCAGTTGGAGATGCAACGGAATCATGTTACAACCATAGTTGAAAGCTCACCTTGAAGAGTTGAACCCCAATGCAGGCAAACATGAAATTCAGCAGCATTGTGACCAGGACGATGTTGCCGATGGTTTTGATGGCCACAAACACACACTGGACCACATGCTGTCATCAAAGACACACAACGACCAGTGATTAATACTTGTGATTTGTCCTTTAAATAATTCTTTACTTACATAATAGTTATATTTAGAAATTAGTCTCCAGATTAAGACATTGGAAGCATGAAAATGTAATTATTTTAATCGTGTTGATCTCGACACATTACTAACTTTTTGTACCAAGTGTCAGTTTTGTGTGTTACTTCAGGCATCCTTGAGTGCAATGAGAGTTGCACAAAAAGTACATTGTTTTTATAATAATTTGTTATTAGCAACAATTATCAGTTAATATATTCACTATTTGATCACTGAAGGACCAGTTACTGCATGTGTTTCATACCTTCAAGCCCTTGGCTCTGTTGATGGCCCTGAGAGGCCTCAGCACCCTCAGCACCCTGAGAATCTTCACCACAGAAATAGCACTGGATCTGTTTACAAGCATAACCAAAAGCATGTTTTCAACTATACATCTTGGCATAGCAAAATTTTTAGCTGAAGCAGTTAAGATAATTAAAACATTTATGTTATTGTAAACATGTTCACTCACTCCATTCCCATTGAAAGCAGGGAGACTCCAACCACTAGCAAATCCAGGAGGTTGAAGGAGTTACGACAGAAGGAACCCTCATGCATGAATGCTCCGTATACTGTCATCTGTCAGCCAGATAAATCAGACCCAGGAATATAAATTGTATTATTGTTTATTATTACTGATAGCTTAACTTCAAAAATGCAAGCCAAAGTCAAATAAGGCAGATGATAAAATATCCGTTACCTTCAGTACAATCTCAATAGTGAACACAGTTGTGAAGACAATGTCAGCCTTTTCCAATATCTGAAGGAAAAGCACAAATGATTATATGTATGTGTCTTTTGCTCTACAGCTAATGTCCAAATTGTTGTGATCATATAAATGGTCACCTTGTTTCTGTAGGACTTCGGGTCAATGGGGTCCTCAGCTGCCAGAGAGATGGAGGACAGCAGGATAAACAGAAGGATCAAGTTGGTGAACGACGATGCGTTGATGATCTTGTAGCATAGTTTACGGAACCTGAATGTATAATTATAAGAGACACAGCCATCAGTAATGTCAGTCAGGTCAACGTTGTGTTATCATGAGACAGTATTACTGTATACTCATACTTGTTTTGAGGGCCAAAAATGAAAAAAGAGCTGGCTTCAGGCAACGGGACGGCCTCCTCTTTCAGCTGCAGGTCGGCCATTGGTCGTGGACGAGGACTGATGGGGATTTCAGGCTCTTCTTCTTCATCATCACCTATGATGTGGATGAGAATACGTTCAATAATACAGTACATGTAATAAATGATAGTAGTCATGTTGTAGTGCAACAAATGCTAAAAGAAGATGACACATTAATTGACACATGCATTTATACAAATCTTGCTACAATAACTCACGTTGCAGACTTTATATGGTAGTCACTAGAGTAGTGAGAATAGATCCTAACTTTAGATACTGCTTAAACTTGGCTCAGGGAATCAGATAAGTCTAATAATAATAAGGGGTTACTATAATTATACTGTAAGACCTGCCAAGATAGCAGCGCTGGTTAAGAGCCAGTGCAAAGGATATGAATTCCAGTAATCCCTTACTTCTAATAAAACTGTGTGTGTGTTTCAGTCTGAGATGTAAGAAAGGAAGTTAAAGAAATCATTTGAGTTACCTGGGAAGTCATTAGGCGGGAATGGATCTTTCACTTCATTTACATTTGACTCAAACTCATCAATTTTGAGCTAAAAAAAAAAAGAAAGTTAATATAGGTACTTATGTTTGTGAATTATACATCACATCAAGTTAATATTAACGCCAAAATCTAAACAAACCTTCGCTGTGGTGGGCATGCCTTCCGTCTTGGCTCTCTGCTCTGCTAGTTTCTTAGCAATCCTTTCCCTCTCCTCATCTGTCTTGTCAGGCATTTTGGATCTGTTAGATAACAGAAGCAGGGTGTTGTATGAGGGACTGGAGGAGTTCATATCCTTTGGGTTTAAATGTTGGTATTATTTAAGTCACCTGAGTAGCTTTCTCCTCAACTTCTCCTCTGCCTTTTCTTTCTGAGCTGAAGTTAGACTTTCAGCCTCTGCCAGGTTGTCGACGGCAATGGCCAAAAAGACATTGAGAAGGATATCTGGTTTGCAAGTTCAGGAACCTCTTAAAATTAAATATGATTGCTACGCTTTCAATCTGTTAGTCATTTTTGGAGCATGTTTATTGAGTGAAATGAAATATCACAACAATCATTGCATAGACTGTCAGGAAAGTTTTGTGCAGATAGTTATTGGGTTGAGACCATGTTTCCAGATTTTTGTGATTACCCTGACTTTTCATCCAGACCCATCATCTGTTTAAAACCTCTTTTTTGGTTTACAATCAAATACTCTACAAGCTGTTCTGTTTAACCATAGATGACTTTGCGATTGCATGTGAAGGATACAATTTCCACAGACAAAAAGGATGATGAAGTAGACAGCAACCAGGATGCCAGGAAAGACAGGCCCTCCATACGCCATGATGCCATTATACATGATGGTGGTCCAGTCCTCACCTGTTAGGATCTGAGATTTAATCATGAGTCAAACAGCAGAAAAATTAAGGATGAAAGGATGGAGGAGATTTTGGTTTACATTAATCACAAAGAAAGGAGTTCTGTATGAATTCTGTCTAGTCGCACCTGAAACACACTGATGAGGGCCTGAGGAAAGTTGTCAAAGTTACTTCTCCTGGGTCTGGTGTCAGAAAAGTTGAATTTCCCCCCAAACACTTGCATCCCCAAGAGTGAGAAAATAACGATGAAGAGGAAGAGAAGAAGGAGCAAGGAGGCGATGGAGCGCACAGAGTTGAGCAGAGAGGCCACAAGATTACTCAAAGAGGTCCAGTATCTGCAAAACAGTTGGTCGTCAAGAGGGGTTAGATGACAGGAAATCACAAAGCTAACATAAAGCAACATGATCACTTATGGGAAGAACCTACTTGGTGACTTTAAGGACCCTCAGCAGGCGGATACACCTAAGAACAGAGAAACCCAGGGGAGCTACGGCTCCTGCAGAAAACATAATCATCTCCAGGATTCCACAGAGCACAACAAAGAAGTCAAAGCGGTTGAACAGAGACATGAAATACGCTCTAGGACCCAGAGCATACATCTTCACGAACATCTCTATGATGAAGAGAACCAGTAGAACACGACTGGCCACATCTGTGTGAAGAGAGGAAGAACAACTAAGCTGGAGGCCATGGAATTTATGTAAAACAAATACTATAATAGATACATTAATATATTTTTATATCAACCAACCTTGTAGGGAAGTGAGCCAGTCAGGCTGGTGGTGGTACTCTGTTGCAATTGTTAAGGTATTGAGGAAGACGAGTAACATCACTATCCAGTAAAAGGCCTTGGTTTTCACATAAACCAGACACTTCATCCTGAAGAAACGATTCCAGCGACGGGCAAGGCGGCTGAAAATGAAGGGAAAAAAAAGAAGAACAAAACAATAAAACATATGTTTGCATATGCTTGAAATCATGTGCATATTCACAGCAGACTCACTAGTAATAGACGATTCGACTCTTGCCTTCTAGATCGTATAAGCTGTCTGTCTCTGAATCACTTGTTAAAGGCAGGAGTCCTGTCAATGGAATAACAACTGTAATTCAACAGTATTTCTACAATGGATGGATTCTATGGAGGTTTACAGCACTGACCTTTGCCTTCTCTGTCTGCATCCAAGACTTCAGCATGAGTGATCCACTCCATATAGCCATGCAGGTCTTCATCCAGTTGCTGGCGTTCTCTTAATTTCTGGAACTCTCCACGTGATCTGGCTTTCTCTCGCTCTTTGGTAAACTCTCTGAATGAATCGAGTAAAAACACGTGATTTATTTGACTTTTTCCATATTTGGAGGCAAAGTGTAGGAGAGGGGCGGAAGAGTCTTACCCACTGAGAACACCCAGAACCAGATTGAGCACAAAGAAGGAACCCAACAGAATGAGGGGAACAAAATACAGCCAGGGCCATTCATTTCCTATGGCATCGTTAATCTAAATCACAATGTGGGCAAAAATAAATCCTTTGTTGAGAGCACAATTTCTCTAAAACGGTACTGAAAAAATGACAAGCAGTCACTGACCCAGTAAAGCACTTTGGTCCATCCCTCCATGGTGATACACTGGTAGACAGTAAGCATGGCAAAACCAATGTTATCAAAGTGGGTGATGCCATTGTTGGGACCTTCCCAACCTGGTCGACACTCGGAGCCGTTTGTTAAGCAGCGACGTCCGTTACCAGCCTGAGCACAGGGCGCAGGCAGCTCGCCTTCTGCTGTGGCGTAGATATCTGTTGGTCCGAGAGAAGAGAGGAGCTTTTGAGCATAAAATCAGGGATGTTTTCCTGAAATTGTAGCAAAATCAGAAAGATAGTGTCCACAGTGCTTACTTGTATTAATGTAATAGCAAGTCTTGTGCATTTTGCATTTAAAGAGCTCAAGTCCCATGATGGCATAGATGGTAACCAGTAAGAAGACCAGCAGGGCGATATGCAGCAAGGGCAGCATGGCTTTGAGGATGGAGTTCATTACCACCTGCAGGCCTGAATGTGAACAGCAAAACCAAAACATTACAACAGAACAAAACTTCACAAGTGGTTATTTCTTCATCACATTATTATTCTGAAGTGATTTTGGATGACAGAAAAATCACTTACTGGGCACTCCAGAGACAAGACGTAAGGGTCGCAGAACTCTGAAGGCTCTCAACGCCTTCATGTCAAACCCCCCACCCTTCTCCAACGGTACACCTGCTATCTTGTTGAAGGTATCCAAAGCAAATGTAAAAAGACTGCAGGGGAAGATGATTAAACATTACCTCTGCCCGCTTAAAAACTCATAATGAGCATCACAATGTGGACATTCAGAAGGACAATACAGTTTTGATGTGTCAGAGGAGAAGTTGTACTCTTCACTGGTGGAAATATCCACCTGCAGCTCAAAGCTCATCTTACCCCATGAAGACGATAACAAAGTCCAATATGTTCCAACAGTTCCGTAAATAGGCCCCTTCGTGAAAGACAAATCCATACGCCACTATCTTCAAAAAGCACTCCAAGGTGAATATGATCAGAAAGATATATTCCAAGCTTTCCTGTAGCCAGAAAGAACAGAAAATGATATTTTAGGAAGTTAATGATATGGAATGACTGAAATTTAAAGGGTAGCTAACAGGAATAGCAATAGCTGCTGAATTAGATAAAATTGATAGCTTGTGGATTGAATACAATCTGATTTAAACTGACTGGTGGCGCTGAGTCACATTCTGATTAATGAATTAATCAACAAAATTTATACGAAACACATTCAGTGATTTTCTGAAACTGCTAATCCTCTGTAGGGTTGCAGTGGGGTCTGACCCTTTCTTAGATGGCCCTGGGCAAAAGTAGGGTACAACTTGGACATACCTTTCTTGTTATGATCTCTCCAAGTCCCATCTAGTTTACCATTAGAATTTGCTTAAACACTTTTAGGGCCTTTTTTGGGGATAGGGTACAAATTACCAACTTATAGCAAGACTAGATGAAAGAAAAACATCCAATCACACTCATACTCATATTTAATTTGATTTATTACATTAGGTCTATAGAAAGTCACCCAGACAAAGCAATTGATTATTCAATCTAATTATTTTAACATTCAAACTCCACACAGAAGGTGCTGAACTTGCTGTGAAGCCACAGTGTTACCCACTGTTTCACAGTATGGCTAGTCAGCAATAATATACATGGAAAATCAAGAAACATAATTCAGATGAGACGTGTAGAGTATAAGGGTTACGAAGTGTCATGTTTTATGACTGTATGATTATAAAAGTGTCTGTTTGAGGCAACATTTGTGGACTCTCCTGAATCCACCTGCATCAGTGGAGTAATGCTGTCAGGGCCTGACCTACTTCGCCTCACTAAAGACTCTGTTGGCTCTTCTTACATAGCTCATCTCGGAGGAATAGTTAAGAAAGAAGTATGACAATTATGGATAGAAACAGGGTCAGTTTCAGACCCAGATGTCTGACTCGAATGGGTCAGTCGGTTGTGTAACAGAAGGAGTGACAGCTTTAACCTAATGTTGTGTGGATATCTTGACTGAATGGTGGAAAGAAACTGATATCTACCTATTGGAGATGAATGTCAGCAGAAACAGCGATCAGCATACCGGCTCTCTCACAATGAGCAGTTTATCTATAGTGCAAAACATCACTCATACACTCCGCTCATCCCCGGGTCGTATTGTTCCATCCCTGAGTTATACAGCAATGTAAAGACACAACTATCAGTTTAAAATATAACAACTCCTGTAATCACATCAACACCTGTCAGTACTATGCTACTTTAACAAAAGGAACTGTGGATCTCCTGTCAGTTTCTATGAGCAGAGCAATAAATGCTTCCATTATTATTAAGAAAAGGCTGAACACAGATCATTTTAAATGGTTTTATTTATGAACCTCAGCATGAAGTCATAAAAAACAAACAAAAACCTATTTCAGCTTCATGCAGGAACAGACAGGACTCCAAAGAAAGGAGTGAGTTCAGTCTGGAAGCATTTAAAAGTGACTTGGCGCTTAGATCAGATAAACTACTCAGCCGTGATGTTTTTGACTTGGCTGGCTCAAAGCAGTCACTTTAATTTGTTCAACAAGTTTGTGGTCAGTGTCTATATAGAATGAAATATCATTCAGAAACAAAAGGCCATGAGTAAACGTATGTTTTTTTTAATATCTAGTTTGACAGAGAAACAAAATCAATAACTGGCTCCTGTTGAAGTCAAGCATCCATTAAAGTGTGTGTGTGTGTGTGTGTGTGTGTGTGTGTGTGTGTGTGTGTGTGTGTGTGTGTGTGTGTGTGCGTGCGTGTGTGTGTGTGTGTGTTCACACTCAGACTCACCAAGCTTGCATTGGTGTTGTTACTGTCTTCTTCAGGCATGGGCAGGAACACAGCCAAAGCAACACAGTTTGCAAAGATGGTCAATAAGATGATGATCTCAAAAGTTCTGGATGAGGAGACTCAGGAAAATAACATATAAGGAGTGGTAAAGTCCCCACTATGCCAAAAGGAAGAATATATTCACTTGTAATATTTATCAGTAATTGCATCTGAATTATCAAAGTCATATCTTGCAAATAAAACAATTAGATCAAATAATCGATTGCTTTTTCTGGGCAAATTTCTATGGAGCTAATGTAATAAATCAAATTACTGTAAATAAACGTTGGTTAATGTCTCTAAATACTGCTTGAAACATCATCCCTGCCAGCACAGCCTCACAGCACGTAATCTTGTCTGCTGTGATGCTTCATTCTTATCCATAGGGGGCGCTCTCAGAGCATTCTCCTGCCAGGTTAGCGTCATGCCTCCCTGTGATGCCAGCTGACAGCTGCACAGGCCCAAGAACATGAACCGTTTACTCACAGAAGAAGAGAAAATATTTGGACATTCTATCAGATGCAATGTGAGAAGTGATAGGATTTTTTTTTTTTTTCCAAAGTACAGCAACAAGAGTAGTTCAGTCTGCAATTTTGCTCTAAATACGGCAGCAGTGGCGATTGCTATAAAATCACACAGCAATGTGATTAAAGTGTGTTGGTATGGCTGATCATATGGAGACACTTCCAGAAGCTGTTTGGAAAAAATATTACTTACAATAATAATAATAATAATAATAATAATAGCAACATTTAGATTCACAACCCAGCTCACTAATTATGTCGATGTGGTGTAGTGATTGGAAATATGTGATGAGTGGATTCTATTTTGAATGTGAAATACATATTATCCAGGAACCCCCCTCCCCTATAAGGGCCCATACCATCACTCAGCAGTCTGCTCTGTTTTTAAGCATCAAGCCTCCAGTCTGCTTCTACTTGAATGTCAGGACAGTAACGAGGAGCAATATTATTTGCTTCTATATCCTGGATGTAAACCTAAGGGTGAAAGCATGATGGCCTCAACTTTGACTTTCACACCAGGTTGCCAGATACAAAATGAAAGTCTTAACACTTCAGGCAGAGCCTTAACACAGATTTAAAGGGGTCTTTGCCTGGCTGTACTTACCACAGGTGAGTTACATGATAATTCACTGGCCTGCAGACACCCACTGTCTGCATCAGTCAGTCAGGGCCTACATAGAGGCCTAAATAATCTCTTCAGGACCAGGCATATTTTTCATTTAAGACCAAAATATGTTTAAGATTTAGGATAAGTTTTTTTATGCCGTCTCTTCATGAAGTGAATAAAGGGTTATGATTTCAAAAGAATGTTGTAGGTGTGCCTAAAAATCCAAAAGGATACTTCCACTCCACAATGTTGATGCAGGCCTTGCGGAAGGGATTTTTGAGAGTGAAGAGGAAGAGGGACCTCGCTGGTCGAGGGTTTCCTCCTGTAGCCTGAAGCTTCTTCAGCTTCTCCCTCTGCTTCCTCTTCAGCTCCTCTTCGTTCATGATGACCGGCTTGGCCGCCTCTGCATTAGCCGCCATTTTGAAACGTCCACCTGAGTGGGCAACCAAGTTCTCCAGAAATGTATCCTCTCACTGTATAATCCCAAAAGGAGGCAGTGAATGGCTCCCTGTTATGAGGGCCCTCTCTGGGATCCGGATTGTGCTGATCCAGTGTCTGTGTCTCTCCACCACCCTGTGCCCCGTCTTCTCTTCTCCCTCTGATTCTCCCTCACTAGGAGGCACAGGCCTCTCCTTCTGAGGGCCACTGACAGAAAAATCCCCTTGGCAGGGAAATTAACAGGATCCCAGAGAGGCTGGATGAGCAGTTGGCCCTGCTCAAGTTTAAATTTAGTATGTGAACCACTGACTGGCCATGCTTGGGGATGGTTAAGAAGGTGGGGGCTGGGTGGGGACCATGGGAGTAAGTGGGGCCGGGAGGGGCAGCCCGGACACAGTTAGAGGGGTTTTGCAGTAGCGGAAAAGCACATCTAGGCCCCCTGAACCGACCCCCTCCTTTCACAACAGATACTGGACACTGTTAGGTTACACTAAACTGTAAAATATAGCTGGCAGAGAGGAGGGAAATGACAGACGAGTGAGTTAGTATTCTGTTGATACTGTACAGGTGAAGATATTGCTTGCAGGGACAAATTTCGACAGGTCTGTTGTCAGTGCTCTTCATTTAAGTCATTTGCTAAAAGAATTTGCGACTGATTGATGTGGTCCTTGATTGATAACACCCATATTCAGCTATAAACATAATATGCAGTAAACCACCCATTTATCCAGATTTACCCCTATCTAAAAGTGTGTTATAAAACAATTTGTTAATTGTTAACACAGCAATCAGAAATTTAAAATAGATGTTAAAATATTTCCATGAAAGTGTCTGACGTCATAGACCTAAATGGAGGACTTCAACATCTCATTCATGAACTAATAATTAAAATACGCAGTTATTCATTATGGGATTGTAAAATATATCACGGCATAATTTTGCTGAATTACTGCCAAAATCTTACTGGATTAATATAGACAGTCTAGATAAAATAAATTTCTAACAGTTTAAGACTTTTTAAACAAAAATCATCTCTGTTCATTAAAAATGTTTTTTTAAGGCACACAGGGTTCAGTCTGTCCTCTGGCGCCCCCTAGTGCTAGCAAAGAGTCACTACGCCTTCTGCAGCATGCATAACAAATGAAACCAAAAATAAATTCTTGCACTTGGGGTATTTTTATTATCATTTCATATCAAGCCAGTGCAAACCAGTGTAATACTACAGTTAAAAAGGAAATAAAAATAAATACAAAACAACGATACCAGAGAAATTATATTTCAATCAATACAAATATATGATAAAACAAACAGTACGGATGAATATAATTTCAGTAGTTAAGCCTGTGCATGTGTCATTGTCGTATTCATAATTCCCCCATTATCCGTAATACGATAAAATGGGAAATTCAGTGACCGTGACATAATCAACCTCATGATCAGCAGATTTACTGATTTGATATGAAATTGTAAAGTGACAGAGATTTGATTTGACTGAGGGTAACTTTAAAGCTCTAATACATGCCCTGCTCTCCATTTGTAAGTATGAATATCCAACAAAATGCAAACACAAACATGTGATGCATCTCAAAAAAACTTTTACAAAAAGGTTTGGCTGGTAAGCTCAAACTAGACTTTACTGTATCATCTATGTTTCACATAGATATCTCTATCATCTATGTGAAACATAGAGAAAAAAATAGAGAAAAAGAAAGAGGCACATTTTGGGCAAGTACCTGTAAATAAATGATGTAGAATTACCAAAGCCTATGATTCACCACCCACTACTTACTCCAAGAGTCAAAGTCATACTAAACATGCCCAAATAATTTAACAGCTTACCATACAAATTCATAAAGTATGTGAACATTTCAATTAAATAATAAATAAACATTCATGAATAATATTTGTACTGCAATCATCTATTTCATTAACCAACAAAAAATTATGCTGTTAACAGTTGAATGAAATAGACAAAAAGTTTTTTTTGACTTTATCAAGACATTCAAAATCTGTTGCATTGTAATTTGCTGAAATTATTTCTTGCAGTTAAGGGTGTGAAAACATGCATTTAATGTCCTTAAGTCTTACACAGAATGGATGGGAAAAAAATCTGCTCGCTATGTGAGAAAGTTTAAAAATTGTTAGTGAAGGCATAAATACGTTTCCAGAAAGGTGCAGCGTATAGCAAAAATGAAGAGGTTAGTGAAAGTGCAACTGGTGACAGCATAAGACCTCTGAGCTCAGGGAAGTACCTACTCTAAAGCTGGCTTAAGGTCAGATGTAGGGTTTAACTAAGCATCTTGTGGCGATCAAAAACAGTCTTGCGTTGCTCCTGGACCTGCTTCTTCCACCGCTGCTGTGCTCCCTCAACTCGTTCCAGGACTGTGTTCCCTCTGGCCTGGTTGGGGTCGACTTGTGGGCGCATCTCCTGAAAATGAACACACAATAAAAACATTAAATTCAAGGCCTTCAATTGCGATTAAATGAAAAAAAAGAAAAAGGTGACAGAAAGGCTACCTCAGAGTCTTCCTCATTGTGCAGCGGTTGGGTATACGTGTCATGTTTGCGAATAAGAGGATCCACCAGTAACAGAAAAAGCATGTAGAGCAGCAGTGCTCCCACGACAGACAAGTAAATGATGATGGTTACCTGGTTAATAGAATAAAAACCATTCAGAAAACCATTCAAAAATTCTAGCATGAGTGTCTTTCAGCCTTTGATATGGAAGAGTTTTAAATTTCTTTAGTGATGTGTCCCTACAGATGTACATGTCAAGTTTTAATCAAACACTGATGTGAAAACACAGTCCCCTGAATAATTAGTGTCTTTTTAACAAACAAACGTTTTAAATGATTCAGGTTGTCATCTTGACAAATGTGTCTCAAGCGAGAGAGGTTGACCAGACGAGAAAGCCAGTGGTACCTTGATGGTGTTGCTGCTGCGTTCCTCGTATTTGCACTCACACAACAGGCAGTAAGCTTCAACATCACTGCCGGGCACTGGCATGGGCTCCACGACATGGAGGCAGTTACTGGAAAACAAGTACTTGTGTTTTAGACATTTCGGCACAATATCAGACAGATGGAAAGTGGTGCAGTAGCTATGAATGCAAGTAGGACACTACTGGGCTTGAATCTAGGGTTTATTCTCTGTGTATACTTCATCACCTCCCTGCTTGGGAATATTGTGGGGGGTTTATATTCCTCCTGTCGAAAAACGTAGAGGTAGGGTCTGAGACTAATTTAATTGAAAATGGTTTTGTTTTTTTGTGTGTCACGACATGTGTCATGTCCAGTGTCAGCTGGGATCCGCACCAGTCAGCCCATGACCATCAGGGATAAATGCTCAAATTACTGGATGAACAATCAGTGCTAGTGCAACTCAAAAATGGGATGTGTAAATCATGACTGAAAACTGCAAGTTTCTTACCAATCCTTCTGGGAGACGTTTCTGTTATATATGTGGCCGGAGATGTTTCTGTACGGAGGGCAGATGCACTTACAACGAACATCTTCGAAGTTCTGTAATTGTCAAGAATATCTGTGTCAAAATGGGTCCAACTATTTTCTCTCATAGTAACACAACAGAGTTGCATGAAGATTCATCATGTAAACTAAGATGACTGAGTGACTAAGTTACTGATAAATGCCTGTCGAAAAATGAACATATTATACAAAAAATGTATTAGGTAAGGAACAAATCAAGCAGAAGATATAAAAAATATAGAAATACATTAAATGCTACAATAAGAATTGTAAGAAAGAATACTATAGTCATCTCCTAGCAGAAAACAAGAATTACACCAAAAAGCTATGGGACACAGTGAACAATTTCGTAAAACAAAATGAGGCCAGATCATCCTATCAGGAATAATTTAATATTAAACATATGGAATTAAAGGACATGGATGAGGTTTCTAATAAATTCAATGAATTCTTTGTGTGTGTCGGGCCTGAGCTGGCAGATAACATTCCTGTCTCACACTTGCACTGGGATTATTTTCATGACAATGGAGGAAAAAGTCCTAACTCAATGTTTCTGGTGCCAGTGAAGGACATAGAGATAAGACAACAGGTCAGCCAATGCGTTACAAAAACTTCTACTGATGTGAATGGAATTAATATGAAACTAATCAAAGAAATACTAGTAATACTAGCCCCACTGACACACATACAGTATGTAATCTGTCATTTCAAACTGGGGTGTTTCCTAACAGAATGAAAATTGCTATATAAATTTTTAAGAACGGTGAATCGAAAATTTTTTACGAATTATAGACCTGCTTCAATACTACAACAGTTATAAAAAAATTCTAGTGAAGCTGTTTAATAGCAGACTGGATAAATTCATTACAAAGCATAATCTTTTTAGCAGCGGCCAGTACGGCTTCAAGAAGAATCACTCCACTGCATTAGCACTGACAGAAACTATTGGAGTCATCACTGATGCCATAGATCAAAAGTTGTACTCTGTAGGAATCTTTATCGACCTCAAAAAAGCTTTTGACACAATTGATAATGAAATTCTAATTGAGAAATTGGAAAGATTTGGATTTAGGGGTACAGTACTAGAATGGATAAAGAGCTACTTACATAAGAGATCACAATATGTCACATTGGGATGTGGACATCAAAAACACGAGACATTGTGTGTGGGGTACCACTGGGGTCAGTGTTGGGTTCAAAATTGTTTATACTTTACATAAAAGATTTGTGTAAAGTTTCAAAGGTTCTAAAAATTATTCTTCACGCAAATGACGCAACTATCCTACGCAAAGGAATTGATACATAAAAATTAGCCCAGACAGTAAATGAGAAATTGGCTGAGCTGCAATTATGGTTTGATATACACAAACTACCACTGAATCTAAAAAATACTAAATGTATGTTATTTGGGGAAAAAAAGCTGCAAACACAAGATTAATATCAAGGCGAAGGAAGTAAATATTGAATGGGTTGCAGAATACAAAACGCTAGGAGTGATCATTGATGAGATGCTAAATTGGAAACCTCATGTAAGACAACTGCAAAAGAAACTATCCAAAACTGTGAGTTTTACTGTGGAAAACTCAAAAACTATTAAATCAGAAGGTGCTTTATATAATTTATTGTGAATTAGTTCTGCCCTATCTGAACTACTGCACTGAGGTGTGGGGAAACATATAAAAGTAGTTGACAACCTCTATTTTTGACCCAGAAAAGAGCCATAAAAATTATCCACAATTCTCATTATACGGCTCACACAAATCAATTATTCATTAAATCTAAACTACTGAAAACACATGACATCATAAGCTATAGAACTGCTCAACTCATGTATAAAACACAAAATATATTAGCACAAATTCAGAATAATGAATCTATTTATCAACTGAGAGGAAACACAGCATTTTCACAGTAGAAAGCAAGAACTACATTAAAAACATTTTCTTTATCTTTTACTGGTGTCAAACTTTGGAACAAACTGGACAACAAACTTAGGAGTCTAGGAACTCTATCTTTACTAAAGCTTTTAAAAACTTGACTTTGCAAGGTTACAGTTCTGATATAAATGATGATTAACATGTTAGACTATTATGTTGTGCCTGTGGAAAAATATCACTGTGAAATGTTACATTTAATGTATGAAATTGGTCGATCATGTGTTGTAATGAGATGTTGTTGATTCTGGGGACGGGAATTTTACAAGCCAAATGGTTTCTAAAGAAATAAACTGAATAAATAGAATAGAAAGATAGCTGTACTACGAAAGGAAAAGCACTGTAAACTTTAGATAAATGAAACACCTGTCAAACAGTAATTCGTTCAGATTCAACCAATCATTTACAGAAACTTTTCACAGGTCATGAATTCTGTTTCATTCCTTTTGCTTTGGTCTGTGTACAAAATTGGGATCTGTCAGTTAATTGTTGATAAAATCAACCTTCCCTTTATAGTACAGTACTTTAAAAAAATCATTGTTTGGTTACTACAAAGCTTTCACTCACTTTGACCTAACAAAAATGATCCAAGTTAAGATTCCAAAACCAAAGAAGGAAATTACAAAATGGACACACTGCTCGATCAGTTTTACTTAAACACAGTACAGGCTACAAATAAGATTATAAACATTTTACAAGTGCAAAGGTATTTATTATATCATTTATTATAGCCTGTCAGTTCTTATCAGATTGCAGAAAAAAATACAACACGTTCTTCTTAGCATTTTAGGCAAAACACAGCTCAATGTTAAAATATTCTAGTAATGGTAACGATAGTGAGTGATCATCAACAAGATTATCAACACTACTAACGGGAAACAGAACATAAACAGAACATATTATTCAAAAAAAAATTAAGTTTATGAATGTAAACACTGTATGTCTCAGAAAAGATGTAACTATTGTGAAGAGTTGAATATTTTACCTTTGCCTGTGCGAAGCCAAAAACATCCAGGAGAAACAAACTGACAACTACAGCGACCACAAAGGTCCAGGATATTTCTCTGATAGACGTCATGTTGCAGCAGATGAGACGACCTAAAGAAGCAGCTGCAATGCTGACAAAACACAAGCGGCTGGAACAGGTCAGCTAGCTAGCAGACAGAAAGACCTCCGAAACA
Source organism: Antennarius maculatus (assembly GCA_013358685.1). Classification (NCBI taxonomy): domain Eukaryota; kingdom Metazoa; phylum Chordata; class Actinopteri; order Lophiiformes; family Antennariidae; genus Antennarius; species Antennarius maculatus. The sequence continues at coordinate 18,461,618 of CM023607.1, forward strand.
AGTACCTCGACCACAAACCTATGATAAAACAAAGCAAGCCGTGTCACAATAACTTCATTAACGTCTGAATCGCAGAGGTCTTGTTTTTACCGTGCATTCAGGACCTAATTATCGCTGTTAGCTACCTGTTAACAACACTTCACTTCCTTGTTCCGCGAGACAAGATGTCGCGACACTGCCACCTAGTGGTCGGAGCCGCGGAACTACACTTGTCAGTCACACATCACAGTTCTTCTTCTTCTTCTTTTCCTTTTGGCTTTTCCCTTCAGGGGTCGCCACAGCGAATCAACCGCCTCCATCTAACCCTGTCCTTTGCATCCTCTTCTCTCACACCAACTACCTTCATGTCCTCTTTCACTACATCCATAAACCTCCTCTTTGGTCTTCCTCTAGGCCTCCTGCCTGGCAATTCAAAACTCAGCATCCTTCTACCAATATATTCACTATCTCTCCTCTGGACATGTCCAAACCATCTCAGTCTGGCCTCTCTGACTTTATCTCCAAAACCTCTAACATGTGCTGTCCCTCTGATGTACTCATTCCTGATCCTATCCTTCCTGGTCACTCCCAGAGAGAACCTCAGCATCTTCATCTCTGCTACCTCCAGCTCTGCCTCCTGTCTTTTCCTCAGTGACACTGTCTCTAGACCAAACAACATCGCTGGTCTCACCACAGTTTTGTACACCTTTCCTTTCATTTTAGCTGAAACTCTTCTATCACACATCACACCTGACACTTTTCTCCACCCATTCCATCCTGCCTGGACACGCTTCTTCACCTCTTTTCCCCACTCTCCATTGCTCTGGACTGTTGACCCCAAGTACTTAAAATCCTCCACCTTCTTGATCTCTTCTCCCTGTAACCTCACTCTTCCACTTGGGTCCCTCTCATTCACACACATGTACTCTGTCTTACTGCGGCTAACCTTCATTCCTCTCCTTTCCAGGACAAACCTCCACCTCTCTAGCTTCTCCTCCACCTCGTCCCTACTCTCACTGCAGATCACAATGTCATCTGCAAACATCATAGTCCATGGAGATTCCTGTCTAACCTCGTCTGTCAGCCTGTCCATCACCATAGCGAACAAGAAGGGGCTCAGAGCTGATCCCTGATGCAGTCCCACCTCCACCTTGAACTCCTCTGTCACACCTACAGCACACCTCACCACTGTCTTACAGTCTTCATACATGTCCTGCACCGCTCTAACATACTTCTCTGCCACTCCAGACTTCCTCATACAATACCACAGTTCCTCTCTGGGCACCCTGTCATAAGCTTTCTCCAGATCTACAAAAACACAATGCAGCTCCCTCTGGCCTTCTCTGTACTTCTCTATCAACATCCTCAAAGCAAATACTGCATCTGTAGTACTCTTTTTTGGCATGAAACCATACTGCTGCTCACAAATGCTCACTTCTGCCCTTAGTCTAGCTTCCACTACTCTTTCCCATAACTTCATTGTATGGCTCATCAGCTTTATTCCTCTGTAGTTGCCACAACTCTGCACATCTCCCTTGTTCTTAAAAATGGGCACCAGCACACTTCTCCTCCACTCCTCAGGCATCTTCTCACTATCTAAGATCCTGTTGAACAACCCAGTCAGAAACTCTACTGCCACCTCTCCTAGACACTTCCAAACCTCTACAGGTATATCATCAGGACCGACTGCCTTTCCACTCTTCATCCTCTTCAGTGCTCTCCTCACTTCATCCTGGCTAATCTTTGCTACATCCTGGTCCACAACAGTCACCTCTTCTAGTCTTTGTTCTCTCTCATTTTCCACGTTCATCAACTCCTCAAAGTACTCTTTCCATCTTCCCATCACACTGCTGGCACCTGTCAATAGACTTCCATCCCTATCCTTAATCACCCTAACCTGCTGCACGTCCTTCCCATCTCTATCTCTCTGTCTTGCCAGCCTGTATAGATCAGTCTCTCCCTCCTTACTGTCCAACCTAGCATACAAGTCATCATAAGCTTCTTGTTTGGCCTTTGCTACCTCTACCTTCACCTTACGCTGTATCTCCCTGTACTCCTGTCTACTCTCCTCAGTCCTCTCAGTGTCCCACTTCTTCTTAGCTAACCTCTTTCTCTGAATACACTCCTGTAGTCACACATCACAGTTCGAACTACTGATAAAAGTGTTATAAGCAGTTTTGAATGAAAACCAGTTGACCTATTGTCGGGCCTGACAATAAAATCTTGATTAGTTTTACGGTCGGTTTATACAAACATCTCTGTTGTAAACAAACTAACACGCGAAATAATGGTAATGTTCTGTTCAGCATTTGTCTATAAGTTATCATTGATATAAGAATGAGCCACTTCATCATGTGGCAGCTAACGGTCTAATCCATCGTTGTCCGGTTTACACTGGGGCCTAATTTTTTTAATAAAGCTGTAGTCTACCACTTCTGTATTGCAAAAGATTGTCAAGCAGGGAGGGGTATGGACCCAAATGCAGGACTCCGTAGGCACCACTTTTGTCCATGATTTTAATAATAAACTTAAACTCCAAAAACAGGCAAGAATGCAAACAAAAACGCAGTCAGAAACAAAACAGAACTTCAGGACAAAAACTTCAGGACAAGACATCAGAACCAACCTTTACACACAAACCGACAAACAGCTCAGACACAACCTGGCTTAAGAAGCCTCATGGTGATTACAACAATCGAGTTCAGGTGACAAGACCAGCAACGGGCGTGGTGATGAGCATCAGGTGTGGAGAGGACCAACAGGTGTGGAGCCGAGGCTCCACCCACAAGTTTGGCCTTTCTCCCTGCCACACCCCCCAGCACCGCCACACCGAACCCTGACAAAGATTGGCCTTCATCCAGTTTGTCTTGTTTCCTGCTTTCAGAAGGCTGTTTCCTTTAATTACAGTTGTACAGTAATTTGGAAGTGAGAAAGACAGTACATAATACTCTCCTCTTTTGTTGTGCACACAGGATATAATGAAAAGCCCCCTTGAATATGTGACAGAAATCATATTAAAGTGTCATACAGCAATGTCACAATGAGAAAATACAGTTTAATTATGCTGCACTTTCAGATTGTACAGAATTTCTGAAATAACAGCCACTGTTACATGTGTTTACTTGCTGATTCTGCTTGTGTACCTGATATTAAAAAGTATGTTAAAAGACGATTTAATGATTTTTATGTTTAAATATTGATATTCTATATTGCTCAGTGACCAGGATTTTTTGACTCATCTGTCACAATAAGCCCCATCTTGACCCAATCAGTACTCCTGTTTCCTGGTAATTCTACTTTCTCATCTATCTATAAAAAAAAACCCCATAGAAATCAAGGCTTGTGAAATCAGCCATGCAGAATCACTTCAGCCTGGGTCACAGAGATCAAGTAAGAAGATATTTATTTCTCTAATGAGCTATGTTATCAGTTCAGAGAAGACAACCCTATCCTCTGTGTGACCTCACTCACACACATGACCCTTGATTAACCATTGGACAAAGCTGCCAACAACCAGCACTGTAACAGAAACCATTTTTTTGTACCAAGCTTTATTCTTTCTGTGTATGGAAACTGATTTTTTGTATCACACAATGAAAAATGTCACATTTAAAAGCTATTTATAAAATCATCACAAGCATTGCCTTGTTTGAGTACTTTTGTTTGAAAAACGTTGTAACTACTCGTGATTCAGGCATCCTCTGGAATGTGGCTATGTGATATCAACAAAATGTTGAATGCTTTTCTTTTTAATATGTATGACTTGTTTGTTAATTTTTTTTTTTTTAATGTGACTGTTTGACTATGTGAACCCTCTAGTATTTAATCCTCTCAGCTTGTCATCGATGCACGGCTTCCCTTTACACCCTTAGGCCAATTACAGCATAAATGACATTGCCCAGAGCTTAGCGTCAGGTCTCATTACAGGTTCAGAGCTCTAATGAAGAGGAAAAAGGTGATTCAGCTCAGATGGTTCTGTTTAGGTAGGTGTAAAAAAACAAATTTATCTGAGAGGGAAATCCACTTGCCTTACTTAACATTGTTTATTAAATCTACAAAAACTGTAATTAATGCAGACAAATGTTTTGACAAAGTATGTGGGAAGTGGAATGTGCACACGCCTACTAAAACGCAGCGAAGGAAAATGACTAATAATGGAAATACTGCAGATGAATTTAAAAGTTAAAAAAGATGCTGAATGCTGCATTTGCTAAGGAAAGTGAAGGTATTGACTGAAATCACATTACTTAAAGCGTTCTTTTTGAGAAGCCTGGAAGCAGCAGGCAGCTTGCCCACTAGGAGATGCTATAAAGCCCACGGCAAAGCGAACTGAATCCAGCAGTCTGGAGGCTTTCGAGCGGTCAGCAGGGATGCAGATGTAGGAGAACCTGTAATGTAAAACAAGATTGAATATGTTGTGAAACCCACGGATAAAAAACCCATCAAAACAACCTCGATGTTGTTGAAATTATAAACTAAATTTAATTTATGGCAGGTCTGTAGCAATAAAGAATACAGAAAGACTGTAGCTTTTTGTGAGCATGATTGCAAGAACGTACTTTAACTATCTGATATGGCTGATAGCATCCAAATAAAGTCACAATGAAGGGAGATACCTGTGCTTGTCATTATTCTCGCTTTTTTCTGCTCATCCCTCAACACTTCAGCATTGTTCTTTTGACCTTTATCACATCGTCCGTGGTGTATTTTTTGCTCTCTGTCAGTGTTTCATGTTTTTGCAGAGAACACTGTTGGAATAACAACATTATCTCTCCTCTCCTCTCCTCTCCTCTCCTCTCCTCTCCTCTCCTCTCCTCTCCTCTCCTCTCCTCTCCTCTCCTCTCCTCTCCTCTCCTCTCCTCTCCTCTCCTCTCCTCTCCTCTCCTCTCCTCTCCTCTCCTCTCCTCTCCTCTCCTTTCCTCTCCTCTCGGCAGAAGTGATGCATTGTGGGCAGAAGAACTATTCTAATAGACACACGTGGTAATTACAGTAGTGGGAGGCAGCAGACAGTGGTGGCCCAGGGACAGCACAAAACTATAAATCACAACTCTTGGTTCCGCCCTCTTGAGCATAGCCGATCACGCTCAACCAAAAAGCAATTCTGCCAACATGTGTTTGCACATTTGTCTTCATCAGCCACTGGCTTGCTTTGGGCCCTTGTGGCTGAATTTTCCTTCAAGCGGTAATCAGACACGGACAAGCGTTTGAGCCAAAGTCCGCTGTTTTAGTCTCAAAAATTAGCTACACTTCAGATGTAACTGAAATAGTTATTCAATGACCGTAAAAACCAGCAAGATGTCGTCTGTGTTTGTATTCAACATTTTGAGCTGCTGAAGTAAAAAGAACAAAAAAACAACTAAACTAGGGGACATAAAAAATATAACCTGAGTTAAATAAAGAAAAATCTCCCCTGATGTCACTTTAGGTGCATCTTGTTTACAAGGTAGCGTGAGGCGCATCCACAACAAGGGTCTATATCAAAGAGGTGACAACAGCTAAGGTGTCAGAGAGGTGGGCAGTGACGGTGACTTCCCACTACAGTGTGTGTCCTCTCCTGGTTCACCCGTATGGACAGCTGCCTGTCAACCACCTGAGCCCATGCAGAGAGGAGGTGTCTGATGAGGAGACGGTGTCAGCAAGGTGAGAGCAGAGCCCAGCTATGCTGAGCTGAGCTTAACTCGATGGATTTGAAAGAGTGTTTCCTGCTGGATCAGGAGACTCAGACATACAGAACATGAACGTTGAGAGTGGCCATGACATATGACGGACAAAAAGTGAAGCTCTCGCCTCCTCCCCTTCTTCCACAGCAGCAAAGAGCAGAAACAAGATCCCCGAAGAATATGTGAATCACTCTGGTTCTCAGTCAGACATCAGTTCTCACTTCTCTTCATGCTTGGTTCATTTTATTTTCATTGATTTTGTTTGCACTGTATGTTTGTATGTTAATACTGTATGTACCTATGTGTTTTTATACTTTTTACTTATAGGAGCCTCTCGGTCAGATCAGATTTTTATATAAGAACTGGTTCTCAAACATTTCACATGGTAAAATAAAGGAAAAAAATAAGTGGCACATTGTAATGTGTGTTTTTTGAGGTTGCTCATGGCGTTTAGGGAGAGGAGCTTCAAGGAGACATTAATGGGCCAATCATAGAATTGTGGCATGTTGGTAGGGAAAACAAAGTCGGCAAGCTGCCTGAAATCAACATGCTTCTTTCAAGACCAGGAGTCGGGCAATAAGACAGCTGGAAACAACAGCGAGAAATGAAAGGTGACATGAACTGAAAGGTAGATAAATAGCTGGAGGGAAGAAATGAAGTTTGTTGTTAGTATAAAAGGATGCAATGTATGCTTTAGTCTTGGAGAAGCTGCCAGGTGGTTTTAACAGGGCATGGCAGATCAGTCAATAAACTGTCAGTGATTAATCTATGCATTTCAATGACACAAATACACAGGGAAAGGGATTCATACATCTAGTGATGCCTTGAATCCTTAAGGATAAAAAATGTGACATACCTGGTTGACAGGACAGAGAGATTTGCTGTTTGTGACTCACCAAAAACGACCTACAGACAATCTAATGTGTGTGCTGTGTGTTTCTGTGTCATTTGTCTCAAGAAATATGAGGAAACAAATTATAGTAAACCAATTTTGCTTACAAAACAATGATAAATCAGAGAAGCTGAGTTTGATGCACCCAAGCTCTGTTTGTCCTGTCTGGGGTGGTGGTAGTGGTGGCTCCCCCCTTACAGAGACAGAGGTGGGTGGCAGCTATATAGTCGATGTCACTCCTTTTAATCGAATCTTCCAGATTCTCTTGTTGTGGCAGTTTGCGATCCACCATCCCCAGCTGCAGGACACATCTGCAGGCATGATGCGTTTCGTCTACAGGGATGTCCTCATCCAAATGCCAAAGCAAGTCAACTCCCTGTGTTTCAGCACTTCCTCCAATCTGACCTGGCAGCTCAGCAGTGTGCCACAATAGACTATCCCCTGGTATTTTCGCAAACACAACTTTAAACAATAGGATACTCAACACACACATGTTTGTGCAATAAACAAGATAAAATAACTGGCATTACCTTTTTCAGAGACGTGTAATATTGGTACATTTTTTCTCTCATTCCCTGCTGTTTCCCTTTATCAGAGTCCACAAGGCGGTTGAAGTCAATCAGATATAAACAGGGAGATCTGGGACTCAACATGTCATCTCACAGCTCCTGAAATCAATAAAGCCCCATGTTCTCTTGCTAATCTTGGCATACATGTGGAGTTAGCCTGAGCTGACTGGGCCTGGAAAGTGGCTGGTTATTGGAAAGGGAAGGAGGCAAAACAGAAAGTGAAAGGGGATATCCTCCTTGGATGAAATGACAACCAAACTATGAAGATTTGGAGTATGACACTGAAGCAAAAGGGGTAATTTTAGCCAGATAAATAAAATGAAATTAAAAAAATAAATTTTGTTCCTTTCACCTTTTTGTGCAGGGCTGAAGACACTTCTCCCTCCTCTTTTTTATAGTGTGAAATACATTTTATTTTAGGTGACTACAGTCTTTAAAAATGATAAGCAATGCATTGATTAAAAAACAGTGTTCCTAGTACTCTTGATTGGCAGTAATTGTTTTGGAATTAGCTATAGATTCAATAGTAAAATGTCTGGTAAGTATGATGCGCTCCATCATTTTCGATGAGGTCGACTTTGGCGACATCGTTTTAGGAATTACATGAGACTTCTCTCAGCTCCAGGTATTCACAGTGATACTCGTGTAGGTAGACTTCCACATTTTAAATAAATTTTCAATGGGAACTTACTGCACTGCAAGCAGTGCTGGGGGAGTGACAACAAACATACTGTATAATAGTGGTACATGTTTGTTCATACATGAAGTTATGTTTGAAATTAACAGATTTCTTTAAAGGATTAGTTTAACACTTCTTCACATCTTTACATTTCACATTTTACCAGAAAAACAGAACTTAAAAAAAGAGAAAGACATGTTACCATTATTGTATGCATGGTGCAGATTCTGCTTTCCAGTAGTTTCTCCAAAGACACTACTTTAATGTGAAGGAAGCATCTTTAAATGAATTATTTAGTTCACTGTGTCGGCTGATGTGCTGGCTAGTTTGGCAAACCTATCTTAATGCCTCCCTACTTTTCCCTACCGAATAGTATCTGGAAAACAGATTTTGCAAACCATAATATGCTATCTATCTTGTTGAGGTAGAGCTTTCAATAAACTCATGTGGGAATATGTCCAATGTATGCATGTATGAAATTACTTTTTTTTTTTTCACATACTGTTAAAGCCTTTGCTCCTCTGTGGTGAAGTATTTCACACATGCAGTGTGTGGTTCAAATGCATTCGGTCTATTGATACGATGAAGGAAAACAATACAAATGTCGACTCAAGTAAGCCTTCGTTCGTTTATGCTGTTATATAAGACAATGTTTAAGTAATACACAGTATTTAGAATACGTTGCATTGACTAATCTAACTGAATATATTACAAAATACATTCTAGGGAAGTGGAGTCAATTTTAAAAGTAATCCTCCCGACACTGCATTGAAGTGTAGTTTATTAATTCAGTGAAGCAACTGTGGAAATTACACAAAATGTTCACAGACTTGAAACACTTAAATAGCTAGTCACTCTCAATTTCTCATATTTACTGACTGGGTAACAGGAATTCAGTGTTAACATGGGAATAATTCCTCAGGATCAAATTAACGTCTATTATCTCTCCCCCTGCTTTGCACTTAACAGAGTAAAGCTAACCCTGTTTAACTCCCTGGATTTTATTGATAGGTGCCCCTGAAAGTGAATGAATGAAGAGAGTGAAGGGGTTGTGTATAATAGATCCGAGAAGAGCAAGAAACAGGGATTGTGAAAAGGCAAACAAAACAGAGCCAATGAGAGGTGGAGGTTCATAGAGAGAGAAACAAAGAGAGAAAAGGGAGCAGAGAGAAGCGTGAGGAGGTGGGTTTAGAAGGAGACGCTCCACTGCCTGGCTGACAAACAGTGGGTCCCTCCAGAGCCGGGCAGATGAGAAGGAGAGGAGAGGAGAAAGGCAGAGGGGCGAGAGAAAAGGAGGGGAATTTGATGTGGGCAGTCAACCCCACCACACTCCAACTGCCCTCCCTCTCCTCCTCCATCCCCCCAGCAGGAAATCTATGTTTGCTCTCTTAGCATTCTTCCCATCTCTTATGAAGGCTTTGCTGCAGGGGAAGCAGACAAGTGGACTGCTAGTGAGACCCTGGTCAGCCGTGTGTGGTGCTATAGTTGTGAGCCCCCCAACCCCCCCAGAGCCACTTAACTCTTTACCAGGGACCTGACCTGGACCAGTTCTCCCAGTGCTCACAGTTTTATTTTTTTTTTAAAAATAACAACCTATGAATCATTACTGTTTGATGACAATAACAATAACTGTGATATCAAGATATAAAATATTAATTTTTAATGAATAAGACATAATACTTTGTAAATAAACAGATGTGAGATCTTTCCTGAATACTTTCATGTACTTGCCTTGTCATTATAAAGTGTAATTGCTTAATTTTCCTGCTTTTGTCTAGCCACGGTTGCAAACGATTTTTAGACTTCCCTACAGTCAGATTTTAAGAGCATTTTATTTGTTAAAGAAACGGTCCTTCTTCCTGACTCATGGATTGAATACAACAGAACTGGTTGTGGGTCATTTGTGATTCTACCCAGCAAATAGCTATAAAATAGATATTCATATAATATATTTCAATGCTAAAGCTTTCTAAAGCAAGTGATAGATTTTCAAATGGTTTTCTATTTCTCATACATTGCAATCAACCTTTACAGTCTTAAAGCATTAGTGGTCATCTGTTTTAAAAATGTTAAGACAATGTTGTTGTTTTTTTCCAACCCTGACAGCCATTTTTGAATAAAGCTGGTTGTGTAGGAGAAAAGCCATCCAAATAATCTTTTATTCAGTGGACATGTCAGTTTTAGATGAGTGTAGTTCATGCATTACAGCAATTTGAGGCAGGTTGTAACAAACACAAAGAAAACAACAAAAAACAAAATGAACAGAAAGAAGAAAGATCATAATGTACTTGGTGGAACAGAAATAATATCATTCATTGCTGCAAACCTGGCCAAAAGATGTTTATCTGGATCCGCTCCAAAATTTCATCTTTTCTTTTAAGTCATATTCTCCATCTATGGTTTTCATGGTAATCAGTCTTATAATGTAGTTTAGAAAAACACAATAACCAAACTTTGCAATATTCAAAAACCATTAAAATACGATTTGAACCAACCTAATTATCAGGATCCACTAAAATGTTTTGGTATTGTCAGATACCAAATCCTTCTACCAGTTTCACCAAACTCTAGCTGTTTAGATTAGATTAAATATACTTAAATCTATTGTGTATAATGTCTGTATGTGTATAGACAGGAATTGTGAAAGAAGAATGTTCTCTGATTGATAATGAATGTGGAAAACGTCCTGTTCCTCTGGCCTCCATTAAAATCCATCTGTATCCATACTAACACAGGGACAAACAAATGCACCAGTGCTGGCAAAAATATTACAGTACTTTCTTTTTGGAAAGTGGAAAATTACAAATGGCGATATTTACCACAGAGTTACACGTATAGATGGTGTGTCAAGGAAAATGAAATTGGGCATGCCTCATATCAAAAGTTTTCTTCTCAGCTGGTGACTCCAAATAAAAAAAACTCATTGGACCGGTGATTTTTCATTCCTGCTAGAACCGTGGATCTGAGGATGGTAATGTGCATGGATCCTAACAAAATGAGATGATTCTCTGCATTTTCATGCCATCGTCTCATGTTAACTAGCAAAAACTTTTTTTTAGTGCCAGTAAGCAAATGCAAGCATGCAAACAAGCTAAATATAGATGTTGAACATTGTAAAATCTTTGTAGCAGCACATTTGTATTGTTATTGTACAGGTTAGCATGCTGGTGCCAACCTTTCGCTCAAAGAGCATAATTCTAACCTCATAAAAGCTGCTGTTGGGCTGCAGACTACAGGTACTTACATAAAGTTGTATCTCCACACGACAAAATCTGTTATTAAATGAAAGGTGACGATTGGATTTGGATGGATTTCCTGTCTCCTGCAAATGTCCTGATTCACCTTCTTGATATTTTCTTTTGATAAGAATATTTATGGAAAATAATTGGTGCCATCCAAAACCTATAGTAAACTAGGTCAAGTGAAGCTTAGTGGAAGGTTGATTAGGAACACTAATTTCAGACTCATTATTTATGTTCTCTCACCCTCTCTTTTCCCCAAACCCACCACATTCCCAACCAGTCCTTATCACATTTAGAGGGATAATTAGATTATAGTAGATAACTGAATGAGAGCGAAGTTGCACTTGCTTAAATGAGAAGGAGAACAGTATAGACACTAGAAAAATGACGGTATTTGATTTAAATCCTCGGACCACATTAGAATGTATATAGTAGGTGGTGAAAATGAATGAATAAACTTCTTCTGATTTGCAGCTACTATTAATGTATTCTTGCATTTTGCCAACAATTGAGAAAAAGCTTATTGACTATAAAAAAAAAAATGTACGTTTGTATGAATAGGGAAGCCACACCTTTTGGTACATTTGATCTTGAAAAAAGGTTAAACGCGCTGACTGTTGTTGATCTCCCAAACTTGCGAGCATCAACAGTTGCCCTGCCTTGGTGAGCCACGCATCGAGATCCCATTTATATACTATGTTATAGACAGATGTACAGATGCATCTTCATTATTCATTCTGTATATACTCAGATACAAATATCTGAGATCTTATGTATTAGATGGTATAAACAAATATCAGCAAAATACCTGAAATAGTCAGGTAAGTGTAACTGCAAATTATGACAGGCACAACAAATGTGTATGGACACCAGAAAAAAAAAAAAGAAACCAAGATGAAATAATAAAAACTGTCCGTCCTCTTCATGTACTTAAAGACCAACAGAACAAAACTGGGTTCATCGTTAGCTCTTATCGGTTTTCTCTTTTTTTTTACCATCTAACAATTTGCTCACTATTCTTTTTGCAATATACTCTAAGAATTCTTAAAGTCACAAGTCACCTTTGGGCCCAATTTGAGAAAAAAGTTTCTGTTTTAAAATTGGTTGTTCATCTACATGCGTAGCAAGTTTTTTTGGTAATTCTCAAGATACATAGTTTAGATATTTTAATTTGGTTTTTATAAGTAGTCTTAAATATGTGAACACAAAATTTAAGGAAATAACCACAATGCCTCTGGCCAACTAATCCCACATGTTTGCTCACTTGTTACACTAACCCCCCTCTATTAAAAAAAAAATAATATTACTGTCTATAGTGTGACACACAAATCTATAATTGCAAAACATATGTGCTTCACAAGTGGTCTAACCTTGTGCATACAGTCCAACAATAATGTCTCACTGACTGCATCTTTTATCAGTTATTGATGATTTGGATAACGGGCTGGTTTTCTTTCTTGTATTGTGTTGCTTCATGACAGCATCACGACTATCAAACCACACAAGTCTTTGGTGTCCTTTACATCTTCTTCCAAAGTAACCCATTTCTCTGTCACCTTGAGCCGGGTCGTCATGCTTGTGATCATTTTAAAGGTCATAGCGTGCAACTACTGTCATTAGCTGTCACTATCCCACACTTTCCTTTAGCTCCCTGCCTCTATCCGGCTTCAAGTCACTCTCTGTCACGTTTTTCTGTCTGTCCACAGATCTATGTGCCATCCTTAGTTTGACATTAAAGGTTAAGACAAGCGATACCAATGCAGCCTGAGCCTGCATGCCCGTGTGCATGTGTTTTGTGCAAATGTGCAGCAACTGGACAAAAGTTGTTCAAGGTAGCTCTGCTGGGTATTGAAGTATTGCAAGAAATCAAAGAGCATGACGTTTACATTTGCAGCTGCATTTGAGAAAGAGCCCACGACCAACTGAACATCCACTGCCCGAGGCAAGAAGAGGAAAAGAAATGTTTTCAGCACTTGAACAGTAACTAATCAAGGTCTAATATTTGGAAAACCGGACATAGTTAAATAGTATTTTTCATCAGGGACAGGGAGCGCAGTAGCACAATACTCTTTTCTGAATACAAACAAAGCACTTAATGAACCAAATTCTGCTTTGAGTATGCCTATGAATGCACATGAAAGAGGAAATTTAACCTACTGCTGTAAGTCCATCAAAAGTTATAAAATGGCAACAATACTGGTGTCTTACATTCCACGACACAGCATGCAGTAGCAGGCGGTTAATTGAAAGTTGTTTGACTGAGAGGAAAGAGAGAAAGGGGAGACAGAAAACACAGGTGTGGCATTATATCTGTTTGGGGGGGTAAGGGGTAATCACAGCAAATTTTAATCAGTTCAGATCAATTATTCATGGTCGAGGGCATAGTGAGCTGATTTCTAAAATGCCCCTTCTCTCTCTTTCTCTGACAGCAATGTATGAATTATTCAGACTGCATTTACACAAAGAACTCCATCTCTGATACCTGATCAGTCAGTTAGAAACATTATGCAACAGGGAATGTCAATTAGAAATGGGAAAATGGGTCTCTTGGTATGTGCATACGGAAAAGGAAAACAAAACAACATAAAAAGGCGAGGATAAACCACCAAGGAAAAATCTTGAAGAATGTCAAACTTCCAGATTGTTAATATTGGACAGAGGAGTGGCTCACTTTAATTGGCTCAAAGTTGGAACTGTCTCTGTCATGTGTCCACTCATTGTCCAGCAGTTCATTTAGTTGGAGAATGAACTCCAACTTCAGTGTTCACCATATTAGACTCAAGACTCAGTTCCTTCTCAAGGCAAATTTCAAGTTGAATTACTTTGCTTCTTTGCCTTCATGAATGCTGGTTCCCATGCCTCATTCATAATGATGCTGAGGCCTCATTTTACTTTCACTAAATGAATATTGTCCGCTGTCTGTGCAGCTCTTTGGTAATTCTTTCAAAGGAAGCGACAGAGCATTTGTTGTTAAAATGACTAAAAACCTGGTTTGAGAATCCACACTTTCATACCTCTCTGATCATCTTTCCACACAATCACTGTTCTTCTTCCTGCTAGATCCCTGAAGGTGGCTTGACTTTTCCTCTCTTGTTTACAGCTGAGTCCTGTCATCATTCACAAGAAAGTCTTTAAGGCATCTACACTTGAAAGCAAAATTGCTGAATTGTATTTAATGTTTATTAAAAAACATACATTTTAATGAGTACTTGCACAACTTTATAAAACCATAATGTTAAATAGATTACTACAACCAATTTCATGTTTATTTTCCACCTTGAACACAAAATGATGCTTTTATTAAATGCTGCAGTCTCAAAATTATTCAGCCCTGTGAATGACATCCCAAATAAGAAGAAACATTTGTGAATTAGATGTTGGTAAAACAATAATGTAGCCACAAGAGGGCACATTAATGTTGAGGGAAATTTGACTACTGTTGGTTGAAGACGGAGAGGAGGAAAGTGTGTTCTTAGGAAGAGAAGAGGAATGCCAAGAGTATAGGACTGAGAGTAGGGATGTTGAATGTTGGAACTGACAGGAAAAGGTAGAGAATTGGTCGACTTGATGCAGAGGAGGAAGGTAGACATACTGTGTGTCCAGGAGACCAAGTGGAAAGGTAGCAAGGTTAGAAGTTCAGGAGCAGGGTTCAAGTTGTTCTAACATGGTGTAGATTGGAAAAGAAATGGAATAGGAGTTATCTTTAAGGAGGAATTTGTTAGGAATGTCTTGGAGGTAAAAAGAGTGTCAGATAGAGTGATGAGTCTGAAGCTAGAAATCGAAGGTGTGATGTTCAATGTTGTTAGTGAGTATGCTCCACAGGTAGGATGTGAGTTGGAGGAGAAGGAGAAATTCTGGTTGGACTTTGATGAAATGATGCAGAGCATACCTAGAAGTGAGAGAGTTGTCATTAGTGCAGACTTCAACAGACATGCTGGTGCAGGAAACAGAGGTGATGAGGAGGTGATGGGCAGGTTTGGTATCCAGGAGAGGAGTGCAGGAGGACAGATAGTGGTTGACTTTGCAAAAAGGACGGAAACGGCTCTAGTCTGGGATTAAATACTTTCTTCCAGAAGAGGCAGGAATATAGGGTGACCTATAAGAGTGGAGATAGGAGCACACAGGTAAACTAGATCTTGTGTAGACGGTGTAATCTGAAGGAGATCAGTGACTGCCGAGTAGTGGTAGGTGAGAGTGTAGCCAAACAGCATAGGGTGGTGGTATGTAGGATGACTCTGGTGTTGAGGAAGATGAAGAGGGCAAAGGCAGAGCAGAGGACAACATGGTGGAAGCTGAAAAAGGAAGAGTGTTGCATGACTTTTAGAAATGAGTTAAGACAGACTCTGGGAGGTCAGAAGGTGCTTCCAGATGACTGGACAACTACAGCTAATGTGATTAGGGAGACAGGTAGGAGAGTACTTGGTGTGTCGTCTGGAAGGAAAGTAGATAAGGAGACTTGGTGGTGGAATGAGGAGGTACAGGAGTGTATACAGAGAAAGAGGTTAGCTAAGAAGAATTGGGACACTGAGAGGACTGAGGAGAGTAGACAGGAGTACAGGGAGATGCAGCGTAAGGTGAAGGTAGAGGTAGCAAAGGCCAAACAAGGGCCTTATGATGACTTGTATGCTAGGTTGGACAGTAAGGAGGGAGAGACTGATCTATACAGGTTGGCAAGACAGAGAGATAGAGATGGGAAGGACGTGCAGCAGGTTAGGGTGATTAAGGATAGGGATGGAAGTCTATTGACAGATGCCAGCAGTGTGATGGGAAGATAGAAGGAGTACTTTGAAGAGTTGATGAACAAGGAAAATGAGAGAGAACAAAGACTAGAAGAGGTGGCTGTTGTGAACCAGGAGGTAGCGAGTTGGAGGTTTGTCCTGGAAAGGAGAGGAATGAAAGTTAGCCGCAGTAAGCCAGTGTACATGTGTGTGAATGAGAGGAACCCAAGAGGAAGAGTGAGGTTACAGGGAGAAGAGATCAAGAAGGTGGAGGATTTTGAGTACTTAGGGTCAACAGTCCAGAGCAATGGAGATTGCAGAAAAGAGGTGAAGAAGCGTGTACAGGCAGGATGGAACGGGTGGAGAAAAGTGTCAGGTGTGATGTGTGGTAGAAGAGTTTCAGCCAAAATGAAAGGAAAGGTGTATAAAACTGTCGTGAGACCAGCAATGTTGTTTGGTCTAGAGACAGTGTCACTGAGGAAAAGACAGGAGGCAGAGCTGGAGGTAGCAGAGATGAAGATGCTGAGGTTCTCTTTAGAGTGACCAGGAAGGATAGGATCAGGAATGAGTACATGAGAGGAACAGCACATGTCAGAAGTTTTGGAGATAAAAGTCAAAGAGGCCAGACTGAGATGGATTGGACATGTCCAGAGGAGAGATAGTGAATATATTGGTAGAAGGATGAGTTTTGAACTGCCAGGCAGGAGGCCTAGAGGAAAACCACAGAGGAGGTTTATGGATGTAGTGAAAGAGGACATGAAGGTAGCTGATGTGAGAGAAGAGGATGCAGAGGACAGGGTTAGATGGAGGCAACTGATTCAATGTGGCGACCCCTGAAGGGAAAAGCCGAAAAGAAAAGAAAAAGATGTTGGTTAAACAATGCACCAATAGTCATAGACTTACAAAATTGTTTACAAGATGAGACACAGTGTAAAATGTAAAAAACAAAGAATGTTAGGATTTGCAAAACATTTGAACAAAGATTAAGACAATGGATGTGAATTTGCAAGAATGCTAATTCTGGCATATTTACATTGATGCTCTGGCTGACATGTTGATTAATGTGGAAAGTCTTAATCATATAAAAATTAAAGTAAAAAATATTTTATTGAAAATAACACAAGACAACCAGATAACATATCAACCACTGAAAATGTGAAATTCGGAAATTTCCTGCTAAGGAAATGCTTCAAAAATAGCAACAGATGACTTGAAGTTGTGAAATGCAAACAGATAACACATGCTGTAACATCTCAAAATGAACAAAGATCACTGACAACAAGTTACCAACAGGTCTGGGGGAAAAAAGAGCATTAAAAAGGAGGTGAATCAAGGTTGGAGAAGGTTCAGCACTGTGAAAGAATGTGCTTGTAAATGGTGCAACATTTTAAGACTGATGTTTCTCAAGGAAGAGATAACATGAATATTTGTGAAGGCACAATTAATACTGAACAATATATCACAAGCAGGTTTTGGTTAAGTGTATGTTGCCATGTAGACAACACTTTCTTCTGGGAAAACCTTTCTTATTTCTTCCACACAATACAAGCAACATTATCAAGGTATTATTACAGCGCTGCCCTGCAGCAAAAGAGTTTGGTTGTTAGACTGACCTGTTTGCTTGTGACCTACTGAATTATTGTTAAAAGAAGCCGTGATGCAATACACTGGTAAACAGGTCTTTGCACCATCTTTTTGGAAATTTGTTTATATCGTCAAATTTTAAGTGAGGGTATAGTTTTGTCTGCTCAGGTTTGAATTAATTAAGGGCTCAAGAATCAATAGTGCATCACTGCTGCAAGGATTTTCACAAACATCCCGGTAAGCCCAGATGTTCTGGATGCTGTTCTGTGGAGCAATGAAACAAAAATGTAACTTCTTCGGCTTAGGGATCAACAGATCAACAGATGCACACTGTTACTAATTCTTGTTTTGCTGGGAAGGATAAAGCCTGTAAGTTTTGATCTAACGTCTTTCTGGACAGATGCTCCCAAGAACCATTTAAACGTGATAGTGACACAAGATCAACAGTCAAAGAAAAGATAACACATCTCTACAGGTACATAAGTCTGGAACAAATCCAACTAATTTCATTCTGTTCAGGCATTTCACTCAAAAATCAAAAGTGTCACCAAAATGGATGTGCAATAAAGGATGACAGATCATCATTTTATGAATTCTGGAGCAAAATTTGGTGCCAATCCACTCAGAAGATGCTAATTCACACTTCAGTTAAAATCTTTTAACTGCAGATGGTGTGGACAAGGTCAAAGGATCACCAATTTATTATTTGGAGGATTTGGACATATGGTCTAAATGACATGCAACCATGACAGTCCTTCAATAGTCAAGCTGACTGACAGCAAGACTGACATTACCATTCACACAGAATGGAAAAAAAAACTTAGGTGACTACTGCAGTCATCGCATCTGTTGCTTCTTGCCAAGACTTTGGAGGACATGTTGCTCCAAAAGTTAGTCTGAGAACTTAAATGCACAAGGACAGAGGAGGTAGAGGGATGGGTTTAGGGTAGACAAGGGGTTGTCAGACAGAGAAAGGTAGATAAATAGACAGCAGAGGAATGAGAAAGTGTCATTCTTGCTAGCTGCAATTTATCATGCCGTACTTGACAGCCACCAACCATAAGTCACCAAATAATCACTCTCTATAATTCATAGGGATCTCTTGTGCTCTTCCTTCCCCTCTGCCTGCCCTTGTAACACACTACAGTGACACAAGGTCAAACCATATGCCCAGTGACACTCCTCATAAATGCAGTTTGACCAAATTGAGTTGGGTTTGACTCGCTTTACTTCTGCAGTGCATGACAAAAGGTTAGAGGGACGCGTGGATGGAAAAGTGTGACATATCGTTAATTCCTCTCAGTCTTTCTTGGCGATCCTGCATCTCCCTGGCTGGGCTAATAGATTATCAGAACTGACATCTCTATGGGAACTTCCCACTGCATTTCTAATCTACAATTCACCGCTGCTTTCTTACATTGAAATAAAAACCTCCTGTACTGTGAAAACACGCAGTCTCCCATCAGGTTTTGAGTGCCTCTGCCATTGATTTACGTCTTTGCTCTCTTATAAATAACATAGCTCGATGCTAGTTTTGTGAGTGGGTATACAGTACGGTCTACAGATATAAATTTGTATAAGCAGGCTGCATTTTGTCTTGCCTAAAATATACGTGGGAAAAAAGGGAAAGATTTCATTATCATTTAAAGAAATTATCAGCTGGGTAAATGTATCAATTCTCAGCAGCATGTATCTCGGTCAGGATCCCTCTTCAGTCCATTCATCCTCGTCATGTTGCTGTCAGAGCTGTGCTGCAGACGAGTGATGACCAGTTTTGTCAGACCAAGCACTGTCTGTCTCCCGCTGAATGATAGAAATGTAGAGTGTGTCTGTGTGCAAGGACAGATCAATTTCTTTCACTCTGTCCTCCATGTCGCTGTGCTCTCTTGTCTTTCCTTACAATCCGCGGTGATTTCGTCTCCTCTGAAATTGAAAATTTGGGTATTTGGTTCCTGACTGATTTTGAATTTACACTTTTTATATAACTGTGTGTTTTTTACACACAGCTCAGATCTTTCCTCTTTGTGTGTCCATCATTTGTTTTATCTTTGATTGCTATCTAGGGTGAGCATGTAGTACTTGTTTCTTCTAAGGCAGGGATTGGATTGCCACTGCCAATGCACTGAAAATGTCATTGTTGGTTGTGCTCTGCTATATGGCCCAGTATATGGCACATGATTTTTCTTCCCCGGAGTCACCTTCTGCTTTGTCTGTCTGGAATCAGGAATTGTAAATAAGTGGTAATGGGAGGAGAAATCACCCAACGTCTTTCTGTCATCACTTTAGAAGGTTGTGACCCTAAAGCACGGTGGCACAGAGCTGCTAAATTATTCAGACTGTGTCTCAAGCTCCGATCTCTGGAGAAGATGGGCCTGTGATTGCTGGGAGCAGAGTGACTGACATTTGCACATGAAAATCGCCTCTCTTTCCCCCAAACACCCATTCTGCTCAAAGGAAACAGTAGAGGGATCCAGGTTCTACGTGATGGGGGCTGCATGTGGTGGTGGGTGCCACTGGGCTGTGGGAGTACTGGTGATGCGCTGCGGGGTAGAGAACAATCGGACACAGTCGTGCTTTATGAAAAACAAAGTAGCAGGAAAGTTCCGCTGTAAGGTCGAGTAATGTTTCAGGATAAATGCATATCCTAAAAATGCCAATATGATAAGCAAAAACACAACTTGAAATTTGGAGCGGCAGAACAAGGCCGAGGGGACCAACTGACTCATAAATCATCTTTCTGAGTGGGGTCAAGGGCCATTTCACTGAAACATGAGGAGAAATGTGATTTCAGTTATGGGAATATTTTCTCACCAATAATGCAATAATACTGCGTGAATATCCCCGCATGCATATTGATTAAATGCCAGTGTTTTGTCCACATTGAAATTTCAGTCTGGGATTAAAAAATGAATCGATGGGTACCAATAGGCCACTGCATGCAATAACGGTAGCTGGCTGACAATGTTTGTAATGATTACATTCAACAAGGTTTGTATGTGTTAGAGCATAACTATTCTGTGATGACAAATCAAGGTTTCTTTTATTATAATTTATTATGACAAACCTTCAGGAGATTGCTTCCAAAGGCGTCTACACAAGCCAAGTTGTGAACTGTTATTTGTCCAATTAAAGCCAGTGACTTTTTGATTAATCAGACTCCTTCCAGAGCACCGCTAAAGTGATCAAGCTGGAGAGTTTGTAGGAGGGAGGGGAGTGAGAACGTTCTTCTGTATGCTGGACCATGTCTCTGAGTTGAAGGCGAACTGAGCCGGGGTGAGGGGTGTGAGGAGGTGGGGGTGGGGATGTGTGAGGATAACTGGCTCTACTGGGAGAGAGGGAGGAGGAGAACACTGCTTAAAGAAAGGGAGGGCGAGCAAAAGGGAGAGGGAGAGGGTGGAGCCTTAGACAGATGACAAATTGTGATTAATAAACGTGGTTCAGGACAGCAATGTGGAGTGTTGTTATTAATAGACAGAATTAGAGTGGCTGTGCAACTCAATCTGCACACTGTCACTCTGTATCAGTCCCCATAATCAGACCCTAATGAGACAGCACAGCACCAGGATGTAGATACATCCACACCTGAGCATAACGCTTAAAAATTCTTACCGTGCAGGTAACGCTTTTACAGGGAGAGAAGAATGTATATCATGTCAAAGTGCAACAGCCATATGATGGATGGACTAGTGAACCTGAATAAACAAACTTTTATCTTTGAATCATCTCACAA
The DNA here is from genome assembly GCA_013358685.1 of Antennarius maculatus. Classification (NCBI taxonomy): domain Eukaryota; kingdom Metazoa; phylum Chordata; class Actinopteri; order Lophiiformes; family Antennariidae; genus Antennarius; species Antennarius maculatus. The sequence continues at coordinate 18,482,671 of CM023607.1, forward strand.
AAAGCATGACATATTATCCATAGGAGCAGCATGTCTTTTCCTTTAACTCCATGACATATCCCAAAGCAGCCATAATTGGTAGTGTCAACTTGAATGAGAAGATCAGATATATTGTGAGATTCCACTCACATGTGGGATTCCATTCACATGTTACTTCCCTGTACAGACATTCCTGTATCTTAAAGCAGCAATGTGGATGTTTTTGCCAGGATCTTTTCCCACCTACTTTACCATTTACTTGCTAAATGATTACTGGTGTCAGACTTGCCACAAATCACCTCTTCAGTTCCCTAATGACCTCTAGATTGATTTACAAGAGAGTAATCTACGTAGTAAGGTATGGGAGCTTGATAGCTGGATTCCTGTCAGTGTTAACTGTGGAAGACATGAGCAGTGGTCCCTGAGGAGCAAGAGCTCTGGCAGATACGTGCCTCTTGGGAAAGATATGCCATCATCCCTCAGAGCTCACTATGTGATGGTCACAATCACCATGCTGGTGTGAATTGTTTGACAGTGCCATGATCTCAAAAAAAAAATTAAAAAAATCACATGCGCTAGTAAATTCAGCTGGGGTGGTTCCATCCAGTACTGCACTGTTTGAAAAGCCCTGTATTTGGTTAAAGAAAACTATAACATTGCTTAAATGTTTCTCTGAACAGCTGAGGAGGAGAATTACAATATTTTTAAAACTATGCAGGTAAACCAGCCAGTGTAGAGGAGATGTACAGCATGAGTTATGGAGCCATAAATAACTTTCTACTCTTGTTTGCGCAGAACAGAAGATGGAAAGTTATAGCGGAAATCATGCAGGCGTGTGCACAAAAGCCAGAGATTTATCATTAGTGTATCTTATATGAAATGAATTAATAAACAAGCTAATAACTCAAACTGCCTTGTGCTGATTCTGGCTTTTTTTTTTAACTGTGTGACATAGGAGAATGTGTGAGTCATGGTGAAGTAGGAGTGACGTGATAAAAAAAAATTACAGCAAATAAAAAAAGAAAGATAAAGGCTCATTTCATAAACATAACGTATTGTGTTGAAATTTAGGTGAGAATGAATACCAAGGAGAACAAATCAAGGAGAGAATAGGGAGAGAAGGAGACAGACAACGGAGGGACATGCGCATATTTCAATATTAATCACCTCAGTAATATTTTAACAGGCTTTAAAAATCCAATCTTGGGCATATTGCCTCTGACTGCTGGCAATGATTATCTGTCCCATGCTGTCGAGACCTATAAGCACTGTTCTAGTGGCCCAGACTGACTGACCCGCTAGCTGGGACTGAGAAAGAATTTAACTACATGTAGTCCCCTACCTTGTTAAGCTATGATGAAATTTCCCAATAGAAATATCACAGAGCAACTGTTTCCCCAGCCCTTCATGCCCATCACATTACCTCAATTCCCCACTAAATCCACTCCATCGTTTGAAAGCTAACCAAAAAAATTAATGATGATCCCCCCTTTTCATGTCACAATGACATGACTGCATGATCCCTCCTGCCAGACAGTGGTCATCATTTGCGAGAAGAGAGGTCAAGGAAGTGGGGGCTGGTGAAAAGAGAGTCATCAATACTAAATGTAGACCTATTCCCCTTCCTTGCTGCTTGGGCTCATCAATCATGCAGATCTCCGATTGTGCCTGTCAGACAGGTGACATAAGACTCTTAGGAAATGACAATATGAACTAAAGATGTCTATGAAATGGACGTTGTAAACCAATGAATTACCAACAATTGCAAAATTGTTGCACGGACAAAATATATTTTAACCCACATGACATTACGTCATTTCCATGCTGTTGCTGCAACTGAGAAAATGTTAAGAATACAAATCAGGCCTCTCATAATGGTGTAAAATGTCATTATTGACCTGGGTATGTCTAATAGGGATGTGCGTTTCTGTGTGGACCGCAGTGCAGGCATTGTGTATGTTTGTGTGTGATGTTTTAGGTAAAGGGAAAAGAGCATCACAATGTGTGGGCCATGGTATCTCACTAATGAGGCTTCACAGCACACACTTTCGAGTCACACACACAGACAATGGTCAGGGGAACGTTTGGTGTCTTCTCTCCGTTCCTCACACATCATGCTGAGGCAGCTTTTACTTTGTCACCCTACTTTGTCCTCCCTTGTCCGACAAAGACGATGAAAACATCTGCGTCCGTTTTGCAGCGCTCTGTCTATCTATTGTGCTGGTGAAGACAGATGGGAGACATCACTCTCTCTCATTTACAGTAGCACTTTACAGTCACTTATATGTCGACATCGTATTTGGATGAATACTTTGATAGGTCTAACAAATGATAATAATGATCGTTTAGACGCAGATAATGAAATGGGGAGTGAATGATTGAACTCAATATGGTTGAAATTTAAATATCTATTATTTTAGATTTGACGAGAAAGTGAGAGAGAGAGAGAGAGAGAGAGAGAGAGAGAGAGAGAGAGAGAGAGAGAGAGAGAGAGAGAGAGAGAGAGAGAGATAGAGAGAGAGAGAGAGAGAGAGAGAGAGACAATAGAGAGAGAGATAGAGAGAGAGAGAGAGAGAGAGAGAGAGAGAGAGATCTAACAGGTGTCGACTCTGACTGTCCATAGACCAAAAACGGCGATTAGCGCTACAGCGGACAGCCTCGCTGGATGAGCATCAGATTGCTGATTGCGCTAAAAGTGTTCTAGCGGGCATTTTCCAGGTTTAATCTACTCTGAAGTTAGCGCCGTTTAAAGTCACTTTTCCACCTGGAGAGAAAAGGAGGGATTACGCGCCGATTAAAAAACTCTCATCACTTTCCTGAGCGCCGCTCGGCTCTTTGGCTCCGCGATTGGCGCTCCGGTACTCCGAAGACTTTCAGTCGTTTTTGGTGGGACGGAAACCGGGCTGATGCACGGAGAAATTTATGGTCCACCAATTTTTGATAACAAAGAACAGATGGTGAGTTTTTCCCTTGTCTTTTCTCATTTATTTTAGCCGTTTTAAACTGAAGCAGAAGACGTGTTTTTTTGGTGCAGTGGAGATTATCGCTCAGGCCCTTTTTTGTAGCCTGTTCACACGAATCACCTGTGAGAATTTTTGCAATTTTAATTTTCTTATTTTCTAGACAACAATATTGTAATTTTAATTTATTTGAAATGTGTTGTTTTATATTTGTCTCCAACTATTCACTTTATAAAATTGTTTTAGAATATTCCCGCAGCTTTTTGTTTATTAATGTTAGAATAATTATTTATACCTGCGGTAAATGAGGAAAAAATAATGACTGAGTGATTATTGCTTTTGGTTACTTTTCCAAATCCAAATAGACAAAGGAGGAATCTATCAAAGCTCACCAGTTTGATAAAAAAAAAAAAAAAGTGTTATCAACTTGCTTAAAACTACATTTTGAATGTGGACAATGAAGCAGATGATTGTGTCTCTAATGAATTTGTTGCTTCAAGTCATGGCATTGAGTCCTCAAGCTGAAGTGAAAGCCTCTTCTTTGAAAAGGGGACTTGAAAGAAATTCTTTGTTAAAAAAAAACCCCAAAATATTTAATCAAAAAGAAAAAACATAGGTACGCATCCTCACTGAGCTGAGTTTGACATCAGCCTTTATTTCAGCATATTTAAGCTTTCACAAAAACCCTCTCAGTGCCACTCATGGTTTCTGTTCACCGTTAATTAAACTAGACTTGGAGACAAGAGTAAAAAATGTCAAAAATGGAGAACCTGACTTCATCACATAAATTATATTTTTGTATTGTGTCACCACATATTTGAGACAACCAGATTTTGATCTTTATTTCTTTTGACAATGTGGTGTGTAAAGGTTTAATCTTTTCAAACAGCCTTTTGAATATTGTGTTGCAGGTCCTTTGGATATCTTTGTCATTTCTCTAGGATCCTCTCATCTGGTTGTTTTACTCCATTTTTGCATTCTCTCTCATATTTAACCCAGTAATACGTTGTTTTCCTCCCACTACTCTCCATATCGCTCTTCACCTTTTCATACCATACTGGTTCTCTGAGAGGCTTCATCCTGGCCGGCACTATTCCAGCCAAGGGGGAAGAGGACTTCCTGACGCTGGCCGCCTCGCGGCTCAGCCGCAGGAAACGTGTCATTGGAGCTGCTGTAGGTGTGGCCATGGTTCTCATACTGTTGGTGGCCATTCCCTTGCTGGTCCACACAACCAAAGGGAGAAACACCGGAAATACAGGGAGTCATTATGAAATGCTCGGAAGTTGCAGGATGGTATGTGACCCCTATGTGACATCTCAGCCTGGTCAGGAGCTGACAGCTGTTTCTCCACCGCCCCAGGATTATTCTGGGAAGAAGATTAGGTCTGGGTTTCGTGGGCCACCAGGGATACCTGGCCCCCCAGGAGCACGTGGACCACCTGGAGAGCCAGGCAAACCAGGGCCACAGGGGCCTCCCGGTCCAGGTCCTGGTGGCTATTCCCCTTCACTGTACACCCCCAAAATCGCCTTTTATGCAGGGCTACGCAAGCAGCACGAGGGAAATGAAGTACTGAAATTTGATGACGTTGTGACCAATGTTGGTAACTACTATGAGCCCAGCACCGGCAAGTTCACCTGTCCTCTGCCTGGCATCTACTTTTTCACCTACCACGTTCTAATGAGGGGTGGTGATGGGACCAGCATGTGGGCTGACCTCAAGAAGAACGGACTGGTTAGTAATTAATTGCATGTGTGATTGTGTCTGTGTGTGTGTGTTTGTGTATGCGCATGTGTGAGCGTGGGCGCATCTGTGCTTGAGTAAGAGTATATTGATGCATGAAGGCGTGCGTGCAATAGAGGGTCAGTGTGTTTGTATTTATGCACATACACGACCATGCACCAGAATTTTTTTTTTTTTTTTTTATTGTTGACCATCCTGTATTACCATTGACTCACATTCACCCCTGTCACATTGAGCTCTTCAGATTCAGAGCACATTCCACTTAGCAGGTGGCAACATGTCAGCCAAAGAATGAAATAGCAATCTTTCTCCTCATTAAGGGGTATCCATGCTATACAGTCCAAAATCACAGCTACATACATTTGCATTCTCAATATGCGCTGTAGCTAAATGACAAGTGGCAGAATGCAGCCGCTCTCCCCGAAAGGGACAGACTAATTAGTAAGTATCATACACAGAGTTTGATTATCACCTAAACAGAAGTGCAAAAGAGCACCAGAGAAATGTCTGTCAGTACGTGGAGCAGTCAGTTTACACCTAAGCTAAATAAATAATGAATGTAAAATTGACAGTCCACTCATCCACTCTCATTCCCTAGACACCAATTAAAGACAGAGGGGCTGATGAGGGTGGGGAGACAAGAGGTGGGATAAATCACACGGATTTCATCGGACGTCTTCAAATTTCAAAAACATTCTTGGAGGGGTTTTTAACATTAATTCATTCATCAAGGATGAATCACGCCTTCCCAGACCTCTATTTTCAGAAAAGTTGTATGCAAAGGGCTGCATATGAGCCCACATAGGACAATGTGGGCTTCACAAACTGTGAGGTTATCAACACAATTATAACAAGATTGATTAAAAGAACAAAATGGAACCATTCATAATTAACGGTTGTTTGATTGCAAATATTTGTACTTGAAACCACAAAGGTAAGTATATGTTTAAGGCTGCTTGCCCAAAGTCCTACATTGTCATTCAAGTCATTTTAGCTTCATAAATAATTTACGGATCTTAGATTAGATCCCTGAACGCTGGCTGAACATTCCTCTCTTAACCCCTCCCTGCTTTGTTCATTGATTCACCATTAATTATCTTTTCACTCAACTCAATCATTCAACTTCACCCTGGTCCTTCT